>CM036658.1:2744961-3317824 GCA_020746105.1 Trogon surrucura
CTGACCTCCCGTGGGGCTACATTTAATGTATGGATTGGGATGAGTCTGCAGACATACCATAAGCTTTTTTTATCCTAATCCCACCAAGTGCATTAAAAAAATCTGTATCATAGATCTGAGCAGTGGAGTGACATAATTATGAAAACAAGGAAGATTTTTTTTTTCTTTAAAAAGTAACTTTAGGAGAGAGATCCTAATCTATTTTATTTTTCAATTCCTTCAGGTGAGTTTCTGTTGGATCTGCCACAGATTTCTGAGTGTGGGGAGGGTGGGGGCTGGTGTTTCTCAATAAAGGGTAATTATTTCTCACACATTTCACACGGTTAGTCAGTGGCTCATATACTCTGTAGGATTGTGTTGTTTACTCTGGATTGAGAAAGCAACGACCTCCTACACCCTCTGGCACTTTCAGTGGGGCAGCAGTGTGCAAGGATGAGAGCACTTGCAGGAGAGTCTTTCTTGGCTCTCACTGAGGCTGGTGCCACAGACTGGGAACAGAGTCGGTATTTACTCACCTTACGACAGTTATCTTTAGTTTAACAACTTTCGTTTCGACCTTCAGCTCTCAAGTCTTTCCCATCATTTTAGAAGAACAGAAAAATATTTAAAGAAATTCATTCTGACAGCAGAAAGCAAGAACTGGAGGTTTAAAAGTACCCTTTTATCCATTTTCATTTTAAACAACAGTCCTTTGTTCCAGTTACAGATTTTATATTTACTGCTGGTTCATAACATACTGGTCATCACATCCTTCCAACAATTTTAAGGAAGGAAAAATATTATTCGTAAAAAGGAGTCTTGGGTATGATATCCTTGACAATGGCTGTATTAAAGTGAAATAGCAGGACATAAAAGTCTGTAATATGCGTAAACAGGAGAAATCATGGTAAAAAGCCTACACATTGCTTGTAAATGGCCGCTGAACACCGCTCAACTGTAGTCAGTTTTGATTATAACAGATATGTGTACTGTGCTTGCTGCAGAGTAACCTCCAGATGTTCTTGAAGCAGAATCAATAGGAGACCACTGCAGCATTTACCAAATTGAATATTGTTTAACTTCAGTACAGCAGACACTAAAAATGAAATGTATATATAAAAGGTTACCTTGATTTTTCAAGTGTGAGTATGATTGTGACTGTTAAAGCCACTATTCAGAAGCCACGGCCAGTTTTCAGTTTATGTATTTACAAAATAATGTCTCGTTACTTACTGCTAATAATGCTATATCTGCATGAATGGCACTTCCTTTTGATGAGGAGGCTGGAAAGGCGGGATATTGCAATGAACTATGAGGAGCTTGCATTGAAAGAAAGAGTCCATTTTCTCAATTTATTCTAGAGCTGTACAGGCTGTAATATAACATTTTCTGCCCATTTACTTTTACAAGAAGAAAGTGACACGCTTTCTGGAGTTAATTTTTTGAAAGAGAACCCTACTAGGTAATAGAATGCAAAATAAAATTTTAGTGCTAATAACCGAAGATTCCCGTCAATTCGATCCATCAACTGAAAAAAAAAAAGAAAAAAGAAAAGAAAAAGTATTTATCTTTGAAGATGTTGTTCTAGAAATTGCAGTCTGCACAGTGCAGTAAGCGTTTGTGCCATGATAAGGGATAAAAAAATGGAAATGTCCATGTTGCTGATAAGATTGGCAAGAAACTGTACCTGAGTCTTGCATCTCCCCCAGACTTCCCTTAAGAGCTTCCCTGGGTCTGGATATCCTGTATGCCCAGTGACTGAGTACTGAAAAAACAGTTACTCTCCTCATTTTCTCATTCTGTGCTGTTTATCTTAATTATATTAGTGAGAGAGGAAATAACTCTTTGGCTGTGTCTACCATCCTGTACCTGATCTTTGTTCTGGATCATTCAACTTCTTCTAATTTTTTGTCTCTTGAACCTACTTAGTAAATTGTGCATTAGCTAAAAAGATCTTGCAAACAAAAAAGTAGGGTTTAAAATACCCAAAGTTTCATGAAGAAGAAGAGGACACAGACAGTGGGTAGCTTGATCCTCTTGATAAGCAAGAGAGGGAATCTTGGCCACAATTTGTTTCCGTAACTTCTACCTAAGATGTTCTGTGCAATCAGCTGATTCTAGGTTTCCTTAAGAAGCACAGACACAAGGCAAGCATCCTATCAAGAGTGAGAGAGACATGCAGATTGTATAGTTATTTAAAAAATACTTTATGTGAAACTTTATGTCTGAACAACCACGGTATCATGTCTTTTTAACTGCAGTGTAGAGAAAAAGCACTTCAGTTGTTTCACTGAAGTTTGACTTTTAGAACCCCATCTTTATCATAGAGTCATAGAATCATAGAATGTTAGGGATTGGAAGGGACCTCGAAAGATCATCAAGTCCAATCCCCCTGCCAGAGCAGGAATGCCTAGATTATGCTACACACTGAACGTGTTCAGGCAGGTCTTGAATGTCTCCAGAGAAGGAGACTCCACAACCTCGCTGGGCAGCCTGTGCCAGGGCTCCGTCACCCTCACTGAGAAGAAGTTTCTTCCCGAGTTTAAGCGGAACCTCTTATGTTCCAGTTTCAACCCATTACCCCTTGTCCTATCAGTGGTTGTCACCGAGAAGAGCCTGGCTCCATCCTCGTGACACTCACCCTTGATATATTTGTAAACATTAATGAGGTCCCCCCTCAGTCTCCTCCTCTCCAAACTAAAGAGCCCCAGCTCCTTCAGTCTTTTCTCATAAGGGAGATGCTCCACTCCCTTCATCATCCCCGTTGCCCTGTGCTGGACTCTCTCCAGCAGTTCCCTGTCTTTCTTGAACTGAGGGGCCCAGAACTGGACACAATATTCCAGATGGGGTCTCACCAGGGCAGAGTAGAGGGGAACGAGAACCTCTCTTGACCTACTAACCACCCCCCTTCTAATACACCCCAGGATGCCATTGGCCTTCCTGGCCACAAGGGCACACTGCTGGCTCATGGCCGTCCTGCTGTCCACCAAGACTCCCAGGTCCCTTTCCCCTACACTACTCTCTAACAAGTCATTCCCCAACTTATACTGGAACCTGGGGTTGTTCCTACCCAGATGCAAGACCCTACATTTACCCTTGTTATATTTCATTAAATTTTTCCCCGCCCAACCCTCCAGCCTGTCCAGGTCTCGCTGGATGGCAGCACAGCCTTCTGGTGTGTCAGCCACTCCTCCCAGCTTGGTGTCATCAGCAAACTTGCTGATAGTACTCTCTAGTCCCTCATCCAAGTCATCGATGAATATATTGAATAATACTGGTCCCAGTACCGACCCTTGAGGCACTCCACTGGATACAGGTCTCCAACCAGACTCTGCCCCATTGACCAAAACTCTTTGGCTTCTTCCCCTTAGCCAGTTCAAACATGCAAGGACTAAAAAGAAATTAAAGGGATAAATAGTAGTGTCTTTTAAAACTGTTGGGCAAGGCTTTTGTCATTCTGAATGACAGTTGACAGTTTCCGTAACAGAGGAGTAAGTTAAATAAGGCAGATTCAGAAACAAAACATAGAATTTTCCTCCAAGCTTTTAATCATTGCGTCATTCTTAAGAACAGCAAACCTATTGCACTTGGCTATATGGTTCTTTATGCAGTTAGACCAGGTAATCACATAGGGTATGTTTTTAGGACATTACAAACGTAGCAGAGAGAAAAAGGGCCGGTGTAAATAAGGATGTCCTCAGACAAACCGACAGAAGACTAAGTGACCAGACTTAAATGGAACCGTATTAAGATTTCTCTACTAATTCAGTCAATTAGTACATTTATACCATGAAATATAGCAGATATAGATCTCTTCTAACGAGGCACAGTTTGGAGATTTGAAGCAGGTGTGTAGGTGTTACAGGTTATACTGAGCACCGCCTGTCAGGAGCTGTTTAGTGTTTCTGCTGGGCAAAGTCTCGGGGAGCTGTGTGTCTCACTGTGCAGGGCAATGACACATCCAGCAAATTCTTGAAAGCCTGGCATGCCTACAAACATTTTAAGAGATTATACACATGTACGTGCGTGTGCATATGTAAAGGTGTGTGCATGTGAAGTACACAGTGTGGGTATAAACTTTGTTTTGCCAAAACACGAGTATCCTAGAATTTGTATTGCATGCTAGTTTTCACTCTGGCACAGAGAGGTGAGTTAGCTAGCAAATGCCAGTCAGATTCAGAGAATCACAGAAGCATTTTAAGATATTTTGACACTTCTCCGTATTTGACAGTAGAAGTTATATTATATGATTCCTTCTCATACCACTCTCTCAGCTAGAACTAGGGATGCTGCAGAAAAGCGTTTGGTAAAACCAGCTACACTTCTATTACCGTTAAAGCCTGCTTGCCCATGTGAGTATCTAAACGTATATGTGGAATTTAATCTGAGGGCGTTGCTTCTTTAAAATAAATGAGAAATTACATGTATGCAACATAATGTTATCAACACACTGTGTTGGTGTATACTTTAAAGCACAAAACATCTGCTATGATCAGAGTGATAAATCCTGCTTAGGAATATTTAACTTCTGCAATACAAACTCACAGGTTTGAGCCGTGGGTTTCAATTTAAAAATTACTTATCAAAGAATCATATAAAAAAAAAAGTCAGTCTTACGGTTCACAAATAAGAAACAGGCCAAGGCCAATAAATTGGCAGCTCAGTTGGAAGGCCAGATCTGTTGACAGCAAAGAAGGGTAAATTTTGCACACATCTGGATAATTACAAGCTGACTGAGCAAAACATTTTCTCTGTGTGTTTTAGCGCTGTGGAAGAAAGGTGATCCAGAGCACCCAGAACACTAGAGTTCTAGAAACAAGTATCACAGCACAGTTTATCAAAGTGCAGTTTTCATGTCTGATTGCTACTGCCGGCAAAGATTACCCAAATATCCTTAACATCTGGCACAAGTAGACTAAAAAGAACAGAATATTTGCTTAATTTTGTTTTGTTTAATACTTCAAAAATATAATCTGCAAATAATACTTTTTTTTTTACTCTTAAGGAAGGGACAAGTTTGAAATGCTTTTGTTTGCTTTTACATTGTACTTTGAGTTGCCAGGAAATTTTTTCCTACTCTGATTTTGAGCATCCATTGCCTAAAGAATTTATAAATGTTTCATATGTGCCAGCATGCAATTACAGTGATGTAAACAGCTTTAATTATCATACCGGCATAACATAAAAATTAAAAATCTTTCCAACTGAAAAGGCAGTCAAATATATATTTTGGAATAATATTAGTGGTGACAGAATAAGGAGATACTGAGAGCAAATTGAACATCAGCTATACAATTTTTTTTTTTTTATTCTAAACTTCAAAGGGTGATATTTCTACAAAAGTCTGAAGGCAGGACAGCATGAAGATTTCTTTAATGTAACACGGCGACAAGCGAATATTATTTTAAAGTAAT
The DNA here is from genome assembly GCA_020746105.1 of Trogon surrucura. NCBI lineage: Eukaryota > Metazoa > Chordata > Aves > Trogoniformes > Trogonidae > Trogon > Trogon surrucura. Next base: position 2,750,355 of record CM036658.1, read on the forward strand.
CCTTTTTTTCATTTCCCCTTTGTATGTGGAATACAAGATGGAATGTACGATACCTGAAAATAAATATGTGTTTCTTTATTGTGCCCCCTCTCAGACAAGCGATGAAGATCCTGCTCAGTCATGTTCTCCAATGTCTGACTTGTTAACAAGAGCAAGGGTCACCTAGTCTTTTACAAAATATCACAGCTTCTAATTGACTTCCTTTTTAACATTAGTTTCAAATGGAAAAAAAATACTTTTTGCTTTGCTATTCCAGTATAAGCCAGTGAACAGCATTGTTGGGCGCTGTGAAAAAAACCTTCTGCATTTCTTCCCTACAGTCACCCACCAGTAGCCTTCCATGGGATTAATTAGTTCTTTTCTTGTGAAAACACTTTTTTTTTTCCCCAGAAAATAAAATTTTGTTAAATAAAATATAATGGTTTATAGACAAAATTGACATTATCAGAAATTATTCGTTGAAATCTACTGAACATTTACAGCCACTGCACAATGAGCCTGTGGCTCTTCCTGAAAATACTGCTGTTAATGTATTTATGCGATATTTCTGACACTTCCAAGACGATTATACTGACTCACCATGCCCGCATATATCTTTATATTATGTGTGCAGTGTGAATGATATCTCAGGAGCATTGATTTTATGGCGTGTGCTATCCATAGACAAATTATACCTGAACAGTACATCCAATGCATTCTTCAATTTCATATATGTACACCTCCTATGCATATGATACTGACACACTACTCAGTACATACCCATCTCTTTCAGGCGTAAATGAGGACAATTCTGATTGTCCCTAACTCAGAGATGCGCTTGATTTGGGCTTTGCATCCTTGGGTCCTGTGTTCTGGTGTGACTGATCTGAATCTGGCAAATCTTTTAAGGTCTACGGAATTTTGCACAATGTAAACTATGTCCACGGTTTGTAAACTTATTTTTAAAAGTTTTTTTGATGTTTATTGTAAGGCAGTTGTGCTATAAATGCAAAGTACTGTCATTAAAAGCTTTTAAAGATTAATATATCCAAGGGAAGAAGAAAGTTAGCTATGTCTTTGTCTGTCTGGGGGTTAAATAGATAAACTTTATTAATAGGACTTAAACCATTCCTAGCTCTGATATGTAGAGCTTGAAGGCAGACTACATTACAATAATGTTTTACTCAGGTGAGATAGGAGACCATTGCACACTTAAGGGTCAGGGATTTTTTGAGGCACAGCTGATGTTGACTGTTGCAGAACAGAATAAACACAAGTACCTCTTCAAAGGTACTTTGAAGGTACTTTGGAGGGAGCTGGGACTGTTCAGTTTGAGGAAGAGGAGGCTGAAAGGGGACCTCATCATGCTCTACAGTTACTTGAAAGGACATTGTAGAGAGGTTGGTGCTGGTCTCTTCTCAGAGGTCATCAGGGACAGAACCAGGGGGAATGGGTTCAAGTTGCAACAGGGTAAGTTTAGACTGGACATGAGGAAGAAATTCTTCATGGAAAGAGTGGTCAGACACTGGAATAGACTGCCTAGGGATGTGGTTGAGTCGCCATCCCTGGATGTGTTTAAGTGTCGCTGAGATGTGGTGTTGGGTGATGTGGTTGAGGAGTGAACTTGTAGTGTAGGGTTAATGGTTGGACTCGATGATCCCAAGGGTCTTTTCCAACCTGAACTGTTCTATGATTCTATGAAAGAGAGTTTTCTTTCTCAAACATCTAGCTTCTTAACTGCAAAAATTGTTGTGAGAAACACGCATATGCAGTTTTCACGTATCATTGTGCTGTGAACATAAATTGCATTTTCAGATCATTCTGGCAGCCTGCTGATTTTCTTTGTGATTTCTCCAGGTCTGTTTAATGTTAATCCACCTGGGTACAGGGGGGGGGAAAAAAAAAGTCAATAAAACTTGTGCAGAGAAGTGAAAATTACACCTTCATGTTTTAGCAGCGACTTACCCCCTAAGAAGAATTTATTTTCAGCAGTTTTTACTGGGAACTTTGACAAGGATGGAGGGACCCAATTACAATCACCAGAGGACATCTGCTAGTTAGTTTTGCAGCAGACAGATGCAGAATTTCTGCATGCTTCAGGTGCCTTCAATTGCCCTTTTACGCTTCTTAACCATTTCATAAGTAGAATTGCAGCTGTTGAATACAATCGCAATCTGGCTGCTGGCCTGGGGTGGGTGAGGAGCAGAGAATGAGGGACTCCACCTGGCTTTCTGCAAGCACGTTCTGGTGTGGTCTATGGCAAAATCTGTTACATACTCAGCATGAGAGGCTGACAGAGAAATTCTGAGCTAAACAGAATTTTGTATCACAAATGCTTTACAGAACAAACTGAGTGATCCAAATGTTTTCCAGCAAGAATTAATTAAAAAAAAAAACACATTGAAGAAAGAAATGGAGGCATCTGATGATGCTCTGTAACTGTAAACAGGGTTTTTCTCCTAAACCAGGGTTCGCCCTTTCTTGCCTACTACCTTACTGGGGAGCTCAGGTCATCCCCTTTCTGAGAACTGTGATTAACCTAACTGAAGTCCTTGGAGGCTCTTCTAGGCCTTCAGCTGTTAAGCTGAAAACCTGGAAAGGCTTTTCAACAAAATCTTGGTGAGCAAGAGAGAAAAATAATGAGAGAACTTAAAAGGAAAAATAAACAGAAGCAGGTGAAATAGAAACATTAAAAGGTAAGTATTGGTTTCTTTATTTTTCTTTCTTTCTGTATTCAAATGAGATGAATACCAATTTAGCGAGCTTTCTTAATGCCTCAGGAAAATATTTCTTCTCTTGTTAGACCCTGACTGCAAACTTTAAAGAAATCCTGTTTCACAACGTTTGTATGATCCCCTCAAAAGGGGATTTTGTTTTGCTATTACGAAGTTGCCTGAGAAGTATTTTCTTCTTTAAATGTGATTAAGAACTCTTTTCATAAAATTAATTCCTTTAAAATTACAATACCTAATCCTTAGAAATCTTTGCAATATGTGGAAGCTGGTGATTCCCACTGCACATGGGTTGCAGGTGAGGATGGGTAACCGGAGTCGTTGGCAGTGATTTTTCTCCTCTACAGATGAGGGGAAAGAGGCAGTGGTAGTGATTTGAACTGTTCAGACACACAGGGACAGAAGAGAGGACACTATAGGAAGAAAGACAAGTCACGAGAGTGTGTTTTAGATGTTTGACCTCAAGAAATACGGCATGAACTCTCCCCCTCAGGTGTGCATCTGTCTCTCAGATGTTTCCAGGGTAAGATATCAGTAAAGCACCTTTCTGGTAAATCTAGATATAAAAGTGCAGTGTAATATTTTAAATAGTAGTAACTTAGGTTTTAATACAGTGCTTTTCATACAGCTTTGCCTTTGGATACTGTAATATTATTGTTAAGTGATTCAGGAAAAATGGTGAAAAAGCTGAGGGGTGGCAAGCACCTCCTGTATTAACGGTTCCATCCTACCTGAACATGGTACCTTAAATAATTAAGTCACAATTCACTGTAAATCTAAATGCTCTTTTTCTGCAAGTGCCACCAGACATGTCTTGGACATAGCACACTCCTTTTCAGGAAAGCTTTGGATAATTCAGTCAGGTTCTGGAAAATGGAAAACTGTTGTTAGATAACTTAAAAGAAGTTCCAGTCTTTGTCACAAATGTAAACAATGCTAGTGGTGATACCTCTGTTGGGGTATTTTTACCTGAGCTGAATTCCTCTGTATCTCTCTATGGCCTTAAGTTACCCAGGAGTGACTGCTCCATTACCTTTCATATATCACACCTGTGAGAGGCCAATTTTGCAATAGAAGACTTATTATTCTTTGTAGTTTATCATTCTCATATCCTCGAGTGGTTTTGCTCAAGACACAGCTAGTTAAGCTGATTTAAACTGTGATATTCAAAGGAGCTCAGGCCAAATATTTAAGTACTTGGGATTATCATGGGTGGATTTTCCAAGTGTTTTTTTTGTGGAGTTAAAAACAGAACACAAAATATACTGTCCTTAGCAGCCATGAAGAGAATTATATCCAGATCCCCCTTGGAGCTGGGGGTGGGTTTTGCGTGGTCTTCTTGATCTTACCTTGCCCCACAAGCAAGTGGGTGATGATCAGGATTTCCTGAAGGTTGATTCTTTTCTTTCTTGCTTCTTTCTCAGTGTGTAACTACAGCAGCAGATGTCACCTGGGTGTAGTCTGCCTGAAGTGAATAGTAATGCCCATGTATAGTTTATTTCCAAGTTCTCGTGCTGTCGATTATATACTATATGTTATATACTGTTATACACTATTTTCATCAAGTTCTAAATTTCACGAGGGGAATACATAACACTGCGTCTTTGGGTTTTCTTTTTATTTCTTTTTTTTTCTCCTTTCTTAAAACTGAGGTTCTTAATTATTTTCAGTGGTTGAAAGCACTCTCTTTGCTAATGCATTACACAAGTGTGGTCCATTCCTGATAGTCCTAATAAAGTTGCATTAGAAATTGTGTTTAAAACGTGACAAGTTTTGCAAGCGTGTGGAACGCTTTTGGCTCTGTAGAAGAACAACAGTCTTGGGTTTTTCAGCAATATAAAATGAAAGAACAATAACATTTTTAAAATAGCAGTTTTAAAACACCTTTTTATAGGCCAAATTTACCTGAGCCTCAATACTCAGAGAGGTCTAGGTAGTCTCAGACAGGTTTAGACACTGAAAGCGAGTTTTACTGCTGTTATTGTTAAACCAGGATCTTTTTTTGCTGCCTGTGTCCAGCGCTTATATTTCCCCTTTTTTTTTCCATCCGTAAATCATCTTGATCCTGTAGCTGTTGTGTTCCCGCTCAGTACTGTTCTGACCTGCTTGGATGTAACTGCTGCCAACATAACGAGTTGCTGAGTGAGTTTCAGTAAATGGAGTTAGAAGCACCTCAGAGTGACCTGTGTGTTGTGCATCGCTCTGGATGCTGCCAAGCACACGGTGTTTGATAACTGCTGCATCTGTGGAGACAATTTTGTGGAGGTGCAGTGTATTTCGAAGTTGTGGGAAGCCATTCTCCTGAGGGTGTGTAGGGCGCTCCAGGAAAGAGGATGGAGAATAGGTTTACAAGTGACTCTTACCTGCAGTGAGAAAGATTTAATGTCTAGCTACTGCTGGTTGTCAGAAGCTGGGACTGTAGTAAAGCACAAGAGTAGCTTTAGTCTTTCCCTTTTTAAGAAACTCCTTCTCTTTACTCACTGCAACCTGTTACTGGTAGTAGGTGATGCTACAGAAGGTCTCATTTAGGCAAATTTTGTGATTACCTGGGACTATGACCTGGGCCTCATGAGTGAGCAGTATCAATAATCATTTAAAATTAAAATGTTTTAAACTAAATCTGAATTTAATTTGATTTTAAATCCACCTTATTGCTTTGTATTTACTTTGACTCTTGTTTGTTAGGCTGATGAAAGGTATGTCAGTTCTTCATTTCAGACAACTATTTCAGATTTAGCCCTGAAATTAGTACTAGTAAGAAGCACAAGTTGTTTTTTTTTCTGAGCCAGGAAGAACTCCAAGGTATTTTCTGCTGATCAAACTGGTCAAATTCATTGTTTTACCAACTGCTTTCATGCTCTTTCCGGAATTTGGACTCATTTTAGAGCCTAGATAAGAATTAGCAATTCACAGTGCGTGCTTACCAGATGCTGTTGACACATGTGAGTAAAAGAATAACACAGTTAGGCTGAAAACATTTCTTGAAGATCACCTTGTCCCTTCAGTATTAAAGACTAAGCTAAACACCATGCTATTATTAAATTAGGCAAGCTAAGGTTATAGACATAATACTGTAGAAGTGTTTTATTTATATGAGTCACAGTCCCCATAATTTACTAAATAAATTGTGTGATTCTGACAGGTGATTCTGTCTTGGCGATTGTACTGGCTGCTTGTAGTGAAGGTTTCTTGATGGACTCAGTTATTTACAAATTATACAGCTAATTTCCATACATTTTGAGTCCAGCACGTGAGTCTTCTGCAGAAAAGACATCCAAAACAGGATGCAAGATGATGTATGTCGTCTTGCAACCCAGTAAACCTGTTTTAAAATAAGCTACTGCCCCAGCCACACCATACTCTTTTTTTTTAATGCCTATTTTAGTGTGAGATGCAAAGGGCAAGAATGGACAGCACAACGGGTCCGTTTTGTATAGCTAAAGCTCACATCTGAATACAGTCACGTTCACTCTTTTTTTTTTTTCTTTTTTTTTTTTTTCTTTCCCCCTTCCTGCCAGAGATACACTGGGAGTTTTTTTTTTTTAAACCAAATACAGAAACGTCTTAAAAGCAAGCTTAGAGACCCAGCTGTTCAAGTTTCTGGCTCTCAAATTATCTCATGGTTTGTCTCATCTGTTGAACACTCCCCTTTGAATCAAAGACGTGAATCCCACTGGGATGAAGAGATGAGTGAGATTTGATTCACACCCCCACCCCCACCACCCCAGCCTAGAACCTAAAGAAAAGCTGTTAAAAAGATAGATGCTATGCCTAACTTTTTCTTGAATCAATGTGTCCGCGCTTTTTTGTCATGTAGGATCCATTGCTGCCTGTCTTTTATATACACAACGATTGCCAGTGAAAACTGAACTGTGACTTAGGAGGTCCACGTAGCATGACATACACGTTACTTGTTTTTTGTGCTCTGATTTTGCTGCTAAAATGGCTACAGAGACTGTTGTCGTAAACGGAGGAGACAGAGATAGAACCCAGTCAACCAGCAAGAGGTTTGCTAAGTAAAATAAACTACTGTGAAATCTGACTAGAACATTTGTTCTCAGATACTATCGGAGATTTCAACTACTCTTATAATTTTCACTGTAATTTTGAGTCATCTTCCATCATGTTTTCCTATCCTCTTTCTGTCCTGCAAAACCTTTGCCCTTCTGTGTATTTTTATCGTGGATGTTTTCCCCCAGCATTAGATCATGCTTGTTCCTAAAATATTTGACTGAGACGTTTTGTTTCACCATTGGGAAGCGACATCAAAGAGTTATGATCTAATTGATTTTGTGATTTGTCTTCTTTCTTCCATGGAAAAAAAAAAAAATGAGGTCATCACAACACAGGATAAGGGAAAAAATATTTTAAATTAAGATATAGCCTCTGGGTTCAGCAAGACCTATTCATATCCACTGTAAACATTTTATTATATGTTTACTTAATAGGAATGTTAGTGTTTGGGTTTTGTTTTTACCTAAAGTGTCAAGAGATTTGAACATTCAAATACAGTGACATAGATCACTAGAATATAGAGATTGAATAAATTGTCCAACTGAGCTTGGAAGCTTTGAAATTCCCTCAAGATTTATGGTTAGGCAGACTCCGTTCCTTCTGAGTTAAGGCTGAAAAACTAACAAAGGCAAGCGTATGGGTTCCCTGTGCTGCCATTTCAAATGATGCTTAACTCAAACAAATTAATCAATCTCTGAAAGCTGAGATGGGCAGACCTTTAGCCATCTTAATTCTTTTGTCAAATGTGGATCTATATTATATTGCTATGCGAATAAAAGAGAGGTCAGGGTTCTGATAATTTTATAAATCTGTCCGTTACAATTCCCACTGAAATCAATTGGATTTCCACATGAAAAGGTGAAGAGAAACTAGATTGATACACGTCAGCAACGTATTCTAAATCCATAATCTTATAATGATTTTTCGTTAGTTATCAAAATGTATTTATTTTTACAGCAAAACTACTGAGAACAGAAATAGGACTATGCTGTGGAAAGAGGGGAAAAATGCCTGCCTGCAATGAATAATGCCACTTCAGTTCTAAGACTACCATTAAATAGCATTTCTAGTGAAACAATCAATGTGAATTTTAGGAACTTGTGATATTATTTCATTGATAATTGTTCTGGAAGGAAATTGTGAATTTTTCTGTGTGTTTTTGTAGTAAAACGCAAGCCCTTTTGTCTTTAATCAGAGGGCGTACTTCATGTTTCCAGTGATTTCCCCTCCCTAGAAGTGTTCAAGGCTGGGTTGGATGGGGCTTTTAGCAACCTGGTCTAGTGGAAGATATCCCTACCCGTGGCAGAAGGGTTGCAACCAAGGAATCTTTAAGGTCCCTTCCAACCTAAGCCATGACATGATTTGATGAAGGAAAAAATTTGGCTAATTATTGCATTACCTGAAGTTTCACTCATCTGCTTGCAAACTGTAATAGACTGTCTGGCATAACTAAAAGTTTAGCAGATATTTCCAACTCTGTACCCTTAGTTTATTTGTTTACATTGTGCAGATCAAAAATGCCACCATTCATAAATGTAAGGCAGACAGTTCCTGAGTTACTAAATGATGAGACCAGCACAATTCCGTGTCACCTCTTTCTCAGTAGCCAAGGAGCCCAGTAATATATTTCAAGATGAGTTAATTATCCTGCTACTTAGCACAGAATTCATAACCCCAAACTACCCAATCTCTGTTATTGTTGCTGCTATGCAAACCAGGATCATAACATACACTGAAATTCGTTCAAATCTCTTGAATATTTACATGGATCTTCCCACTGAGGTAACTCACTTTATCCAGATTTCAGAGTACAGAAGGCAGATCTAAGTTTTGCATTGGACCTCATAATGTTTCTTATTTTGCAATTTTGAAAATAGATTTATAGACTCTGACTGCTCCTATAGGTCTGTAAAAACCTACATTACAGTGCAAAATGGATATAAATGGAATGGATGCAATTTACTACTGTTTTCTCTTTAGTTTTAAGTACTGGTAGCATTTCTTCTAGAGGTTGGCAATAGAGAACCAGTTGTGATGAGAAAGTTGTTTGCACTGAAATTCAGTAAAATGCAGTAAAATTCACTTTTTAATGAATTCAGGTTGCCTTTATTGTTTATCATGTGGTAGCTGACAGCCCATGAGCTGGATTCAACTCACAGGATGTTTTTATTTGACTTACCACTTTTTACAATGAAAGAAAGCAAATAATTACTCGATTGCTCAGACTAGCAAAAGCTAGAGGATTTTTCTCCCGCTATAAAGAGATAGGAGGGGGTAGCAGCAATGCCAGTAGCTAGGAAGAGGAAAGGTCTCTTCACCCTTACTGCCTTACATTGACTGCACTATGAACCTAGTGCTCTGGGTGGCACAGTCAGCCCTCTTCATCCTACCTACTTCCTTCCTCAGCTCATAAGACTTCATCCCCGTTGGGTCCCCATGTGTTACCTGATCTAGTTGAGAGGCGTCCCTGCCCATGACAGGGAGGTTGGATTAGATGATCTCTAAGGTCCCTTCCAGCCTGGGCCATTCCATGATCTATGATCTTTGACAAAGACCTCAAAGTGACAGGATAAGGAGATCAGTGGGAAGGATATATGGCTTCCAGAGGATCATAGCAGACCTTTCTGGGAAAGTCATTGTTCCTTGGCTATGAGAACAGCAAGGATGGCCTAGAATTTAGCATCCCCACAAAGAGGAAGAAAGGTCCAGCAAACTAGAACCTTGTTTCCACACAGCTTAAGCCAAGCCTCGTCTGTCTTTGCATGGTGAGCATCTATATGCAGGATGTACCGATGAACCAAACATCTACAGCTCTCAGTGAGACCTAGGTGACACAGTGATGTATGGCAAAAGACTTGCTCGCTGTGAAGCTTTGTCATTCTTGACCATCCTGTGGTCATGCTTGACCAACTTGTTAAACTTCTCTGATGAAATGAGTGATGTGGTCAAAAAGGGAAAAGCAGTGGATATTGTCTGCCTGGACTTCAATAAGGCCTTTGGCAGTCTCCTGTAAGATCCTCATAGAAAAGATGTTGATGTGTAGACTGGATGAGCAGAGGAGGCTTGAAGACTGGCTGAATGACTGGTCTCAAATGGTGGCGATCAGCTGCACAAAGCCTTGTTGGAGGCCAGTAAGTAATGACGTGCTATGGTGGTCAGTACTGGATCTATATCTGTTTAACACTTCATTAATGGTCTGGATGATGGAACAGTGTACCCTTAGCAAGTTCCCTGAAGACACAAAACTGGGAGAAGTCACAGATACACCAGAGGGACTTCAACAGACTGGAGAAGTGGTCTGACAGGAACTTCATGAAGTTCAACAAGGAGAAGTGCAATGTCCTGCACCTGGGAAGGAACAACCCCAGGCAGCAGCGCATGCTGGAAACCAGCTTGGCAGAAAAGGACCAAGGAGCCCTGGCAGACACTAAGTTGAGCATGAGCCAGCAGTGTGTCCTTTGTGGCAAAGAAGGCAACAGACGTCCTGGCCACCAACATCAGCCCCTCATTGATTCTGTGAAAACAAATATTATCTGACAGTCTGGTTTTCCAAGCACTGCTCCCTGTTTTGACATATCTCAATTATCTGTGATGGAAGTTTAGACACCTACATGTAGATGCCTAAATATAGGTATATTCTTCAACTTTATGAAATCCAGATTGTCTTGTTTTAGCATAACAAGTGTTTAATTTATTTGTTAAGGGATGTTACTTGAGCTGGTTGGCTTTTCTTTACCTCTTACGTAATTTTCTGCAAGTGTTGAAATTTTTCCAGTTGCTTCTGCTTATATTCACGTTTATAATCTCCATGTAATCTCAGGAAATTATTCCTGAAAAGAACCTCCTAATGGGTATTTTCCTACCTCTAAAGCATACAGCTCCTTCTCTCAGATCTGTGGTCACAGTAGTAAGTTCTGTTTAGCCAGTTCCAGTGCTCAGGTCTATGTAAGACAAAGTTATGCCAGTTTTTATACTGTCCATTATTTCAAATATTGCCCTTATTTTATTTTTGTGTTGTTTGTTTAATTGTCTACCTTCCTGGTAAAAAGTATATCAAAATCTTTGCTTTCATTAAAAAAAGTTTTCAGTCTAGATGATGCTGAAATAAGTTGAAGTCCTAAGAGACTTAATACTGAGTTATGAATAAAATGGTAAAAAATATTTTTTAAAAGTGCAGTATTTTTAAAACATTTTAATGACATAACTTTTGCCTGACTCTGCCTCTGAGGGCTTGGAATTGACTGTGTTAGCTCTGTGGCTTATTCACAAAAATATGTAAATAAAATAACGTCAGCACAAATATTAAATGGTGAAGGGCAAAAGAAGTTGTTCTTCTGAGGCAGTGGTACTTTCCAAGGGCCTCCCCCGTTAGGTTAAGTAGAAGATCTGCAGGCAGAAGTTGCCCATGAGAAGAGACAACAGGTTGATTGTTTTCTTCACAATTTGTGTTACACAATCATTCACCAGCTTCAGAAATACAGGAGAAATTCTGTGCATTATTGCATGTACCCCAGAGATGCTGGAGAGGTAGATTATAACTTTTCCTGATGCCTTTTTTTTTTTTTTCCAGACTCATTTATTTTTTTTTAATACATAACTGGAGTCCTCATAATTTTGAAATGAGTCATATGGTGGTTTATAAATCCTACTTTCCTGGATATTCACTGTGCATTAGTGTGTAAGATTTCTGATAAAGAAAGGTTATCACGTTTTATTCTGCTACAATGGCTTACAGATTTTGTAGCTTCTTCATCAGCTCATATTGCAGACATTTTTTTTTTTTTTTTTTTTAACGAAGAGAGCAGAAATTACTTGGTTTGAAATTCAGCATAAAATATGACACTACCAGAGGTATTTTCACGAGGAAATAAAAGTTGTGGTACCTTTAGGACTGCACATTTGCCTCCTTTCAAACAAGAAAGCACCTGCTGTAACTGACTCAGTTCCCCAAAACTCTGACCCAAAAAGTGTGTCTGCCTCTGTTCAGGTCGGAGTGCATTATTCTGCCACAAGTCAAAGGCAAAAGCTTGTTATGAACCTCTCAGATGCAGAACAGCAGTCCAAAATATCTGAGAGTAACAGCTGTAAGAAAACATAATGTCATCAGAGCTATGTGTAAGGAAAATAAATCTTGTTTTGTTTGTTTTCTAGCTATTTTAGCTGCTTTATAGCAAGTACCTGTTTCTTGAGATTGCATTGCATCGCTAATATCTGTGGTCTGTAACAAGCTGCACTATTACCACCCTAAGTATGTCTTTCTGGTTTGATTCTAGCTTATTAAGGAAGTAGTTGGATTCCCACTTAAGATCTGGCAGGTTTGGCAGGCTTCAGGATGGTTCACACTGAAAGGTTTGTCACGTTAGAAATATTTCAGGTACAGGTGGCCAAATTCTGGGCAAATACCAGATTTGCAAGCAGTCTTGTAAAAACCATTAAATTAAAGATCTGAATTATAAGAAAAAAAACCAAACTTTTGAGGTGCATAATCTTAATTTTTATCTGTAGCTGTAACAGACTAGGAAATACTATTTGAATCAATAGCCATTATTTCCACTGGGTCTGTCTCTTTAATAATTAACTCCAACAGACAGAAAAAGTCATTCCAAAGCTGAAACCCTTCTCTCTTGTAGTAAAAGTCTGCTTTCATTACTTTTCCCTTGATGTTGGATTATAGAGCAAAGCTAAAAAAATGAAAGAGAACCTCAAGCCAGATTTTTACATCCAGAGGTAGGCAACAAATTTAAGTGCCGCAATTTCTGAAATGCTGAGCCTCTGGCAACTTTCATTTACTTTAAAGGGAGCTGCCAGGGGCTCAGCACCTGAAAAGACGGTCAGTTACTGAGGCGCTTCGCTAAAGACTGATGATCCAGAGAGAGGAGATCCATAATAAGAGTGTGATTGTGCCCCTTTGGGAGGGGAGAAGATGCTGAACAGAAAAACAGAGGCACACCCTTACTGTGACTGAGCAGTAAGTGCAGTATCCACAGGAGAAAGCAAAATATCTGTATTTTCCAAAATGTCAATGCTGACTTTTGCTGTAGTTTTTTAAAACAAACACAAATCAAAGAACAAAAACAAGAGCAAAAGGGAGGGAATTTTATGGAATTGCGTGATTTGAAAAGTCAAATGTCAAACCACTATCATGTCATTCTCTTCCTCTGCCTGGTCTGGCTCTGAAGGGTGATCCAACCCTTTATTTTTTCTTTTTTTTTTTTTTTTTTTCCCTCGTGGAAATGCTGCAGTTAGGTTTGGTCCTGGCAACAGCATGAATGACGGATCGGGAGTTTCCATTAAAGCTGATTTTTCCTTCTCTCTTAGCTGTCTCCTCAGGCTGAGTACAGCATTACCATCATGTGTTTTGTTTGGGAAATTAAAAATGTTGAAAGGACGGAAATAAAAAAGAATTTCCAGCAGTTCTGTCAAGTTACATTGCTCTGACCCTTCGTTTCCTTTTGAGCTTCAGCATGCATTTTTTATCAGATTTTGCCTCTTAATTTTGAGTCTTCTGCATCTTGCCTGCACAAAGCTATCCCATGGTACAAGCTGTGCTAGCTCTCACATTAAAAACACTAATTTTCAAGGATTCTTTACTGAGCTGTGAAAATTTGCTCTAGGCAGACACACGCCTCAGGGCCGAGATGCAGAAGGAGACTTCTGGGGCCTCCAAGGCCATTTTATGACATTGTTGCTTCCCCCTCTAAAGTGGCAGCTCCAACCTGAAAATGTCAGCAGCATCATTTCTCTGTTCTGCTCTGCTGAAGCTCTGCAAAGTTGCATCCAGTTATGCCAGGGACTCAAAGGGGATTTATGCCATTGAGCACCAACCATCTCAGAGAACCTGAGTTCTCCCAGCAGAGCGTGCTGGTGTGGACTATAACAGCACGGCCAACAGGTCTGCCTCTTCAGCCTCACTCTCATGTGCTCTAGCCCAGATGCCCCCAGTCACCTGCTTTAAAGATGTTGTTTTGCAAAAGTGGGCCTGGCAACTGGAGAGGTGGGCCCAGGCCAACCTCATGAAGTTCAACAAGACCAAGTGCAAGGTCCTGCATCTGGGTCGGGGCAATCCCAAGCAGTGATATCAGCTGGGCAGTGACTGGCTTGAGAGCAGCCCTGGAGAAAAGGACTTGGGGGCACTGGTGGACGAGAAGCTCAACATGAGCCGTCAGTGGCACTTGCAGGGCATAAAGCCAATCGTGTCCTGGGCTGCACCAAGAGGTGTGTGGCCAGCAGGGCGAGGGAGGGGATTCTCCCCCTCTGCTCGACTCTTGTGAGACCCCACCTGGAGTTCTGTGTCCAGTTCTGGAGCCCACAGCACAAGAGAGATCTGGACGTGCTGGAGCGAGTCCAGAGGAGGGCAACCAAGTTGTTCAGAGGGCTGGAGCACTTCTCCTATGAAGACAGACTGAGAGAGTTGGGGCTGTTCAGTCTGGAGAAAAGAAGTCTCCGAGGGGACCTTATTGTGGCTTCCAGTATCTCAAGGGGGCTACAAGAAAGCTGGGGAGGGGCTTATTAGGATGTCAGGCAGTGACAGGACTAGGGGGAATGGATTGAAGCCAGAGATGGGTCGGTTCAGATTGGCCGTGAGGAAGAAGTTCTTCCCCATGAGGGTGGGGAGATCCTGGCACAGGTTGCCCAGAGAGGGGGTGGCAGCCCCATCCCTGGAAGTTTCTAAGGCCGGGCTGGATGGGGCTCTGGGCAGCCTGATCTAGTGGGGGATGTCCCTGCCCATGGTGGGGGGGTTGGAACTAGATGATCTTTAAGGTCCCTTCCAACCCTGACAGTTCTATGATTCTATGATATTTTTCCTTCATAAAATTATTTATGAACTTGCTGGGCTCTTCTCTGCAGAAGCTGTACTCGCAGCCAAAATTACGGGTATGTGTGAAAAGCTAACGGTTTGGGAAGTGGGAAATTCTCCAGACAAATGTAGAAAGCCAGACACTGCTAGAAAAATGAATATAGTGGAAGCAATTGAGAAGTTTTTGATTTAATTTCTCTTTGGTCTGTTTTGATAGTCTTCGGCCTAAGGCTGTGTTTTAATGTTTTTGGACTTAAAGGTACTGCAGTAGTGAGCAAGAGCTTCTCGATAATCCCAAGGGGGTTGAGAATTGATAACATAAACAGATGGATAATTATAAATTATCAGACTTCTCTGTATTGATCCTTAAACTGATATAGCAGCATTTGTGTGTAGTGAGACCATAAATGATATGACAACTCATGCTTGTATTACTTAACTGAGGCTAGCATGACTAGATTTATAGAATGGGGAAAAAAAAAAAAAAAAAAAAAAAGAATCCAGCAGAATTTCTTGTGGAAAGGATGCAGTGGGACAAGATTCCAATGACGCAGTGGGACAAGTAAGCCAGCACAGAAGCTAGGGCAGTGATCATGATTGTTCTCTTTTTCCAGAGCTGAATAAAATACCTGGGTATATATGACTGCAGGTAGGAAAGAATGAGAAAGAGTAAGGAGAATCTGTGAGTCTAATGTATGTAGATTCCAAGCACAGTGACAGAAGGTGCTCAGGGTATACACAAACAATAGAGAGCTGAGAACTAAGGAAGCAAGTCAAATACGCTTGTTTTGATGACCTGCTTTAGGACAGACTGCGGCCTCCGAGTGTCCCCCAGGTGCTAAAATTGGGAACATTGTCTCTGTTAATGCTGGTCAACACACCATCCTTGTTACCTGTAGGGAGAGCAGGCTTCTGCCTTGCAAAGCAAACACATGCATCATATGCAACTAGATCTTTTTTTTCCTATTCTGTTAGATCGCCTGTGCCAAGCCAGCACTGAAACAGAATAGGAACAGTCGTAGGAAGTACAGAAAATTGCGTTGTAAAGCATAGCTGGAGGTATGTAGTCCAACCTCCTTCTCAAAGCAGGGCTAACTTAAAGCTGGGACAGACTACTGATGTCCTGTCTCCTTTCTTCAGTCATTTTGGAAATTTCAAAGGATAGTAATTCCACAGCCTTTCCACACAACCTATTGCAATTCTAAAGCACTCTTACTGTGAACCACTCTTGTATTTCATTGTGCCCATTTAGAATTCCTTCACTTCTTCACCAAAGCAAGGAGTAACTCAGAAACAGATTATTCCGGGTTCCAATCAATATCTCTGATCTTCTTGCACGTAACAGGAATGTACTTTTCTGACATACTGTTTTCCAGCAAGGCCAAATTTTTTTTGTAGCTTTCCAAGTGCAGTCTGAACACACATTTTCTATGTAATATAAATCCTAACAATCGTTTTACAAGCTGGCCATGTTATTTTTAATGTTAAAACCTCAATGCTAATCCATTCAATGTGATTTTTTTTCCTGTTTGTTTGTTTTAAATCACTGGTCCTTGAAAATAAGATATGGAAACATGGAAAACTACATCTAGTAAAACAGTATTTTGTGCTTTTTATTCAAATTATGCTGTTTTGATGGCAATTTTGTATAGCTGATGTTGTTTGGAAGGCACGCAAGGAATACTGGTATTGGTATTCTGTTACATTTGCAGACAATCAACTGCTAAAGCACAGCTATAAACAATTTGTTATTTTGAAGATTGCTTCAACAAATATCGGTTTCTAAGTCTGCAGCCAAAAAATGTAGGTATATGGATGTTTATGTCAGCTATAGCACTTCAATTTTTACTGTCCTTGTACCTGTCAGAAAAATTATCCTTCGGTGCAACTTTAAGAGGGATAAAGACATCTACAAAGTGATTTTATGGTATAAAACTTCTCGTTAGGATAATTTGAAATATGTTGTTAAGGATCTCTCTAGGGGCACATATGTTTTAATTGTGATAATGTGAATTAAAGCACACGTAAAACATACTTTTACATACAAATTCAGCAAAATATCAGTTATAAGATGCTGCATTATGTTAGCACAAGCAACGAATCCTGATGTGATAGTAAACTGTATATGAAAAACTTTCAGAAAAAGAAGCAATAGCTTCCCTATTAGTAAGCTTGTATAAAGTCAAATAAATTACATGAGCAACAAGAGCTTAACTGAGAAAATTAACTCATAATTTTCAAAAATTTCACTGAAAATCATTGTAATTTCTTTTGAAAACATTGCGCTAAATCTCTTAATCCCGAGAATGAGGATGGTAGTTAATTGGTAATGTCCAGAAGGACATACATATGAGAGATCTAGATATTCCTTACAGGCTTGCATAAATCGCTATCGAGGTAGTATCTTTGGTATTAATTTTGGACATCTTGCCATTCAGTCCATTTTTATGAGCGTAACCAAATACCAGATTACATCTATTTTTATACATATTTCCAAAAATCGCCTGATAAGCAGTGAACGAATATGTCAAAAAATGCATATTTAAAGTGTGTATATGTTGCTTTACAGTAGCATGAGTCAGACCTGCATATATTCAGGAAATACTTGGACGAAAAATCTAACAAGACCATTAAACCTGAAGGGACTACTGTTGCTTCGGGTGTCCATAAACAATGCATTGCTAGAAGCTGGGAGAGAAAATAAGGCTACTGGAGTCACAGTTATATTTGCCTCATCCTTATCATCTTCCCTAAGGACCTGCCTTTGGCTGCAGTCAGATTGATCTCTGATCGAGTTCAGCCATTCCCATGTTTACTGGCAGAAAAGCAATTAATGATTACTTCCAGTCTTATGATGAATGAATATTGCAAATCTGATCCCAGGCTAATGTTATGAAAGAATAGGTGCACGCCTTTTTGCCGTATGAAATCAAACCTTGGTATTTACTGGAAATCAATCTCAAGCGTTCAGCAACAGTGTCGATTTTATTTACAGCGCAGGGACAAACAAACAGAATCTCTTTTAATGCAAAAAATGCTCCTCTGCTAAGTAATTTTTTGTTTATTTTTGTACTTTCAGCTACATGAAATACATGAAATACAGAACACAAGTGCTCAGTTGATGGAGATGTCAAACTGAAAACATAAAAGTTTGTTTAAATGAATCAGAATCTGTGTTCTAGACCCCAGCTGCCTACGGGTCTCAAATTGACAAGCGTTAACAGTTGAACGTGTGTGCACGCTTTGAAATGACCACCTTTGTGTGCTCTCAACAGTCTCTAAACTCTTAAAAGTAATAGGCTAGATAAAAGCAGAGATTCCAAATTGTGCCGAGATGTACAGTGTAAGTTGTCACATGGCAATTTTAAGATAAGTTCAGTGTTGAACTGTAAGCCAGTCTAATTCTCTCAGAACTCAGGATTCGTACGGAGACCTCCTTGTGCATGCTAAATCAGAGTGTCTGTGTTTTGTATGCTTAGGGAGAAATTGCATTTAGGGAAAATATTCAGAAAGTCATACAGCAATCAAATTCTATATGCTAAGGTACTGAGACAACATATGGTAGCATATGCAGTAATGGCATTTTGTGAGCCGTAAACTAAATCTGGTCTTGAAGTTGCAAGGTTATATTCTTGACTTTGTTGCTTATATAGTGTGTTACTTTGGAGTAACACAAGAGTCTAACTCATTATCGTTGGTTTCTCAGTATAATTTTGTCCTTCAGGGGAAAAAAAAAAAAAAAAACCCAAAAAAAGAGCAGCACAGAAATAAAGACCTTCCAATATCTGCTAAACACAGTCCCAAGTCCATCCAGGGGTGACTCCCAGCTTTCCTATTTCTACTTAATAGTCTTGGTTTGGTTTTACTTTTTTTCCTATCCTGCTCTGATCTAATTGATTTGGTTAAACTGGTGGTGTTAAACTAAATTTACGTTTGTTTTCTCCCCAAGTCCACTCTGTTCTTTACTGATAACCAGAAGTGGCGAGTGAGACCTTCTTGTCTTCATCCCAATCCTTGAGCCTTTTTGTTGAATTTTCTCCCTCCCCATCCCTAAGGCAAGGAGCTGAGGGTGAGCGAGTGGCTGTGTGGTTCTTATTCTCAGAGGGGCAGGCTCTAGCTATGACACCAACATATGATGAACTTCTTTTGTCTTAGAAGCTGGAAGAAAAGGTTTGGGGAAGTAGGTATATGCAATTCCTCTCGAAAGAATTGTGTGTCACTATTTAGAGCAGTATTTCCCATCTGAAAAGTCCAGCTCTTATTTTCATTGGTTTCTTTGTATATTTTTTTGTCCTCCAACTGTAAGAGAGAATCTGTAATAAAAAGTTTGCATTTTCTTGAAATAAAATGCAAATCTTAAAAACCTATATATAGATCCTATTAGAGCTTCTGCCTCCTCTGCTTTAATAGAAGTTTTATATCTTAAGGGATATAGATGCTAAGCTTTTAACATAGATCCAAATTCTGAAGTAGATGAAGTAGACTTAGAAAAATATGGCTAATGCTGGCTTGCTGACCAAAAAAGCACAAACTAAGAAAAATATGTAAAATTACTTTACGGAATATGTTACTTGACTGAGACAATTTCTGTAATTTACCACCATTTTGGTGCTATTAATTGTGGCAGTGTTTTGACATTTTTCTTTGGATCGATTCATAATGCTCCGCTTCAATTAACTGAAGTTGGAATATGCTGTTCCACTGACAAGCATCTCAGTGAGACTTTGTGATAAAGACACATCATACTGGTGAAATCACAAAAAAAACCCACCAACCCAAAACCCTACAACTTCCCTGCATTTCTTAATCATAATTTGATCTTTTTTCCTTCCATCTCCCTCTTGGTTTTTAGACTAAACCTGCTATAATAGGTTCCTCAGCAAATTGTGAGGCTGCCTTCAATTACTTTTTGGAGCAAAAACATTATTTGAAAATTCTTGTTGTTCAGAAAATTGACACTCCTTTTTGGCCATTTTTTTTTTTGTGCTTGAATCATAATTTATTTTTTCCTGTCTTCTTAAGCACTACTGAGTGACACTACAAACCAGAAGAATCTGTCCTTCTAAAGTACTTTAACAACATTTAGTGTAATACTTATGTGCTTTTTTTTTTGAAGTTGTTATTAAAATTTTGAGAATTTATGTGTCATGCTTCAGAATGACTACAGTTCTCCAGTTGTGTTTCAGGAGGCACATACATACTTCTAGGTGACACATAGTATAGCAAAGGCACAGTACTCTTCAGTGATCTTTGTTGTCTTAGGCATAGACATATAAAATCAGTTCCTTTTTTAAACAGTTAATATCAGCGAGTTATTTAGACTCCTCCTTTCAGTTTTGCTCATTCTTCACTTTTCACTGAGAGTTTTGTTTAAATCTCCTCTGAGGAGCAGGTGAAAGTGGAAGGTTTCTCTTATTTCTTTAGACTGCTCATATTGTACTAGACTATAGATAATCAGTTTGGCATAAAGGAATATTGAATATTTTAATCATATTGAAGTTTTTGTGGCAGTTACGGAGGAGGAAGCAGGAAGATATTTTTGCAAGACCACCTGTTTATTTTAGCCATTTTCTTAAGAGCTGGCTCTTAAATGAAGCTAGAGTTGAGCTGAAGGAGTTTGACTGTATTTTCTTTGTTTTAAATTACAGTGGTACATAAACTGTATCACTTGAGGATGGTAAAGTGTTTGATAGGAACGCTTAAAAGCAGAGGTAAAAACATTAAGTAAAGAGTTTTGTTGACTATAGGATTGTACTCTAAATGATACTAGAAAATATTATTAACAGAATTGAGATGACACTATATAGACTGATGTGAGACAGTAGAACATTTAACAGGGAACAAGCTCTTCCTTTTTTTTTCTTTTATTTGTTTTCCCAAGGAGCTAATATAACTGAAGAACTTCTCAGTAATAGATTTGATTAGACCCAAGAATGTG
The DNA here is from genome assembly GCA_020746105.1 of Trogon surrucura. NCBI lineage: Eukaryota > Metazoa > Chordata > Aves > Trogoniformes > Trogonidae > Trogon > Trogon surrucura. The sequence continues at coordinate 2,770,816 of CM036658.1, forward strand.
ATGAAAGAATGTATTTAGACAGCACATATAAGCAAAGGTAGACAGAGCATGCTTTTTTTTTTGCCATGCCTATGACAATCAGACACTCCAAACTAAACACTTGATGACAGCTTCAGCTACTGGTTTGCTACCAATATAATCCAAAGTATCTCGGTGATTTGATGTGGTGGAATTCCAGTAGCAGTGATTGACAGTGTTGTAATACCAACATCTTGTCCACGGAGATGCATCTATCCTGATAAACCAGAAGATACAGAAATGGTGGTTATTCAGTTCTTTGATTGTTGCCTTATTGTGGGGTTTTTGCCGTGAATGATCATGAGAAGTTATTTTAATACTGGCAGTCAGTAGCTTAGTGGGCAAAGCACTCATGTTTAGGAAAAGATACTAATTTCCTGGCTGTACAGGTGGAGAATGGAAGCTTGAAACTTGATTTCTTTTTTTCTGGGGAGTGCAGCACAGTCAACATATATAGGGTAACACCTGAGAAAGAACAAAAGGAATTAGAAAGAGGGAGAGGGAAAAATTCAGGAGAAGAAAATGTGTGGTAAAAAGGAGGTGTGAAGAAGCCAGAATATATAGTGGAAGAAAGTATACGTCACAGACGAGCAGTTGAGTACCACAGTCTGGGTCAGAAGAAAATGCAAATAATGCATTTAAGCATGGTTATGTCTATTTTTTTGTTGACTCTTAGGGTACATATGTTGAATTTTGTAGCCGGAATGATCAAAGGTAGTAGAAGACTCTGAAGAGTGCTTCCTTATTTAAAGGCCACCAACAAAGGGTAAAGCTAGTGTTAATCAAGAGAAAATTTCTAGGAACTCGGCTTTGGTGTGGCACTTCAACACAGTTTTTGCCACTTTTCTTCTAAATAATGTTATTGATTACAGTGATTGGTGAGGATGCCAATCAGCAATTTATTGGGGAAAAAGGCTAGAAGTACTTCTTTAAGTTAGCCTGTCCACACAAAGCAAACTCTTAATATCTTTTATGAAAAGAAGTAACATATCCTTTCAGTATTTTCTGGAGGTGTGGGTCCTGCTCTCCAGTTGTGAAGGATGTGATGTGAAGGTCTAGCAATGCACAGACCTCAGCGAACTAATAACCCAGTTGAAGTAGGGTGTTGGTGATTTCCCCCGGAATAATTCTTTCACCTCACAGAACAATTTATTTTGCCTAAATCAAGGTCCTTTAATCAGTCTTGACATCTAGAGTAGGTTTATTTTGAAAAAGAATAAAACCAAAACAAGCAAAAGTTGTGTTGTTCTATTCCCATTAAATTCCTTTTCTGGATGAACAGAGTTAAACTAATGATGAATGTTTTGAACTTCTTACCCCAGTTTCCTATTTACTGTTAAAATTCATGCAGTTCATCAAAGCCTATGAGTTCCATCAAATTTCAGTCTTTGCTAAGCATATTTTATGAAGGACTGCAAAATGTGTTTAGACAAATAGAGTTTAAATAGTAGTCAAAAAACACAAGACGTTAAGGATCCCAAGACGTAAAGAGGGATGGTGAGGTTGATTACATGCCCTATTATGATTTTTTCATTGTGTCTTTGATGGCTGATGTTACCTCAAGACATTTTTTCCACCAGAGAGAAAGACTTAGGGCAGAGTTACCCGATGTTAATGGAGTTGCAGAGGCTGGTGATCATTCTGTCACTGAATGAATATCTGTCAGTCCTGTTTCTGCCACCCCTCTTGGTAAAGCAACATTGTGTACAGTCAGAATTCTGATCCAATGACAAGAATATTTTTAATTAATTTTGTTCTTGTTCTTTACACTTGGGTGTGATAGCAGAAATGAATGGTGGTAATGTACTTAAAGAATCTCTCTGACAAATAAGCCTTGAAACACCACATTAACTGATAGACATCTTAGCTTGCCTGCTGACCTGGATGAATAGGTAAAAATAACCTGGTTAAGAAACTTTCACCTATTTACAGGATATTAAATCTTTTCTTACCTGTATTCGTAATAGATTATACCTCTTTTCTGCTACTTTTAAAAATAATTCTCAGGTGAACAAAGTGATGACTTAAAGGCACATCAGGAATTCTTGTGATGGGCTTGTAAAATAACTGTTTTGTCATTTACCAATCCCCACACTTTAGGCTGCAATTACGCATTTGTGAATTTATCAACATGAAGAGTTGAAAACTAAGAGAGAATCAACAAAGGGATACAGGACATTCAACTGTCACTTGGTAAAAAAACGGGCTCTGTCCTTCCAGCTTTGTTTCCAAAGACAGATGTTAAAAACCTGCTCTGGGATTTGTACACGTTTTATATTCACAGACCAGTCTGTGGTAGGGATCTATCTGCATAATGGAAGGAGTGAAATGTTGGGAAAACAAGAGAGATCCTCTTTCACTACTTAGTGCAAAGACAGTACAGAAGAGCGGGATGGAGCCAAGGGAATACCCCAGAGCTGTAGACAGGAACTTAAATGCCATGCAGATGTTAGCAGTATGACTGACATCTTTTCCAGTGTCTTTGAAATTTCCTGATAAACATCAAGGCTAGAAAGTGTTATTTAGTTAAAAATGCAATACAGGTTTTCCAGGCAGCGTTGTTAGGGACTTAAGAATCAAACAAATTTAAAAAAAAATACTGTGACAAGCACTATTATTTTAATATTTTTAAAATACTGTGACAATCACTATTATTTTAATATTTTTAAACACTGACCAATAGCATTTGCTCTTACATCTTTTACCTACTGTCTGCACCTCACAAAGGTCACAAATCACAAAAACCTCCCCTTTCATTTTGTGAAATCTTTATTGATGAGAAATAATGAGAAAGTATTCTGTGAATACTGTAAGATGAATATCCTATTTGAATTTCTACCTTGCTAGCAAGGTCCTCCTTTGCTTTTCCTTCCAGCTATTTCCGTTACCATTAATGAAAGTTACTGAGAATTTCATGATTAAAGCAGATTAGTTATAGTAGCTGTAAATTCTCTGCAAATACGTAAGAAAAAACATATTAGATTTAAAGTTGATGGGCTGGTTGGTTTGCTTGGGTGTTTTTTTGTGCCTAAGCTGCTTTCATCCCGTGATACTTTGCAGAGCGACTGTACTATTAAATATTATCTGTTGTGACAAAAGGGTTTTCCATGGAAATGAGTTATGTCCTTTCATCAATACCACTCCTGTACAGCTACTGGATACAGCTAATTCATCCTCTCTCATTCTTTCTCTATTCTTTTCTCTTTTTTTGTAACGCTCATGTCCCATCATAGGAAAGATATTGTTGTCCACAGTGTTTCTGCCAGATCTCTGATTTAGGAAGGTACAAGCAACAATGCATAAAAGGTTGGGAAGGAGGGGAATTCTGTGTATCTGTAGCAGATTTTTAATGGAGGTAGTATTAGTCCTGTGTCTATCTGGTACTTTGTCAGATACTGTCCTTCCATTTCAGCATTAGATTATGATCACCACGGGGTGTAATTCCCAAACCTTGCTTCAGCCTTGCTTCATGTTTTCAGCTTGAGCATCCAAGTTCTCCAGCTATTTGTATGAAACAGAAACGTGTGGTTTATAGCATCCATTGTTGAGACCTGACAGTCAACGACTCTCAAGTTAGATGTAAACTCAACCTCTATTTTGCAGTAGATAAAGCTGTGATTCTTAGATGTTTATTTAGAAAATAGATGAACAGGTTCTTTGTAAACCTGTAAGCCGCAGCACTTTATGGAATAGTGAGTATCATGAGGTATTCCAATGGCAGCAAGTAAGAGATCTCAGTTTAGTAAAATTAACAAGGTTTTTAATAAATTAGCATCACAAAGTTATGTTTTGCCTCTCAAAATTTTGTGAATTCCTAAGCTTTAAATGAAAATATCTGTGGCAACAAGTCCAACCAATAATTTACGCTTATCATTTATTACCACTGGAGTTTTGGTGCAGCTCGATTCAGTAAGAGCAGATTCAAAAAGGACTTCATGATTTTGTGTCTAGTATGGCAAAGTGGAAAAGGCTAATTCGTCTCGCTTCTGTATGTAATTATATAACCAGGAAAATTCCAAAAGTTAGTGCATTTACCTTTGTGTAGGAAGTAAGAAGAGAGAGTAACTCTGAAAAGTAGGTGTTTTTGCCAAGATTTGTGTCTCTGCTCTGGGAGATAGATGACAAACTTCAGCTATAAATTTGATCAAAAGACTTGTACCAGTCTTAGAACAGTGTATGTCCAAAATTCTTATGATCCACTGCTCTCCGTTTTCATTGTTCCCCTGTGCACATGCTTGGAGGTGTTTTTCTGTTCTAGATGACCTCTTTATTCACTTCTCTGTGTGGTGTGCTTGGTGCAACTACCGTATTGTGTAAGCATGGTTTACCCTGCTGTGAAGTAGCAGGGGTTTTTTTTTGTTGATTTAACACTGCTCATAAAAAGGGTTAATCACAAGTAAAACACAGTTTCATTTAATTATTTGCAATACTAATTTCCTACAGAAGATTAGAAGATCACTACGCTATAAAAACTATATATATTAGGAAATGTATTAGTAGCACGGTCTGGCTTTTGTGCAGTAGTGAAACCAATTGTCAAGAAGAGGTTGTACCTTATGCTTATGTTGGATTACTGGGGCATATATATTCAGTGACTCTTTTCCTCGGGGAGTGATAAAAATAATGGTACTGCTAAGCAGGTTACACAAGTGAAGCCACCAAGTTAAAAATATTAATGTAGAGGTTTATTGGATCAGATTTGTTTCCTATTACCTGGATTTCTAAATATAGAGGGAAACCGTTCAGGGAGAAGGCTGTAGAAGTCTAAGCATTTCTCTTGGATTTTGGAAAAAGTTTTACTGTTTCGGTTAGGCTAGATTTTATATGTAGAAGGACCAAACAGTTTCTTTCTTGACCCTTGCAGAGGATTTTCAATATGATAAAATTGCTTCACTAGATTTTAAAGAACATGATGAAAGGCTGCATTTTTCCAGTGTATCTTTTTCTTAATTTTTTTTCATATATTGGCTCTCCCTGTCCTGTTTCTAGTACAGCTTAATACTTTGTCTCATTGTTGATATGAAAAAAATATCTGATTGAAGTAATAAGCATTTGAAACTTGATGGTATGACTGCCACTCAAAATCATATTTGAACACTTCAGAAATAATTGTTAAAATAGCATGAAAAATACATTGAAAATCATGTATTTTTTAGTCTTGTTTTTCAGTCAGGAGTCGCTGCACAAATGGTGCAAGGTTAGTCTGATTTATTACGGTATTTAGTGTGTTGTTTAAATTATTGACGTACATTTTAATTGATTTTGTAGTGTCATTATGAACTTTTGATTGTTTATTTGGGTCATCTTGATGACTAACCGTATTACTAGGCCAACGTGATCTGTAGTGAATCCAGACTAATGGAGCAGGTGTTACCTTTTGTATCGACGAACAATAACCACATACCACTTGAATATGAATTTATATAAATTACATCACGATATGCAAATCTCTTTTGTCGTTACTGATGCAGGTCTGTGAAGCCCAACAATACAGCAAACACTAACATTTTGCCTTTAAGTGTTCAAAAACATAAAATAAATGAGGCATGGCTATTGATTGTCTTCAGCCCATATTATCTGCACAGGAACTATTAAGAAGGCTTTTCTATCTTCCTTTCATGCCTCATTTTCTTATACTATCTAATGAAGAGCTTCACTTAAACTATAATGTGCTACTGTCTTGAAAGGACATTTTGGTGGCACTAAAAGCTATAGTTGTGCATTATGGGATTTTTACTGCTGTTTTTATTGCTGTGTTGCGTTGTATAGAATTTTTTTTTTTTTCCAAGGAGTTACTTGTTTAATTAATTTTTACTTAACATAATTTAAACTTTGTCCACTTTAAGAGCAATGTAGAGTCCTGATTTCAAAAAAGGAGATTGTCAGCAGTAGCTCTGGATTTCAGCTTGCCAAACTTCAGACTGTCTAGTGGTAAATTAGAGCTGTGGAACAGTCCACATTTTTTGCCTTTGCAGGTGCTACTAAACTTTCAATATCCGGCTTCTTCGGCTACAAGTGAAAATGTTCCTCCTGCACCAATGGTACTTGATTTCCATGCTACTTTCTTGAAATTCAAGTATTCTGGTAGATGAAAACTGATCTAGTGGTGAATGTTTTGTGGCAAGGAAAATAAAAGAGAATAAAAGAATCTAATCTAAAAATCTGAGAATTAGTTTAGGATGTTTAGAAACTAGATCAGGCACTACAGTATTTGATCAAAACTTACATGATGCAACTTAGTGCTTAACCTTTGCAGATTATTATGAGGTAGTATATGGACTATAAACTCTTGCTGCATGCTCTGTAATCTATTGTTTTAACAAAGCACTTATCTAAAATGCCCTTCAGTTCTGGATTCTGAAGTTTGTGGCTGATCACTTGTAGGTTTTCTCTAGAATTTACAGAAAACAATCTGAAAGACTCAAGCTTTTGGTGAAACGTAGGAACATCATCTAAAATAAGGTTTTATAAACTGATAAAAAGTGAGATGAGAGATATTTGAAATTACAAATGAAATCTCTTTCCTCTAATTTTTTTTTTTCTATTCAAAGCACAGGTTCTCATGTAATATATCAGTAACTTTTCTATGTAAGGCAGCAAACCCCAAATCTGAACTGTTTGGTTACCAAGGAGAATCTCTATGAAGGTCAACAAAGTTTGAATTCTGAACCCAAGCATTGGTATTTTGTGGCACTTAGCTCTTGTGGGCATTACAAAATCCTTGCCTCTGCACCTTCCTGAGAGGATGAGAAATAAATCTTCTGTACTTCTGAGCTGTACCTGGGGCAATGTGATTTGACTTGGATAAAGCTAATTTTAAAGCATGCAGATCTAGGCAGCTGAGCGTAAATCAGGGTGTCAGAAATTTGAGTGAGTTATGCAAGTCCCTGAATTGAGGAACTCTCAAATGCCTTCCCCTTAAAGCAATGTGGCATTGTCACACATTGGTTTTCCTGGATTTTTTTCCTTGTAATTGCATGTTTTGCTCGCAAGGCTAATGCTGAATTTTGCTATGTCTATGTAACCTGTAAGGCTGTGAACTATGTGAACCTTATAGCCACATTTTTGGAGAATAAACTCAAATTTGTTGTTACCAGAACAGAGCTTCAAAACTCTATCTTTGTAAAAAGCAAGTTTTATGCGTGTTTGGGCATAATATAATAATAAACTTAATTTTTTTTTGTCTCACAAGTTCTCCTATTGCCACAGCTTTGTTTAATTTCTAAGATAGATCTGTATTACTCAGAAATGTGAATATTTGCAAGTGTCCAAGATCCTGTGGCAGAGACTCTGTTATAGCCAGGTCATTCTCGACAGGTTTGTCCTAAATTTATTCAAGATAGAAGTCCTGTATATCCCCAGTATCATAAATCTCACATAACCCCCCAAAGAGCTTTTTTCCAGAAGTTGTATCAACATTCCCTGTCTGTCTTACAGTGGAACTTGAGAACAGTTAATCATTAGCTTCTTGATGTCAAATTATGTACTACCACAGTCATCTCTCTTCTTGAACAAACTGATTTACTTACGACAGCACTTACCTGTAAATTACATTTCCTAAACCTTTCATGATTCTTGTTTCTCTCTTGGATTCTCTCTATCTTGTGTGTATTTTCCTGAGAGTTTACCATTTCTTAATTAATATCAGCTCTCAATGCATAAAAATATTGGTAAAAATATTACTAAATAATAATTTTATGTAAGTAATTATATTTAAGATATAATGTAAATATAGCAAAAAAAATATAGATACAGAAATACTTATATCTCTGTTTATTGGAGGAAATTTAAGCACATGAAGAACAAAATGAAGCTGAGCTGCAGATGAAAACTTGTAAAATATTTAAGAAAGACCTACACTAAGAATATAGCCAAACTAAATATCTAATGTATAACAAGTTGAAGCTAGAGCTTTAAAACTGTGGAGTAACATATATGTTGGTATTTACTAGTAAAATTATTGCATCATTCAAAACGATCTCCTACATAAAGGAGTAATGACTAGGTTATTGGTTAAGGTGCCTGGACAAAAAAATTCATATTTGGTAGGAAAAATATTAGATATGAAAAGTTTAGTTATTATTAGTGAATTACTTTTAAAAAAGTTCTAGCAATAGAAAAATTATTAATTTTTTTCCTTAATATTATCATAAAAATAAAAGATATTTTAGATTGGAAACAGATTTTCAACACCTTAAAATGTAGGAACACTTACTGTGTTTTGTAAATAAAACCCAAGTATGGAGGAAAAGAAAGAAAATCCTGGGCATCTTAGGAACGGGCTTGCATGTAGCAATGACAGGTTTATTCTCACTCCGATGATGAGTGTGGTGGGATTTCCTAGACAAGGCAAGTTGTACTTACTTCTGCACGTGATGGCTCTGTGTGTCTGAAATTTGGTGTTGAATAGGATCTGTGTTGCAACTGATTACGCATGCGTGTGCATGGGTTTATATATATAATGTCAGAAAATTAGAGATTACTTTGCTGTGAGCATGACGCTGATAAAATGCCAGTTGCACTGCATATTGCTCAGTACACTGTTAGATCTGGCCAGTTTTTAAATTTAAAATCAAAGTGTTCCTAGTGCACTTGGTAGAAACGATTTATTCTGCATGTTATTGAACACTGTCACTGCATATACAAAACGTGTCCTAGAGTAGCTGTGGGTCGTGAAAATCAAGGTGATCAGAAACACTAACCTCGGTGAACTTGGGACGTCCCATAAGTTGCTTCCTTTACTCAAAGAATTAGGAGGAGGTTTTATTTATTATTGAATAATTGTGTTGATGTGCCATCGGCAAGTTGCCAGTAGGTTGAAACAAGCGCAGAACAGTCCACAGAAACAGAGAAATTGTGAGGAGAATGAAATTCCCATTCAGGGAGTTCAAGCACGTGTATGTGAAGGTGTGTATGCGCGGATGAACTTCTCCCTTTTGATGCTTGCATTAATGTTATACTGTCACTAATAAGAAATTTTAATCTCAAATAATAGAAAAAAAGATAACTTTTTACTAACTAGTTACACTTCTGCTTATGTTTTGATAGCAAAGAGCAAAAAAATCTCAAAATTTTATATTCCCTACTCATAGTTGCCAACAGTTTAACTATAACAGTACTCTGACCTCCAGGATAAAATTCTGCTCTTCCTTCCAGATGTGCCATTGTTTAGTTGATGAGAGAAAGCTGACAGTGGAAGAAAGTTCAAGTTCTTCAGTGAAAAGAAGAAAAAAATGTTACATTCAGAGTAAAAACCTTGATAAAGTCCTGAAGATGAAATCTGCCATGTAAGAATATAAGGGTGAGGTAGAAGAATAAAGAAATGCAATCCTGAGCACTCTTAGCAGGCGAAGGTTGGATTTTAAGCTTGACTAATATGATAGAGTAGAAGGTGTTAGAGTTAAGAAAGGAACTGATAAATACTAGTTCATGGTTGGACATTAAGATAGACTTGAGTACAATTCAGGGTATCAGTGGAGGCAGCTAGAAGGATCCACACCTGAAAAGCAATTTTTAATTACTGTATTATCTTTTGTATCAGAAAAAGGTATTATTCTCAATGCTACAATTACTGTAACTGGTACCTTGACTGCGGCAACTCATTTAAACTAAGGAGGTTGCTCAGAAAATCATCGTTGCAGTACTTAAACTGGGTGGAGTCTAAGTCATCCATGAGGAAGGGCTTTTGCAAAAAAAAGCTCTGGTGTTTTTCTGAGTTGTTGTCGTGGGAAATACCACAGAAGCAAAAAAAAAAAAAAAGAAACATACCAACTGTAAAGACGAGGTGAGCTTATTTTGTGCGGTGAACTGTTTGGCATTATGAGCTGGGAATGAGCAGAAATTTCTGGATCCGTCCCATCTACTTTCCACCAGGGACAGAAGATCACATACTCATTACAGCCTCCAGTGAGCATTCCGCGCTTCACTCTGTGAGAGACTCCAAGGGAATTTTGCAGCATTTGCACTTTGGCTTAGCATATTCCTAAGTAAAGATACCATCTCTTAGGATGAAGATAATGCACTTGTTTAGTAAATGAGGAGTGTAGGTGAGATGAAGGAGAAGGTCAGAAACTTATTTAAAAGCGATGAGATTAGCCCTGATTTTGTGAAATTGTTTGCAAAGACAGAACACATGCAAAATATAAGTGTGCTAATCCTCTAGCACCAGGAAGGGCAGATTTAACATGATTGCTTGCGATTTTGGCATTGCTAAGAGCAATTCCAGGTGTGTATTTTTTCTTCCCCCAATCTCCCCAACCCAATGCCAACAACAGTAAAAGTTTGAGGTTGAATACCACTTTTGTTGAGCGTGCGAGATCTGTAATGTAAACATGCTTAGATTGCACAGATTCATGATGTATCTGTCTGGCTGCCACTCCAATATCTTGTTGAGTGCAATTTTTCAGGCTCTGCCTTTCTTTATTTGTATGGGAACTCATTTAGTTTTATCCAAATGCTCATTTCAAAATAGCAGTAGTACACAAAAAAAAACTCAGTAACAGCTAGTCTGTTGCCTTGAAGATGTGAATTACAAGAAGCATCTTTATAATGTAAGAATGTAATCTGGTAGAGTGATAAATGTTTCAAGGAGAAACAATCTTAATCAAAAGAAAAACTTTTTTTATTGAATGTATCCAGCTGTCTAAAGATCCACTAGCATGTGTCCCTTTCAAACACTATCAGTAAAGGCTTTGTTTTTTCAGAGGTACCTTCACTGCTTTGGTTTTCTACTCTCTACAAACACAAATCCCAACAACTGATGCATTAATTTCATGGACAATTTTTTTTGAAGCATTCTTGTTTCTAAAAAGATTATTGTCATACCAAATAGCAACTGGCTGTTTAGAATAAGAAATCACAGGAGAGGACCCACTGTATTTCTGAATTGAGAAATAATAAAAATACAATTACTGGTAATGAGTAAAAAAACAGATTTACTGCTTTTGGAAAACCTTGCTGGTTTGACTATTTTCAAGCATTGTGTTGGAACCTTCACCTGTAGTCAAATAAATCATAGGTTATGACAAGAGCACCTGGAAGCTCTATGATCCTTCTGTTAAAAATCCAATGGGTGCCTAAATGTGGTCAAAGAAAACGGTTTTCAAGCCCACTACCCTTAGGATCTTTATCGTATCTCGTTCAACTTATAACCTGGTTCTACATTTCAGTTGTGGGTAGAAACAGCATCCTGTCCTTTCAGCTGAAATGTGTACATGTGCACAGCATCCTTTTAGAAAGTGTGTCATCTATATTTAATGTAATCATCGTGATCACTTCTGTTAGTTGAACAGAGTGCTTCATTGAATCCATACATTATGACAAATCAATTAAGATATGTATTTTCAGCTCTTGGCAAAACTGGGGGAGGTGAGGCTGCAGCTACACGCAGCTCTGTTAACTGGTTAATAGCTTAATAGTAGATCTCCTAGTGATAGTTGCTGTTTCTGCAGGTGCCATCACATTTTCTCTGTGGCACACAATTAAAATCAAGGCTCAGCGTTCTTTGATCAGTACTAAGAAAGTGTATTTGTGTATAAATAGTCTCTTTTAAATGAATAGGTACTATTTTCTGGGAAAGATAACAGATGACCTCTCAACACTTCTAGTTGTGATACATGTGCTGGTTTCACAGCATAAAAAAAAATAAAAAATCCTCAAAATTTCGAATTCTGTCTTCTGATTCAAATGCTTATGTCCTTAGTCATTTTGTCACATTCCTCAATGGTAAGATATTTATGTCTTCTCAGGTGGGAAGGCACCTAAATTACTTAGCAAAAACGTGATCTTCACAATGAGAATTTCATTATTTGCTCAGGCCAGATGCTAAGCTTATCAGAAATCTGTTTCCAGTACTGATAAGGAAAAGTGAGGATGCATGTGTAAAGTGAGCAGCCTCTCAGTAAACCTTCCTAGCTTCCAGAACTGACAGTTTAAAGAGCTGAGCTGATATCACCAATATCACAGAATCACAGAATGTTAGAGGTTGGAAGGGACCTCAAAAGACCATCCAGTCCAAACCCCCTGCCAGAGCAGGATCACCTACAGCAGGTCACACAGGAACGCGTCCAGGCGGGTTTTGAATGTCTCCAGAGCAGGAGACTCCACACCCTCCCTGGGCAACCTGGGCCAGTGCTCTGTCACCCTCACAGGCAGAAAGTTTTTGCTAATGATTTTGTGGAACCTCCTATGTTCCAGCTTGTACCCATTGCCCCTTGTCCTGTCATTGGACATCCCTGAGAAGAGCCTGGCTCCGTCCTCCTGACACTCCCCCTTGACATATTTATAAACATTCATGAGGTCACCCCTCAGCCTCCTCTTCTCCAAGTTAAAGAGACCCAGCTCCTTCAGCCTTTCCTCACCAGGGAGATGTTCCACTCCCTCCATCATCCCTGTGGCTGCGCTGGACTCTCTCCAGCAGTTCCCGTCTCTCTGGAGCTGAGGGGCCCAGAACTGGACACAATATTCCAGATGTGGCCTCACCAGGGCAGAGTAGACGGACCCCACTAGACACAGGCCTCCAGCCAGACTCTGCCCCATTGACCACAACTCTCTGGCTTCTTCCCTTCAACAATTAGCAACCCACATCACTACTTGGTCATCCAGTCTGCACTTCCTCAGTTTACCTATGAGGAGGCTGTGGGAGACAAATTTTGATTTTTCTCAACATCAATTCTTTCTTTAGATTTTGATAAAATATGCCAGCAATGTATACTCACAGCAATGTATTAAGCTCAGTATCGGGGCCAGAAATGTACTCTCACACCCCAGAAAATCCTTCCCATCCTGGGCTGCCTCAAGGGAAGCATGGCCAGCAGGTCAAGGGAGGTGATTGTCTCTCTCTACTCTTTCGGGTGACCCCACCTGCAGCACGATGTTCACATTTGGAACTCCCTGCATGAGAAGCACATGGACCTGATGTAGTGGGTCCAGAGGAAGCCACAAAAGGTGATCAGAGGGCTGGAGCACCTCCCCTGTGAGGACAGGCTGAGAGACTCGGGACTGTTCAGTCTGTAGAAGAGAAGGCAATATTAGATAATAGGAAGAAATTCTTTATTGTGGGGGTGGTGAGACCCAGGAGCATATTGCCCAGGGAAGCTGTGGAAGCCCCCTCCCTGGAAGTGTTCAAGGCCAGGTTGGACGGGTCATTGAGCAACCTGATCTAGTGAAAGGTGTCCCTGCACGTGGCAGGTGTTTTGGAACTAGATGACCTTTAAGGTCATTTCCCACCCAAACCATTTTATGATTCTGTGGTGATTATATAAAAGTGTCTCAAATTACAATGTTTGTGAAAGAGATTGTCACAAATAGATAGAAATAATATAGAAGGAGTGATATTCACAGAGTTAAAAAGTTGCTGAAATAGGAAGTTGCTGAACTACATCTCACAGTAATAAACCAGCAGTGGAGTAACAAATATATCATACTTCATGCTAGGTTATCAGTTCTATCATTCATATAGTTATAAACTATACAGAAAAGGAAAATGTCCTTTGACAGTCTAAGTTTGATGATACAAATGGCATAAACTAGGTGAGACTGTTATAATCATCAAGTAAAATGTGTCTGGAGAAACATGCATCTGAGATAAGCAGTCATGGTTTCTAATTTAGACATTACACAAAGCAAAGATCTCTCACACATTAGCTCTGATTATTGGTAATCAATGCTTCTGCTTTGCTCGCTTGGTTTCTTTTTTTTTTTTTCATTATTTCTTCTACAGTTTGACTGCCTTATTTCCGAGGCTTCACTCTACATTGCATTTTCAATAGTAAAACATTTAGAGAACAGTATGAAGTATCTCCTTTTTAGTAATAGCATGCCCATGTGAAAATGCTGCCAGTCTTCGGGATGGTGTGTACTGGAGAAGGGTGGGAGTTTCCGTTTTCCTTTTAGTGGCAAGTACACCCTGAAAGCATGACATACAGGTTGTAGAAATTGAGCTACTGCTTCTTGTATATCCTTGCTACACCATGCTTCCAGGATAGATCTCAGTTTTCTGAACTGTTCCTTATGCTGTGACTAGCCCTTTTTGCTCAGATACTGACCTAATGCACTTATGATTGATCCTACTCCAAGGCCAACAAATGCGGGTTGAAGCCAAAACTAGGCTTAATCCTTCTTGTCCCTGATTTTTCAGTATGAAAGAATAAACTGTGCTAAGTAGGCATTTATGTTAGGCATATCAAGTTGAAATCTTTTATCTTAAGTAGCCCTGTATGCATAATTCTGAAGTTCCATTGTTGTATCTTTTGACGGGCATAAATATTTTAGGAAGAAATATCAAAGATCTTGTCTGCCTTTCTCCCAAGCCCTTAAAAACAAGTACAAGAATTTAAATGCATCCAGTTTGTGTTCATTTGTATGCTGATTCTGTGGTTCTGAAATTCACTTTTTCCCTTAGTGCAGAGTCTTAAAATATAATTCTTTTAATTAATAAATAAATGAGATTTTTTTTTTTTTCTGAGCTGAAGATTCCAGGTGTCTTTCAGGACTAAAACAAGTGGAAGCTATAAATTGGTACGTAAGACCATCATTGTTTAGGTATGCCAGGAAATTAGAAGTAGCCAAATGTTTAAGGAAGAGTCAGTTTCAGTTCTGTCAGAAAATGTGATTTCTTTACAGAGATTTATACTGAAAAGGTGGAATGGCTCAGAAAACAAGTTACATGTCTAACAAGACAGGACTGATGTACTTCGTATTTCTGTTGAGGAGCCTGGACTCTCTTTAGACTTAATACTGAATTTACAAAGGAAATCTGAAATGTCTTAAATATCAGTAAAGCAGACCCAGGTGGGTCTCAGTAACTAATACAAAAAGAAAAAAAAAACCAAAACGGTTGCATAGCTTAAATGAATGTCTTCCTTGTTCTACTCTTTTCTTTCATCTGCTCTGAAATAGATGAGTTATATTGCCTTAAACTCAAACAAAAAGTTTATTACCGCTCTCTCACTGATAACTGAGACTGGAAGCATTCTTGCACAAATTCTCATTGAGCCTCTTCCTTCCTGGTCAGGTGCTGCTCTCATCTTTGATGTGTCTGGGTTAAAAATTAAGCCTTTGAAGGGGTCTTATTGTAATTTGCACAGAATTAAAGTGATATAAAATGAAATTAGTAGCTGTAAGTTTGCCAGTAAGTTTGCTGATATATTTCAAGAATGAATCGATGTGGCTCCATCCTACTCTTCTGTTGAGAACTAGGACAATTCAAGATGGTGGCCGTTGCCTCCGGCAATAGGTAGAAATGCTACTCTGACACCCGCGCCAAATAGAAAATATATCTGTGCTGAACTCTACTGGTTTCTGAGTTTCCTGAGAAGCATATAAAATCTGAGGGATACATTATTTCATTTTATTAGGTTTGTAGATGATTCATACTTGCCTCTTGGGGTCACCTTGACTGCTTTTTAGTGTCCATTATTAGTTGTATTTAGCCTATGCACTTTTGTCAAGAATTCTACAAATATTTCACAAGCCAAGTGAAATCTCATAGCCTTCCTCAATTATATGCTCTGTGTATATAGCGCAGGTTAATATCAGAGTACCACTTAGCAGTGCACATCACACAACGTAATTCCTCATAATAGATTAGCAAGAACGTTACGTGGAACAGTCCATTCTGAAAATAAAGTAGTTCATTGAACTATGTGGAAGTTGTCTAGCATTCCTTATTTGTAACAGTAATAGAGCATTCTCCAAAACTAGTCATGCAACAACACAGAAATCATTATCTTACCCTTCATACCTTCTAAATAGATATTATTAAAAATAGCTACTCTTAAAAACCACCAGATTATTCATTGACCTCGCAAATATCATTCATTATAATGATGATGAAGCGACTATTTTGCTAGCTTTAAAAATAGTTTGCAGGAAAATGTTTTCTGTCACGTAACTTTGGACTGGGGCAAATTTTAACTGACTCATTGCATCCAAATGCAGAAGCAGTAACATCTAAAAATGGATAGATATCCAAAACATTTTCAAATACTGAATTGCAAGGTTATGACTGTTGCTTCTGTCCTCCTTAATGTTTGAAATTGCATTAAATTAGGGGAAGCAGCAAGGTAAGAGAAAAGCATGTGAGACAATTAATTCTTGAGGAGTAATTCAAACCGAATAAAGTGGGGTTAAGATGCCTTCATGAATTTGTGCATATTATGTAGAATTATTAAAACGATAGCTCTCAAGTAGCTTTTAAATTAAATGTATCATGGAAACATATTTTTTAATACCTAGGTGAATCAGTCCTTGATCTGAATTCAGACCCTGCACATGAATTGAGATGTTGGTCAAGAGACCTCCTCAAGTCTTTTCCAACCAGTTATTCTGTGACTCTATGATTCTTCACAGAAAAATTCATGAAGCCTGATACCATTGGTCCAGATCTCAGTGTCAGTCATAACCCTGTGGCTATAAAGACTGTAAGGCAACTGAATGTAAAAAGCAGAGAATCTTCTTATATAAGCAGTTGTCTTGACTGAGAGCTTGAGGACAGAAAGTTGAGAGCTAGATTTAGTATTAACTGTATAAAGAAACTTTGGAAGAATATAGATGAGTCTTGTGATACCCAAGTCAAGCCTCTCATTTTTTTTGAGCAAGTCTGTGATTTAGAAGCACACAGGTAAGAACATATCTGGAGAAAAATGTATGTTTATTCACTTTACTCCATGAGTGGATCTCAGCTTGAAAAGTTTTCCTGGGATTATGCAAAAAGACTTTTGCAAAGCAAACTTTTTTTCCTTGACCTCTGGCATCTCAGAATGGAAGTGGTCCTAGCTGATCTAATCCTGTCCAGATAATGTGATAAAGCAATGGCAGATTATTCTAGGGTCGGGGGAAAAAAAAAAAACCACAAACATATCAGGTGAGATTATTTTAAATGACTTGTCAGCTTGGTATTAGTTTTTGGTGACCTATTCGGTTTTGTACATCCTAGGGCTTCTGAAAACCAAACTGTTACAGGTTGTTTCAAGTGGGGAATCCATAACAGTCATTTTATTTTAAAAGAAATGTTTTGAAAAAAAGTCATGTTTTTAGGCCAAACCCTGACCTACTAGAAATTGTGGAAGCTTATTTTAATTTTCTGAACTAAATATCTGGAGTACCATTTTATTTCTTCTTACTGTTAACTTTGAGAATTGTGTTACAAGTCATTATATAAGCAGTGAGAAGAGATTTTTTTTTAGTGAAGAGCTGCTATGTGTTGGATTTCAGCTCTCCGGTGCTCTCTGTTTCGTTTTAACTAAAATAAATATATAAATGAAATGCCATTTTTTACTGTTTTGTTTTTTTTTAAAGTCAATGCATGAGTGTTATAGTGCTTTTTTTAAGTTCTTCCCCAGGTAATATAAGCCTGCAATAACAGCAGGTAGACTTTGGGAAATAATTGAGACATAAAAGGGCTTAATCTGTCTTTTATCAATGCATGTCAGGGTTTACCTCCTGCCATCTATGACTACAAGAGTTCTAAAGCTTCCATTATTATTTACTAAAACTCATAAACAGAGGGAAACTGAGTAGACATGTCATGTAAGTTTAACAGTTTATGCTGTGCTGTTTTTCTTTTTTTATGGGTACTTAAGGTCAGTCTAAGATGTGCTGTGTACTCAATCTCAAAATATAATGAAAGGAAAACATGAACTATCACATTGACCATCCTAAAGATTTCTGTCCCAGTTACTCGTGTTATTTTATGTAACTATTTGAATATCATTATTTAATTTTTCTTATTATTTTTGTTTAAATTGGTTATGCATTTATTTATTTATTTATTTATCAGGTTGATACAGAGATAAACAATCTGGAGGACTGAACTAGTGAAATTGTATCACCACAAGTGTGAGCAATGAGCAGTTTCAACCTGGTAAGTGTCTTTTTTTTTTTTTCTTTTTTTGCTGGTGATGATTTTTTTTCAGTTGGTGGTCTCACATACGTTTGTAGTATCATCTCAGCTGCTGTTGGTTTTTATTCTTGATGTGATATTTCCATGTTAAATGTCATAAATTTTGCCTTCTGTGTTAACGAAACCACTATATCCGAACAATATTTTATTATCTCTTTGGGATGCAGTGTGGATTGCACTGACTGAAAGTACATCAGATAAAAATGAACAAGTGAGAAAGCCCCCTCAAAAAATGAGGTTCCCTGACTCTGTCTTGTGGTCACTTGTAGGTCGCAGATACATCAAAAATGTTAATAGAGAAACACAAGGAATATGGTTTTATCCGTCAGGAGGGATATTTATTTTCAAATACTACCAACTCACTCAGACTGTTTGAGCTCTCCAAGCTGAATGGTTAGTCCACTAATATTGTAACACCTATACCCAGTCAAACCCACCTCCTGCCCCCATCAACACCGTCAATGTCACTTTCATTTTCAAAGCACCACGGATCTTTTCTAGCTGGATCCCCGAAATCAGGTTTGCACTACATACAGGTATTTACAGTTTGTCTCCTTATAAGTTTGTGAGGAAGAATTCTGGGAATTAGCAGGTATTCGGTTCTTGCAAAAAATGGAGCACAGTCTACTATGGGCAACTGCAAATGATTTTTTTTTTTTACTTAGATGCATTTGACTTGGTCTGTTTCTGCAGGTTTGGGAGTGCTTTTTGATCCAGAGTTTGGACTTGTCCTGGGACTTGGGATTTTCCTGCCTTGTATCATCACTTCTTAGTCATGTTTCAGGTCGCGCAAAACAGGATGTTTTCCCTTCAATGTGTTTGAATTGCCAACAGTTCAGTTCTCCTTGAAGCTTCTTACTCTCTAGAAAGTGAAAATACATCTAGATGTTTTCTTTTGAGAAGGAGGAAACACTTGTAATTCTCTTATGCAGAAAAGAAAATTTTGCATATACTTACCCGCATATTTCACGTTAGAGTACCTCTATAATGTACCTTTCAGAACTATTTTCAAGACAATTTTAAATATTTTAATCTTGAACTGCTTTACTCTTCTGCAGTTAAGCAGAATGAGTAATGTCAGTGAACAACGATAATAGTATAGTAGTCCTGATGTGGTTGGCTTTCTTATTTGATTCCCATTAGCTATAAGAAGATTTTTTGTTGTTTTTTACCCATGAAGGTGATCAGATGTTGAAGTGGACTGAAGAGATCTTTGTTCTGGGAGGTGTTCAAGAATAAAGTTAGCACAGTCCTGACAGCTTGATCTTATTAGACTTGTTCTGAGAGGAAAGTTAGACTAGATAACCTCCAAAGGCTTATTCAAAATTATTCTGTACCTGTGTGATTTTATGGTTAGTATTGTTCCCAGGAAGCAACTATTTTGCTTAATTTCACCGACGACTTCATGCAGTTAGTTATAAAATTTTGTCTAACTTGACATGAAATGTGTATTCTCTTCCTATTTCTTGTTACACACATTAGGATATTAAAGTCTTGGTGATTCTGAACAAGTTGCAGGTATCGGATAGATAAATGTATTTCCAGATACTGTAGAAATTTGTAAAGGCAAACTCTGGCAGGGGGGTTGGACTAGATGATCTTTGAGGTCCCTTCCAACCTTTAACATTCTGTGATTCTGTGATTCTGTGATACTGCATACTCTCTTTAATGAGAATAAATTACAAACTCCTGGTGACCAACAGGCATCAGTTGAATCTAACTGAGTAATCAGCTTCTCTTGTTTCAGTTAGGAGTAGTTTCTTTGATAGGAGTATCTAGAACTAGAGGGTAGAGCACTATAACGCTGAGCTTGTCAGCTTTCTTGTGTGTGATCTCCTTCTGGTGAACTAGTTATTGTGGTTTTCTTTAAAATACATGTGAGGTGATATCATTCCTCCAAATAAGCAGTAAACGTTTCATTCACACTTAGGAGGGTCAAAGCCATGGGCATTGTAGAATTCGTTTTATTGACAGGTGATTGTGAGAAACTGAACTGCAAAAACTACTGAGAGGAAGGGAACACAACTTGTAATAGCTGTATTTTGTTAAGGTCTCTGTGTCTTCCCTGTGGAACAAGGAGCAAAGAAGAGAACTGTAGGGAAAAGAGAAACATGAAAGAGAAGGAAGAGCTTTCATCCTGAGTATGAGAAACAGACTCAGGAAGCTCCCCAGGCTAAGTAAGACTGAAACAGAGATCTCAGCTACCAGCGTATGAATTGTCTCAAATAATGGATCAGCCAAGAAAAACACTCTAGAACATAACCATTCTGATTGTTTCTCATTTCTTTCAGAACTCTTTCTTAATTTGTTTACTTTACGAGACTGAAATTTGTGTTACAGTTAAGACAGACTAGTATTTAGCATTTGCTGATGTGATTATGACAAATCAGTGTTAAGTAAGAAATGCAGGTACAGGAGCCTGAAACAAGTAGGGGAATATGAGGAATTGGTTTGTGATCCCAACCAATCTGCAAAGTGCTTTTGAGTACTGTTTTTTTCAAACACTTAAGAACAGAAACTTCCCTGGGTTTTTTTTTGTTCAATGACAATTTGAGAAGAGGAGGCGATAAGGAATCAGGCAATGATGTTATACGTATTCATAGCTAATATGTGTTTTTCAAAATAATAAAAAAAATGGTGAAGAGTAGACAGATAAGTTTCCTCTGGAAACTCTGTCAGTGAAACTCATGGCCTTCTGCATGTTGTGAACAGAAGCAGAGACAGGTTTAGGTAAAAGCAGACAACTTTTTTCTTTTGTAATATGCAAGTAATATGTCTAATCCCTATTGACCGTGGTAGTAGAATAGGGCCTATAGCAAAGTTTTGTACCTTCCTTGAGGAATGCAGCAGAAGCAATAACGTGACACAGTTGGGTGTTTGAATTATGTCACCATTCTCATAGCTCTGTTGGTTTTATTCTGTTTGCTGAAGCAGAATTTCACCCGAAAATACCTATGGTGTACTAAACACCACAGATTGCGTGAAATGTTATTTATCTGGTTCTCAGCACAATACAATTTTACTGCAGCGCTGTTAACAGTAAAACTCAAAGCATGGGTAGTAGAAAGTGATAGATTGTTGGCCACGTGCACAGAAAAGCTTTCCAGTTTATATCAACAATAATTTGTGTTCATTGCTGATGTTTGGAGTGAGGAAAGTGCTTCACAAAGCTTTAACAAACTTTTGAGAGAAAGACAGAATAGGCTGCTAAATAGTCTAGGAGCTAGTTTTCTCCCCTTAAAGAAAAATATTTGAAGTGTTTACAGCCACATAGACCCAACCATGTGAACAGGAAATAAAAAATATTGGGGAAGAATTTAGGCTAGGAACTTGAAGGTCACTAAGCTTATCTGCAAAAATTTTATTTCACCTATCTGGGAACCTCAATAGAATAGATTTCCTATATAGGGTACAGAGATAGCCTGCATGTTTTTTAATTGTCTTAGAATAAAAAGATGGTTGCAGTTAACAACGAACCAGGCAAAACCAATGTGAAATATTCAGTTCAGTTGTGCTATAAAAATTGTTAATATAAAACTGCAACAACAGTAAAAAAAAAAAAAAAAAAAAAAAAAGAATTATAAAGGGTTAGACAGAAGAAATATAACAAAATTAAAGACTTAGTTTTGCTAAAGGACAAAGAAGTAACTAAGAGATCCAGTCCTGGGAGATTATCAAGGGACTTAAACTGTGAGGAAAAGCAGTTTGGGTTTGAGAAGACCAGATGCTCTTAGATACTAAGTTTTTTTTTAAAAATGGGAACAATTGATCAGTTACTCAAAGTCTTATTAAAATGTTGGATACAGAGAAGCTTGTGCATTGATTATAATCCTTTGAGAAGTGTGAAGTTAAGCTGAAAACTGAACTGCAAACTTTTGAGATTCCCTCTTATTACTGGTCTGGTCTGGTTCTTACTGTGGTCTTTTCCAAAGATCACTTATAGTAACTGATGTGTAACTTTAAACCAGTACAGTTATTTTAGTTTACAACTGTACCTAATTATTGTTTTAGCTAAAGGAAACCAATAAAGACTTTATGAATGCCACTTCTTCATTTTGAAGAGTACTGCCCCTAATGTCGTAGGTATAATGATCAAAGCAATAATTAATATCTGTCATAGGGTAACTCAAAGGAATTGCATCAGGGATAAATCTGGCCAATTACTGTTTAAAAAATATATGGGGTAACTTGATTAAAGAGCAATCTGACACCCAGCAGTGATTAGTCACTGAAAAAGTACTGATCTATGAATCTAGAATTCTGTGATCTTTAAATGCACTGCTGCCAATAAGTCATGGAACATGTAGAAGATACTGTAATGAATCATAGAATCATAGAATCATAGAATGTTAGGGATTGGAAGGGACCTCGAAAGATCATCAAGTCAAATCCCCCTGCCAGAGCAGGAATGCCTAGACTATGCCACACAGGAACGTGTCCAGGCAGGTCTTGAATGTCTCCAGAGAAGGAGACTCCACAGCTTCTCTGGGCAGCCTGTTCCAGGGCTCCGTCACCCTCACTGAGAAGAAGTTTCTTCTCGAGTTTAAGCGGAACCTCTTATGTTCCAGTTTCAGCCCATTACCCCTTGTCCTATCAGTGGTTGTCACCGAGAAGAGCCTGGCTCCATCCTCGTGACACTCACCCTTGATATATTTGTAAACATTCATGAGGTCACCCCTCAGCCTCCTCTTCTCCAAACTAAAGAGCCCCAGCTCCTTCAGTCTTTTCTCATAAGGGAGATGCTCCACTCCCTTAATCATCCTAGTTGCCCTGTGCTGGACTCTTTCCAGCAGTTCCCTGTCTTTCTTGAACTGAGGGGCCCAGAACTGGACACAGTATTCCAGATGGGGTCTCACCAGGGCAGAGTAGAGGGGAAGGAGAACCTCTCTCAACCTACTAACCACCCCCCTTCTAATACACCCCAGGATGCCATTGGCCTTCCTGGCCACAAGGGCACAGTGCTGGCTCATGGTCATCCTGCTGTCCACCAAGACTCCCAGGTCCCTTTCCCCTACACTACTCTCTAACAAGTCATTCCCCAACTTATACTGGAACCTGGGGTTGTTCCTACCCAGATGCAAGACCCTACATTTTCCCTTGTTATATTTCATTAAATTTTTCCCCGCCCAACCCTCCAGCCTGTCCAGGTCTCGCTGGATGGCAGCACAGCCTTCTGGTGTGTCAGCCACTCCTCCCAGCTTGGTGTCATCAGCAAATTTGCTGATAGTACTCTCTAGTCCCTCATCCAAGTCATCGATGAATATATTGAATAATACTGGTCCCAGTACCAACCCTTGAGGCACTCCACTGGATACAGGTCTCCAACCAGACTCTGCCCCATTGACCAAAACTCTTTGGCTTCTTCCCCTCAGCCAGTTCACAGTCCACCTCACTACCCGAGAGTCTAGACCACACTTCGTCAGTTTAGCAGCAAGGATGCTGTGGGAGACTGTGTCAAATGCTTTACTGAAGTCAAGGTAGACCACATCCACCGCTCTGCCATCATCTATCCACCTTGTTATATCCTCATAAAAGGCTATGAGGTTAGTCAAGCACGACTTCCCTTTGGTGAAGCCCTGTTGACTGTCTCTAATGACCCTCTTATCCCTGATATGCCTTGAGATGGCACCAAGGATAAGTCGTTCCATCACTTTCCCAGGGATGGAGGTGAGGCTGACCGGTCTATAGTTACCCGGGTCCTCCTTCTTGCCCTTTTTGAAGACTGGAGTGACATTTGCTTCCCTCCAGTCCTCAGGCACCTCTCCCGTCTCCCAAGACTTGGCAAAGATGATGGAGAGTGGTCTAGCAATGACATCAGCCAGCTCCCTCAGCACCCGTGGATGCATCCCATCTGGACCCATGGATTTATGGATGTCCAGATTGCTTAATTGGTCCCTAACCCAGTCCTCATCGACTAAAGCAAACTCCTCCACTGCCCTGACTTCCTCTGGGGCCTCAGGGGAATGGGGCTCCTCAGGACAGCCTCCGGCAGAGTAGACAGAGACAAAGAAGGCATTCAGTAACTCTGCCTTCTCTGTATCATGTGTCACCAAGGCACCCACCTCATTCATCAGTGGGCCTACATTGCCTCTGGTGTTAGTTTTATCTGCCACGTATTTGAAAAAGCTCTTCCTGTTGTCCTTGACCCCTCTCGCCAGGTTCAATTCTAGGGAGGCCTTTGCTTTCCTAGTTGCCTCCCTACACCCTCGGACAACAGCCTTATATTCTTCCCAAGTGGCCAGCCCTGCCTTCCAAGATCTGTAAATTCTCCTCTTGCCCTTGAGCTTACCCAGCAGATCCCTGTTTAGCCACGCAGGTCTCCTGGCTCCCTTCCTTGACTTCCTACGTGTCGGGATGCTCTGATCTTGAGCACGGTAGAAGCAGTCCCTGAACGCTAACCAACTGTCTTGGGCCCCTTTACCTTCAAACAGCCTTGCCCATGGGATTTTCTCGAGTAATTGCTTGAAAAATCCAAAGTTTGCCTTGGCAAAGTCCAGGGTTGCAATTCTGCTTGCTATTTTGTTTCTGCTACATGAGATCCTGAACTCCACCATTTCATGGTCACTGCAGCCAAGGCAGCCCTCAACCTTTACTGCTTCAACCAGATCCTCCTTGTTAGCGAGGATGAGGTCCAGCAGTGCTCCTCTCCTAGTTGGCTCCTCCACCATTTGCATCAGAAAATTATCATCGATGCACTGGAGGAACCTCCTGGACTGTGGCTGGCTGGCTGAGTTGTCCTTCCAGCAAATATCAGGGAAGTTAAAATCCCCCAGGACAACCAGGGCCTGTGATTGTGAGACCGCTCTCAGCTGCCTGTAGAAGGCCTCATCAACTTCCTCACCCTGATCTGGTGGTCTGTAATAGACACCCACAACAGTATCTCTCCTGCCAGCCTGCCCCTTAATTCTAACCCATACACTCTCAACTTGCTCCTCATCCATGCCTGGATGGTATTCAAGACATTGTAGTTGCTCTTTCACGTAAAGAGCGACTCCACCACCTCGCCTGGCTGGCCTGTCTTTCCTGAGAAGGACAGAGCCACCCATGACCACATTCCAGTCATGTGAGCTGTCCCACCATGTCTCTGTAATTGCCACCAGATCATAATCTCCTGCCTGAACCCAGGTTTCTAGCTCCTCCTGCTTATTCCCCATGCTGCGTGCATTGGTGTATAAGCATTTCAGGGAGCAAGCTGAGCACACTGATCTCACCCTAGGGGGATGGAAGGCCACCCGGTCCTCATAATTTCTAGAGCACTGCCCCGCTGCAATCCCAGCTATAACCCCATCCCCCTTCATATCTAGTTTAAAGAGCATCAAGCTTAGTTGATGCAGAGCGAGTGGTGGACATTATATACCTGGACTTCTCCAAGACTTTTGATACTGTCCCCAGAGTCGCATCCTTGAGAAACTGACACATTACAACCTAGACAAGTGGTCTGTGTGCTGGGTGGGGAACTGGCTGACAGGCTCTACAGAGACGGTGGTAGCAAATAGTTCTTTCTCAAATTGGCAACTGGTCACAAGCGAGGTCCCCCGGGGATCAATATTGCACCCAATGATGTTTAATGTGTTCGTAAATGATCTGGATGTTGGGATCAAGAGCATCCTGATGAAGTTTGCAGATGACACCAAAATGTGTGGAGAAGTTGACGCTCCATAAGGGAGAGGCTGGGCAGGATGGAGGAGTGGGCTCGCAGGAACCTTAGGAAGCTCAGTGGAGACAAGTGGAAGTTCTTATACCTGGGAATACACAACCCGTGAATGCAGCTCAGACTGGGATCCACTTGGCTGGAGGGAAACCCGGTAGAGTGAGATCATCTGGGAGTCTTGATGAACAGCAGGCTCAACATGAGGGAACAGTGCACTGCAGCAACAAAGAAGGCAAACATGATGCTGAGCTGCATTAACAAGGGCATCACCGCCAGAGATAGAGAAGTCATCATGCTGCTCTACCCAGCGCTACTCAGACCACGCCTTGAGTACTGTGTTCAGTTTTGGTCCTTGCTATACAAAAAAGGAAAGGGTCCAGAGAAGAGTCACAAGGATGGTCACAGGACTGGAAGACCTGTGATATGAAGACTAATAGAACTCATTTTTTTCAGCTTTGAGAAGAGAAGGCTAAAGAGAAAACTTGTTACCATATACCAATACATAAAGTGGGCTACCAAGAAGATGGAGACATCCTTTACATGAGGAGTCAGAGGGATACGCCAAGGGGTAATGGGCACAAGTTGCTCCTGCGGAAATTCCATTTGGACTCCAGAGGAAAATTGTTCACCATGAGGGCAATTAGACGTTGGAACAGTCCTCAAAGACTAGTGGTGGATTCCCCAACATTACACAATTTTAAGGCTCAGCTTGACAGAGTACTGGGGCCATCTCATTTAAACTGTATTTCTTTACCGTAAGTGGTTGGGCTAGGTGATCCTTGAGGTCACTTCCAACACAGTAACCTATGATTCCATGATTGAATCTATGATTAAGCCCTTACTTTTAGCTACTCCAAAGTACTGTGTAATTTCTGTCACTTACTTTTTCAGTTCCTGCCTGTACAAATAAGTGTTAACTTTTTTTTTCCTTACCTTGATCTTATTTTGGCATTTCTAAAACACCTATCACGTCATAAGAAATTTATTCGCCACTGTACCAGTGATTAATAGTCGTTAGCTTTTTTGCTGTCAATGTGTTTTTAAGCATGCTAATTGAAATGAGAAAGAAGAGGTGATCTGGGGAAACTATCAGTAAACACTATAATTAATTAGAGCATACTGTTTATTTTTGCAGTGTAAAAATTAATATCACTGTTGTGACCAATGCTTCAAACTTACTCTAAGAATAAACTTTCCTAGAAGAAAGGAATTTTCATCTTAAAGTATAACTGCAGCATTTTGATGTACAAAAAAGTTTTATGACGTTACTCCAGCAAGGAGTATCATCAAGATGAATTCTTGTCTGTTTATTACACAGTTCTACACTGGTAAAATAGTAGTGAAGTTAGCCATCTTCCCACAAGTACAGGCAGAGTTTCACAAATAGCTTTTGCACAGAGGAGGAAGATGGCTTTGAAAGTGCTGTGTTAAGACAGGGTTTTGTTTATGACTGGGCTCCTTTGTGTTGTTCTGGCTGGGAAAAGGTTCTGTTTAGTGTAAAGTGTTTTCTTAGAGCAAAATGTTTCTGTGATTCTTTTGGGTGATCTAGAATTGTAGTCTGACTTCAGTCGTGATGAAGTCTGACTGATCAAGAGTAAGGGTTACTGGAGCTATTGTGGCTATTCTCCTTAGCTGGAAAGAGCTACTACTTGATTATTACTGTACTAACAGTAATAGTCAAATTGTGCTTGCTATTT
The DNA here is from genome assembly GCA_020746105.1 of Trogon surrucura. Taxonomy (NCBI): domain Eukaryota; kingdom Metazoa; phylum Chordata; class Aves; order Trogoniformes; family Trogonidae; genus Trogon; species Trogon surrucura. The sequence goes on from CM036658.1 coordinate 2,798,084, forward strand.
AAAAGCTTAAAAAAATTATTTAACTGCCTAAAAAATGCATCCAGAAACACACTGACCACTGTCCAACCTGTGCCTTCAGCATAACTTACAAAAATAGACATGTCAGCATTCCCTTCCCTCATGTCATAGGAAGTGTATAATTCTCCTCCCAAGATAAAATATTTTTAGTTTTAGGACATCATGTAGACATTTTGTTATTAAGTATTATTCATATCAATTCTTGGCTCGTTGTTCAAATGGTGTCCCCCTTTTTGGAGGGGCCGGTTAGCTCACTTGGTTAGAGCATGGTGCTGATAACACCAAGGTCGCGGGTTCGATCCCCGTTGGGTCCCCATGTGTTGCCTGATCTAGTTGAGAGGTGTCCCTGCCCATGACAGGGAGGTTGGATTAGATGATCTCTAAGGTCCCTTCCAGCTGAGGCCATTCTAGGATTCTATGATTTTGTGATGTTCACATTACAGGACAATCAGCTAGTTCTCCTGGGACTTTCATCAGGTCACAGAACAGTGGAGAAGGTAACCTAAGCATTAACAGTCCAGAAATATATGTTGAAACTCCACTGAGCTTTTCAGTCACTGCTGCACTGTTCTTAGTTTTACTATTCTTTCATCCATCCACAGAGAGGCGTTTAGTAGATTCTCTGAGCCCTTCTTGTCAATCTCTTCCTCCAAATAAAGCCTTAATTAAATCTCTGTGAAAACATGCATGATTTAGGGAAATTCTTGTTTTGTTGTATTTTTTGTATACTTCACTGTATTGTCAAATTGCACCCATCCTTCAACTGGCTGGTGAAGAGGTTCCATTAAGTTAGGGTGAGTATTTCCATGCAATGCATAAAGAAAGGCACATCCTACTAAGGAACAGTGTCCCATGTTTAACTGTGCTCCTTCCTTTATAAAGCTGATTTTCCAAATAGAAAATTCTACTAGATGAAGTTTCAAAACCTTTTTCCTACCTATTCTGGTATCGTTACTACTAACTATATGCTTCCTAAGAATATAAGGACAGCATAAAATAAGGTTTGCTTTGCCAACTAGTTATTCAGTGCTGGGAAAGGAACCATGTCTTGACCTATGCAGCAGTAAGTTAGGGTCCACAGTTTCACGTCTGGGTTTAACAAGTGCATAAACGTACTTCTGGTTTATTATTGATTATATTTCATTTTGCAGTTACTGGTACTGAACACACAGCCATAATTTCTTTATGCTTCAATGACTTTTAGATACTAATACAAAATAAAAATTTAGAAGAAGAGTACCTCATATAAATTGTGTATAATTCTGAGACAGTATCTCACTAACGCTAGTAGAAATCATTTTTGTATAGAAAGAAATGCAAAGTCCTGAGAGACCTTTATATATTACAGAGTATTTTTATATCTGAGACCTCAGATATATGCTGCACGGTCCATGAACTGAGTTTAAGGGTGATTTATTGTTCTTTTGGAGAAGTAGGCTTATCAGTTCATAAATATATACTACAACTTTCCCAATAGATTTCTCCCTACCTAGAGAAAACCCTGAAAAACACTACTCGAGATCAGTAATTATGGTTCTCTTCGTAATTTGCCTTGTAAAATATTCTTGTTGAAATATGCTTTGTTGTACCCTGCCTAGATAGTTAATTCTTTTCAAAGAGAATGCTTAGCTGAGTTATGCTATTAATCAAAATGTATGCCTCCAGCAGCCATTCCTACAAGAAAACAAAATAAAATGTAGAAATAGTACAACAGAAAATGAATCTGTAATACTGAAACTGTACACAATGTTGATCCTTTTGATTCTAGCTGACAGAGAGATGTTTTATTCTCAGCATTAATGTATAAATTAGCTCTCTGGATGTCAAGATGGCAATATTGAAGGCAATTGTTGGCAACAGTGAAGCTTTAAGTTTGCACTTCATAATTTAACGTGCTTAATTTATCAACAGGTTGGGATTATTATTCAATAGTCCTGTATATTAAAACATTTTAATTAAAGTAATTTTCTGTTTGCTGGCTCATGATTTGGTGGTAGAGCTGATTTATTCTTTGTGGAGGTGGCACGAAGCACTTCTCGCCTTGTAATATGTTAGCACAGAGAAAAGGGATATATATATATTTTTTTTTTCCATTTGCTGATAAACAATTCATCTCACCATTACTAGCCAAAGTGTTACCTTCACAAATCAGTTTCCCAATGATACTGCATGAAAAAGCAGCACTGCTAGCTCAATATGATGTCTGCCTGAGCTAAATGTAAGAAAGAAAATGGAGAAAATTGGCAATATATGCACCAGGACAGAGAAGAGGATTGGTGTGGATGAAGCACCCTTAAATGGTAACCTCACTACTGGTTTAATGAGTAACTTCTGTGAGATTTTTTTCTTTGTTTTATAAGCTGTAAGAGGTAGCATGTATTTTTCTGTTACGATAAAAAATATCTAACATCCTTGGAAATGCTTTTAATAGCACAAATACTCTTGTCCTGGTCCTTGACTCTTCCTTCTAAACAAAAAAGCCCAGTGTTTTGAATTGACCTCATGGCATACTACTGCAAGCACGGAAAGATAACCTCAAAGCAAGAGCAAGAAATGTGGTGATAATCCACATGAATAACCAGCAAAAAAAAAATCATTGATGTTCTAGGGCTACTGCCTAGATAGAAACGAGGGAAGAAAGAGGAGAGACAACCATCTCATGACAGGAGTGACCCCATTTATCTGTGTGCCCAGGAAAGTCCTTGAGATAGGAAGAGAGAATACATTCTCAGGTACCCCCTCAACTCTTTGGGGATAGGACTTAGACCACAGGATAATTCTGCTTAATTAGTTAAACACTTTCTATGGCAGGGCAGTCTAAGAAGATGTAGGTAGATGTGAGGAATGTTTTCAGCAAGTGAAAATTACTCAAGTCCTTTATGCTGCTGTTCATCTCTGTGTTTCTGTCAGGTAGCGTAGAAGCATTCGTCAGGTTACCCGAGTCATTGTTCAGTATTCACAATTAACTGTATCAAAACTGCAAACTGTGAGCTCTTCTCTTGCTTCTAATTTCACTTTTTCTCATCCCCTAATCTTCCTTCTCTGCCTCCATGGGTCTTGTCTCAAGACATCAAGATTTATTCCTGCTGCTTCTTCTAGGAATAAGGAAACTTGCATTTTCCTTCTATTCACTTTTTTTTTTTTCCTAATATAATGCACTCTCTTGCGAGCCAATCTTCCCTTTGTAATGGACCATATCATAATCAAAATTACAAATCTGCCTCACCTAAAAGCAAAAGAATTCATTTAGTTAATGCAGGACTAGGCAGATAATGTGTAATAATTATGGCTAATGTGTCACAAGAGGCAATAAATATGGATAGTAAGACATACAACAGACATTTCCAGTAATGTGGAAGCCACTGAATATATTCCTTCTCTCTCTTGTAGTTTGTTTCAGTATGTAAATTTATCTTTTTAAGGCTATGCAGCTGTTGTCAGATTAAAAATTTATCTGTAGCCTATCAAGAGAGAGCAGAATTTTTCAGCAGTAAACTTCACAGAGAGGAAACAAATAGAATTAATAAAACCAGAATATTCATCGAAAATAATGTACCACTCCACACAAATCTACAGATGTCTAGAGCATATACAAACATACCTGCATTCATGGATGAATCCGTATTTGTTTTTGTGAAGGACCAGCTGCTCTCTAGGATGATGATGTGTCTTTAGGAATCTGACCAGAATCCATTTCTTCTCTGTCCATTGATTGTGGGAAGAGTATCAAGGTGGGCCCAGGCCAACCTCATGAAGTTTAACAAGGCTGAGTGCAAGGTCGTCCGTCTGGGTTGGGGCAATCCCAAGCACAGATACAGTCTGGGCAGTGAGTGCATTGAGAGCAGTCCTGGGAAGAAGGATTTGGGCATGTTGGTGGACGAGAAGATCAACGTGAGCCAAATGTGTGCACTTGTAGCCCAAAAAGTCAATCGTATCCTGGGCTGCGTCACGAGATGTGTGACCAGCAGGTCGAGGGGGGTGGTTCTCCCCCTCTGTTCTGCTCTGGTGACACCCCACCTGGAGTGCTGTGTCCAGCTCTGGAGCCCACAGCACAAGAAAGACACGGAGCTGCTGGAGAGAGTCCAGAGGAGGGCGACCAGGATGGTCAGAGGGCTGGAGCACCTCTCCTACGAGGACAGGCTGAGAGAGTCTGAACAGATATTATAGTGGACCTCCAGTACCTGATGGGAGGGGACTGAGAACGCTGGGGAGGGACTTTTTACAAGGACTTGTAGTGATAGGACAAGGAGTAATGGGTGGAAGCTGGAAGAGTGTAGGCTTAGACTAGATATAAGAAAGAAGTTTGGTACCCTGAGGGTGGTGAGACCCTGGCACAGGTTGCCCAGGGAGGTGGTGGATGCTCCATCCCTGGAAGTGTTCAAGGCCAGGCTGGAGCCTTGAGCAACCTGACCTAGTGGGAGATGTCCCTGCCAGGCGGATTGGAACTAGATGATCTTTGAGGTCCCTTCCAACCCAAATCATTCTATGAAAACAAAAGAGTTTGCTTCTAATTATGCATTATTATGAATTTCAAATCCAAAGCTAGAAATGTATCTGAAGTAAATGGGTGAAATCCTGTGAGAGTTTTTCATCAGCATGTAATTTTATTAGAATTCATTAAATCACTGTAGGGAAAAACAAACAAACAAAAAAACCCCAAAACAAAATAAAAAGAGCAACCCCAGGGATGGTTGTTCCTTTTAGCACTTTTTTCCCCTTAAATTACACACTTGAAATATTTTTGGAAGTTTTTCTGTCTTGTCTTTCATGATAGTTTTACAACTGCCATTTCGTAGTAAGGCAATACAGCTGGATCTAAAATTTCAGTTGAAATATACTCAAGCTTGAAAGAGATACAAATATAGCTTTGTATTTATGTCTGCACTGCACTGAATGTGATTCAGTACTCTTTAAAATAATATATTTGTATGTCTGTAAGACACTTAAGGATTGGCACACATTAGATATTTGCTACGCTATCAGAATTAAATCCTTCTCTGGATCCTGGCATGCCAAAGTGTTAACATATCACTGCAGGAGTTCAGTAGCTTCACAGAGCTTTTGTGCCTTTTATTTTTTTTCTCTCTTATTGTTGCACTGCTGATATGTTCACTGAAATTTTAGGAAGTTCTGTGTAATCTCATTATTACTATAATGTGCTTTTTTTTTCTTTTTTTTTTTTTTTTTTTTTTGGTTTTGTACTGTATTATAATTCTCCTGGAATTGAAGACTGCCACCTGAGTCATAATGTTAATAGTGATGAACATTTGGACTGTGTGATGTGCAGGTAAATCATCCTTCTGTACTACTCCATCTTCTAGAAGGAGGAAAGTTTGGAAATAAATAGTCAGGAGATCTTTTGACAAAGTACTCTTTGCATGCAGATCTAAGGAATTTTGTGTTTTGCTGCAGTGGAGGAAGAGTGACTTACATCTTTGGAATGATCTATTAATTGATATTCAGGAAGTTAAGGGAGAAGGAACTTGATTTCAGAAGATTCATGCTGTGTTAACCCTCTTTATTTCTGTTCAGTTTCCATGAATTTCTTAAGGAAACATGGCAAATTGTCTGACAGGTTTATAAAAGGGTGACCAAGGAAAAGCAGTTCTTTTGCTTGTTTATTTCTTTATTTTAGGGAGATATTTAAATTTAGCAAACATTAAGCTCAGCTCTCGTACACCTCGGCGTGCTACTTTCTTAAATTAAGTCAGGTTGTTTTATTGTAGGACATAAGAGCTACAGAGAGAGCCCTTCATTTGCTGAGTCAAGTGACGAAATTGTGCAAATTCATGAGATGGGATAGCCTGGGGAGTGGGCATAAATTTTATCATGCTGCAAATATTAGGATACTCATACTCAGTACGTTTTCTTGAAATAAACTGGATAAAATGAAAATTGTCTCATCGTTAATAAGAGTGCATCAGAAAAAAAGCTTTTCAACACTATGTATGTTTAAGAAACACTTATTTGGAGATCACATGACTCTTATTTGTTCCTTCAGGAAATACACAGGCTCTGCTGAGCACTGAGGGTGAAACATGATGATGTTGTATTGGGTTTGTCTGGCCTGATTGGGGTAGCAGGGGGCTCTAGGGGTGGCTTCTGCAAGAAGCTGCTAGAAGCTCCCCAAGTTTGATAGAACCAATGCCAGGAGGCTCCAAAGAGGGACCCGCTGCTGCCCAAAGCTGAGCCCATCGGTAAAGTGATAGAGGAACGCCTCTGTGAAAAACATATTTAAGAACGGGGAAAAGAACTGCGCCACAACAGCTGGCACAGAGATGGAGGAGTGAGAATCTGTGCAGACACCAAGGTCAGTGAAGAAGGAGGGGGGGAGGATGAGCTCCTGGCACTGGAGCAGAGAGTCCCCCGGGTCTGTGGTGAAGACCATGGTGAAGCGGGTTGTCCCCCTGCAGCCCATGGGTGTGACAGGGTGTAGATGCCCACCTGCAACCTGTGGAGGAGCCTACACTGGAGTGAGTGGATGCATGAAGGGGGCTTTGATCCCATGGGACGCCCACGCTGGAGCAGGTTGGCTGCTGGGACTTTTGTGACGCTACGGGGGACTCTCGCTGGAGCAGTTTCCCCTGAAGGACTGCACCCCATGGAGAGACTCACGTTGGGGCAGTTTGTCAAGAACTGTCTCCCTTGAGAGGACTCACATTGGAGAAAGTGTGTGAAGATTGTCCCCTAGTAGAGAGTCCCCAGGTTGGAGCAGGAGAAGAGTGAGGGGTCCTCCCCCAGAGGAAGAAGCAGCGGTGGAACCAACATCGGATGGACTGACCATAACCCTCATTCCCCGTCCCCCTGCGCTGCTTGAGGGGAAGAAGCTGGATAAACTGGGATTGATGTTGAGCCCAGATAGAAGGGAGAGATGGAAGGAAGGTGTTATTTTTTTTAAGATCTGTTTTCTGTTTCTCACTACTCTTTGATTTGTTCTTTAATAAACTTAACTAATTTCTCCAAAATTGGGTCTGTTTTGCCTGGGACGGTAACTGCGTGTGATCTCCCTGTCCTCATCTCAAACCATGGGCCCTTCGTTATATTTTCTCCCCCTGTCTAGCAGAGAAGGGGGGGTGACAGAGTGGCTGTGTGGGCACTTGGTCACTGGACAGGGTCAAACCACTACAATTGCTTGGTTTAATTAGTGTTCTCTGGTTAGAGACTGGCAGAAGATAATAGCCTGACATAGGAAATTTCAAGTCTGGTAACAGAGATGGCAGTTTTTGTCTTCCCCATCCTCAGTGAAAAATGGAGTATTTTTTTCAGAAATATTTTAGAATATTTCTTTTAATCAGAAAAAACTTTCAGCAGTCACCTTCTGATTAGTATTTTTTATAACATCAACTTAGATGAGAATACAGCAAACACACTCTTGTCTTTTCTTTCTATATTAGTAATATCTGTAAAACTATTGAGTCTATATCCTCTACTGAAACTGCAGAAAATGTTCTAGCCTTTAAATCTCACAGCCCAAATGGCACAAAACCGCTAGCGAAGCCGAGGCAGGATGTCTCTCACATCTGTGGCAACTTATTACAAAATTTGGCAAAAATATCTTGGCAAAACTCTTTACTGACAGCAAGTGCTGATTTCACATTCTCAGAATGCTTCACAGAATTCTCTCAAATTCTCGTAGTAAAATACAGAAATATTTTGTCATATCCATGTGTTATTTGAAGTGATAGACTACAGAATATGACATTTGTTATTAATCACAGGTATGGCTCTCCTTTGGCATGTATTTTTCAGGCTTTATGAAGGGTCAACAAATAGCAATTAACTTTTCAAATAGGGCCGCTTAAGAGCATCCCATCATCAAAAAATTAGAGCTCTAAGTGAAAAAAATCTTGCCTCAAACTTAAATGCTTGGCTTTCCCTTGCTGCTGCTAATGTTATTAATAAACTTCAGAGCCTGAAGCTCTCTTCTCATTTATATTTCCCCTACTTCTCCCCTGTGAATAGAGTGTTCCAGATGAATCCTCTTGCCTTATCAAGGCTATACCCACTGCATTCCTTCTTTATTATAGCACACTGCAGTGCAGCTTCAGTAATTGCTAGAGACAGCTAGGCAGCAGGGCTTAAAACGCTACGCTTGGAAGCAAAGCCTTCTTAAAATGTCCTACCTATTCTCTTGTTACAATTTTACAGCAGCACTTCTTTAAAAATCTGGGCCATTTTTGCTGAAAAAAAATTGTTTATTAAATTGTCTTTGATTTTTGTAGTGATATTTTGGTGTTTGATTAATATGTTTATGACATGCTGTCCTAATGACATTTCCGTAGGAAATGTGTCCAAAGTCAGAAGTCTGTATGCTAGTTTGTTTTGTTTGCTTTTCTTATGATTTTGAGTCTTTTGTGTTTTTTCCTTTTTTTATGCCTATCTCAGCTTGTCCATCAGGTCTTAAACTGAGACTGAGGAGGGACCTCATCATGCTCTACAATTACTTGAAAGGACGTTGTAGAGAGGTTGGTGCTGGTCTCTTCTCACAGGTCATTAGGGACAGAACCAGGGGGAATGGGTTCAAGTTGCAACAGGGCAAGTTTAGACTGGACATGAGGAAGAAATTGTTCACGGAAAGAGTGGTCAGACACTGGAACAGACTGCCCAGGGAGGGGGTTGAGTCACCATCCCTGGATGTGTTTAAGTGTCGCTTAGATGTGGTGTTGGGTGAGATGGTTTAGGGGTGAACTTGTAGTGTAGGGTTAATGGTTGGACTCGATGATCCCAAGGGTCTTTTCCAGCCTGAACTGTTCTATGATTCTGTGATTCTATGATTCTATGAATCTATGATTCTATGTCTTTCATTCATTAGAGGTATTGTTTTAATTTTTTTCTTTTTAAAAAAAGAGAAAAGTCATGACAAATGTGGAGAATGTGTAGCTAAGCTGTGATACTGCAAGCCACCCTTCTGCCCCTGAACTGATCAGTTCTTTCAAGTTCAAATTGGTTTTGTTTTTCTTTTCTCAGAACTAATACTTTCTGTGTTTTAAACAGGAAACAAAATACAGCTTAGAATTGCAGGTGTTTCCATCGATGAAAGTGTGATTAATATGAAGGGAATTCACCTTGTAAATGGTAAAAACATAGCCAAGCTAACGTTACCTTTGGTTATCTGAAGTATTCAGTTATGGAAATGAAAATCTGAATTAAATTCCAACACCAGAATCCCCACATCTTGAAAGCACAATTAAAATGCTTAAAATGCATCTCATAATTGCATTTTTCTGTTATACACGCATAATTTATGCAACTATACATGTAGGCAACGTAAGACTCAAATTCTAAAAGCACTTAAACTCTTCTTCATTAGTTCTAAAGCTATAATCACATTAATGTATGTGAGTTCATTTATTGTGTATGGATTTGAGCTGTCATGAAATCAATCATAGTTAGCCCAAGCTGGAAAAGATTAGAGGAGCCACTCTTAAGCAATGACAGCGTAAGTTGCCATACCTAGGTTTCTAAACTGTCAAATTCTATTTTCTAAGTGCAAGAATCTCTGGGATTAACGTATGGCAAGCCATTAAAGTCCATTTACTCAGATAATCACAGAAGTCAGAGGGATCGTCTGTATTTCTGAACCTGAGTATTTTTTAAGGACTCAACCTTTTTTTTTTTTTTTTCAGATATGAATATAATGAGGTATCATTCATGTCAATGAACATTTTTATGGGATTCAGATTTTCACATCGAGTCAATTTATTACTATTTCATAACAGGAACTCATTTTGAAAGTTTTTATTAAAACATGCATGGTGGTGAAAGTCTCCATTTTCATAAAAAATGGAAACAGTAATTTCTACTGTTATTTAAAATACTGCTTATAGTAATATTCATTTTTATTGAAGAAAACTTTACCATAAAAATGTGGCTTTTTTTTTTTTTTTTTTTGCTGCTGAATGTTCTTAACTATGAACAAAACTTCCAGTTATGGTTTATAAAAACAGTCTTTAATGGGTATTTCATAAATTTAAGACGAGTTATTTCTAGCACTAACTACCTAGTAGCACATCTCTGATTTCCCCGTCTTTCCAAAATACCGTGATGTTCGGTATTTTGAAGCATGCTTTAGTCTCAGCATTGACACATTCCTTTATTAGTCCCTAAAACTTGAAAATTATGGTAAATTTTTAGAACTGTTCAACTCTTTCTGTACGAGAGCAAGCTTGGAATTTACAAGTCCTCTTGAATATATCAGTGGGCCACCAAGTAGATTTGTAACACCGTATAAATATTTTATTTTGAAAGTCAAATATAAATTAATGAGATGCTAATTAAACCATAGTCAGATTCTTGCAGTCAAATGAATTTCTGCAAGAATATATTTCAGTATCCCCTCTCCCTTTCTATTCTGTGAAAGGCTGAATAATAAAACCTGGTGTTTCCCTTGGGGCTTGCATGCTGATTGGCTGGTATTAGTACCTTTAAACCTGATGAGCTTTGTTGTTGAGTTCTTGAGTGTGGGCCCTGACGATGATCCACAGTCAGTACAAATTTATGGACAGAAGGGATTGAAGTCTCTCTGAAAAGTGTAAATCCAGTGTTTTGCAGAACTGGGCAGCTTTTGTTCTTGGAGGAGTAGTGCAAACATTTTAGTTTTTCGTTTCAAAGGTACATGAACCAAGTCTTCGAGTTTGCACCATTATTCTGTGTTAGCACCAGGTAACTCTGCATGCTCTGTGTGAAGAAAGATTCGCCTGTTACAGAAGTGATTTTTGTTGAGGTTTGGGCTTCCTGAATTTTCACATTTGCATTGGAGTTGGTGGTTGTGGTTTATGCGCAATTATAACAAGTAGATTATTTATTCTAATTGATTACTTTTCATTTCCATGTTTCTCTTTCATGCGTAATTATTATATAAAATGGTTACATTTAATTATTTTTGGAAATGGATGGACAACCATAGGAACCACCAACCAGATTAGTTCAATTGCGTTTATATAATGTTGCCTGTCTGAGATGAAACTTCAGATAACACTGAGAAAAAAGAAGTGAGACAATGGTGCAAAAAGATACTTGCAAAGTGAGCAAAAAGAGCAAAAATAAAATCCAGATGGCAAAAAAAAAATAGATTCTAATTGATCTAGAGGAAAAATAATGGGAGACCAGTGTTTTCCCACATGCAGATGGCTGGATTTGGATTAAATAGTAAGACTGGCACAGACCTAGGACAGGGAGCAAGCACCAAACAAGACAAGAAGCATCAGCAGAAATGGTAACAAAGAGGACAACAGAAAAAGACCTTGTTATAAAACAGGCAGATGATAGTTCTCTGGCGGGCTCTGTTGTGCCTGTGCTTCTCTTTAGTCCCTGTCTTCTGTTGCCTTCTCACTAGCATCAATCAGACTGAAATAATTACTGCTTCTTGAATGTCTGCTTCCATTTCTGGTGTTTCAAACAGTGCTGGCTCTTGCTGATATACCAAGGGATGGTCAACTAAGCTCAGTGCACACAGCACCACACGCCATCCAGGGACCAAAGGGGTTTTAGCCCTTTGGAAGGCAGTAGTACAAAGGATGTCCAAGCTGGCCGCTGACCTCTGGGAGGTAAGATAAAACATGAAGATAAAGTTGGATTGTTTTTTAAATATGATTAAGTGTAGATGTCTGAGTTTCATCAGACTTGCAGTAGAAGCAGAAACCAGTTAGGGAACCTCACCGCTCGATAATTTTAAGATGCGTTTAAAAAATAGTGTAAGCTTATCACTTCAGTAAGGCTCAGATGATAGTTCCCAGTGAAATCAGGGTAGACGAGGTAGAATGGAAGATTTGGTCTCACTTTTGATCTCAAACCTTTTTTTTATGAGTCTGTTTACAAAAGGCGATTGTAACCAGAAGGCTCAGTTCAGGTGTCTTATTTTCACGTGGGCTTCTCTCTGAATTCCAACTGTGAAACAGTTAGTATACTGATTATACATGTGTTTTCATGTGGAAAATCAAAAACTGCAGCACCTTGTATCATAACTTTATAGAAGAGTTTACTAGTATTCTTCACTGTCATGAGCCGTTTTAATTACATCAGCATTGCTTCACAGAGATGAGTGGAGACACAGTAATATGCAACAGATGAGATTCGAATATGTATGCACATCTTTATTTTCTGCTTGTCATATCTTCACATCTTTAATTTGTAATTTAAATTTTGATACATAGCTCCTTCGTAAGTGGTGCAACACGTAAGATGTATAAGTTATTAGATGGTTTATGAAAAAAAAAAAAAGTCCATTGCATATTTCTGCTCTGCTCTACGGTAGTTTTCTGAGTACATTATGGCTCCAGATTTGACAACACTGTTATTTTTCTCATAAATCTTGTTTCTACTGCACAACTGGTTTGTGCCTCTTTTGATGCAACTGAATCACAGAGCCATGTTCTGGGATTTATTGTCCCTAATAAAAATTAACATTTCTGTGGAATATAATATTTATTTAAAATTTCATTCAAGGGTGAAATATGAAATATTATAACTATGAAATATCTACCATCCAGCATATAAATATTTAAGGATTCATTATTTTTTGTCAGAAAACCCCTGATATTGAAACTAGGAAGATTTGAAATATCTCTTTCATCACTACTTTTCCGTTATTCAGCCTAGGTTTAATTTTTGCATATGACTTACTCTGCACCACAGCCTAATGGAACTGATTAATTTTTCTCACATTTATAAATAGTTGTTCTTTCCGTTTTGTGACCTTAAGTGTGTAGCAAGCAGGATTATATTGTAGGACATAGTTGTTTTAATTCTCATTTCCAATATGCTGCTGTAATAAAGCTTGTTTGCTAAGCTTAACTAACATTCTCAACATGAATGCCTGCGCAGGGTCTTTGTTTTGGTGATTGTTCCTAAAGCATCCCAGAACTAGAGAAAATAAGATTGAACAAATAATGACATTACAGAAGTAAGGGCATTTTACTTTTTCATTCCAGAACATTCTACATGAAACCCTTTTTTTTTAATTTCAATGACCTTTGTATTAATCTTTGGTTCTTCGTTCAAGTACTATAATGTTAGCAAATTTTCAAAAGTCTAATCCAGGAGCTTGTGTCCTTGAAAGCAGGCCAGAAGTAAATTATTTCAGGGTCTTGCAAAAGCAAGTTAAATTACATGCGAAACTTTGAGAGGAATCCTTAAGGCGTCCTTATACAAGAAAAACATTGTGCAAGGTTTCTGATTTATTTTTTTTTCACTCTAAATCCGTGACCTGCGCACTGGGTATCTTGGTTGGTTTTGAATGTAGACTTCTGGCTCTTCTGCATTTTAGAGCTTTCCTGTTCCATCAGAACTGGATTCAAATCTCACTGTGATGGATCCTCAACTACTCTGTTGTATTGCTCTTACCTGAGTAATGGAATGTCTTAAACAGAAAGAATAGTTGAAAAAAATGTGTTGTTTTGTTCATCACTTCAGACTCATTACATTAAGATGCCTGATTGATCTAAAAATAATGAGAAATTGAAAAAGGCTGTCAGCGCTGGCCTTCATTTGTAATTGATACATTACAGCTTATGGAAATAGTCGGTTGTGAGAGGTAAATCATGTTTTCTGTCTAATGTCTCTGAAAAATGAGAGCTTGCTAGCCCTAAAAATCACGTCTTCTGTTCTGATTTATTTTTTTTCTGAGTGGGGGCAAAGGTTAGACTTCCAAGATCTGAAATAAGGCATATGTCTTTAGAATGAATTAATGTAGTAAGAATTTCTACACCTCATTATAATGAAGACGTATTTATCTATCTATTATGTCCTTACATAATGCTGTCTTCCCAAGATACATAATATAGTATCTGTATTATATAATATCTGTAGCATGAATGAAGTATATGCCATGGCATGGGGATAAAGATGTATCAAATAGTCAGATCACAGCTATTTAGTCATAACAAGTTTCAAGCATTACAGATTGATCACAATTACAAATAAGTGAGACAAATTTAGATGTGCTGTGATTCAAAGGTAGAATCATCTTCCCCTGTACATGTATAGAGGATTCCTCTCAGTGTGAATATACTCTTGGTGTTTCCTACAAAACAAAACAAACCAAAAAAAACACCTGTAAAAAAAAAATTAAGGCTGGAGCTAATTTCGTTTAAAATGGTCATATCATAGAATCACAGAATGGCCCAGGCTGGAAGGGACCTTAGAGATCATTTAATCCAACCTCCCTGTCATGGGCAGGGACGCCTCTCAACTAGATCAGGCAACACATGGGGACATACTGTTGGGTTTTTCAAAGAAGAATAAAAGAAATACCATTTTTTTAGGGCAAATGTTACTTTTTGTTGTGTTATGGCTATATTAGGAAAGTTTGAGCTAATTGAGTACTTTTATTTCTGGACTTTTTTTTTTTTAATATGCTGTTAACTAGAAGCTTTAAATTTAATAGTTACTTAGAAACTTGAAATTTTGGTGTTGCTTCTTAAAATTTTCTCTGAACTAGCGAACACCGTGGTTGGTAGAATGGTTTTGCATACAAATGGAAGATAGCTGAAAACCTGGCTTGTGGTTTTATTTCCTTTTTTTTCTTTTATACTTCATATCCTGTTATATTTCACACAGTGAACAAATAACAACAGTGAGCAATGAAAATATGATCTTGAAAAGTCTGTTTATAGGAAGAAATCTCCTGATTTTAGTACCTGACTTTTCTCATGTTTTATTTCTTCTCAAAGCACTTGTTGCCTCCCAGTTTTTTGCACAGACAAGATTAATTTCAGAAGTTCAAAACGATCTGTGGAAGTATTCTTTGGGAAAATAAAGATCATTTGATCAGTTAGAATGAAGCAATTTATACACATGAATCCAAACTGAGGAAAAATTACAATTAACTTAGAAACTTGCAGAAATATCATGTAAAAACTGCAAGGAAAACAGTGTAAAAATAGATGTGACATAGGAAGTTATCAGCATGAAAGACACTTCAATGCTTTAACTGGAATAAAAATGTAAGCAAACCTATTTTATCACAGAGCCTATTCCTTCTGGATTTTAGGATATTCTTTCTCCCTGCAGCTTGCAATGCCCTGTTTGATTTTGAGTATCAACAACAAATGTGAGTATCAGTTTCCCCTCTGGAAGACAAAGGCTAAACTCTTATAATGTGAACACTAGGATTTTAACCACAATACTTGTCCATATCTTATAGTTTACCTGTGGTGTTGGTTTTTCTTTTCAGTATTTCATCATTAATATTTTCATATTTAATTTTACTTGGTCTGTACTTTTCAGTGTCCAGCAGGTTTAGATATAACAGAAGAGCTTTAGACACTACTAGAAGAATCTGTAGGATAAGGAGTCTATTAAATGAAAAAAAAAAAAAAATCATTTTATTCTATGTTCATATTATTAATGAAGCTGTGAAACCACCACCCATCAAAAGTCACACCTATGAATAATTTCTTATCTATGAATTCTCCTCGCTTCCATATTATATTGTAGACAGACTCACTGTATCTCTCTAATGAACTATTATAAAGACCAAGATAAGACAGGGACACTGTTGAAAAGGTTATAAAATCTTAAGTTTAATAAAATACAAGTAAAAGTTCAGGTTTTTGTCTTCCTGGTACTTTTCTTTTTCACAAAAAAAATTAACTGCATTTTTAAAGGGCATTGATATATTGAGGCTGAATCTAGGTAGGAGGGTTTTTTTGACAGGTAATTTAGACTTTCTAAAAACTTCTAAGCAACTATACCAATGGTCTGATCTTAACCTAGGATAAGGTGGTCCTGCCATACGGATGGTTGACATTTCCCTTGTGTTTATATTTGACTCAGATGTTGTTTTTGACATTGAATCAATGTTTCCATCTGTGAAAATCGTTCTTTTTTTAAACCTTTGTAAAATATAGATGCATCTTTAACAATTTGGGGGTTTTTTAGTCCATCTGGAAAAAAAATTAGTTGTTGATCTGAAAATCTCTTGTATACCAAGCTTAACAAAAAATATTTATGTTGGGATCAATTACTTGCTGGACTAAATGTCTGATGTGCTCCTGGAAGGGTAAACTTGGTAAAAGGCTGAGAAGGTTATTTGCTCTTTCTGAAACTCTGAATGCTGCAGAGAGTGCATGTATGAGAACAACTGACTTCCGGAACACCTCATGATTAATGAAAATCAATTATTTTTTTTTTTTTAACCTTGAAATTAAATCTTCCTAAATGACAAAAGTTTTAATACCCCTTATTTTCATCCTAGCCTAGCAAGAATTTCATTCCGTGATTTCACACTCAACACCATGGGATGCAAATTAATAGGCGCTTGCCAGTAAATTGATGGGTGCTGGAAACAGGTTACCAGTCTCCCACTCATATTAGCAAAAGGCAAATTCCCATGAAAAGTCTGCAGAAACAATTTCTGCCTTTTTCAGCAGACGGCATTGTGATCATATGCAACAGACAAAGAAAATATTCCTAATGCAATGTGTGTCTTCTGATAAAGCAACAGTAAAGCTTACCTCCCATGCACTGTTCCCTCCTAGTGGGGCAAGAGGAGGAAAGCACTTTTATTGCTACAAACAAAAATCGTATCTTTCTTTGAACTTTAAAATATCTTTAAAATTAATGCTGCTAATTTTGCTTTTCTTTGTGTTGGATTGGTACAAGGAAGCCTAAGCTCTTCTTGGCTTTGTAAGGCAGATTTACTTTGCAATGCGTGTTACTAAGAGGGCGACCAAATGACTTGGAGAGAATAGTAATGAAGTATAGAAACTTAAATAATCCAAATGAGGAGTTCAGATTTTATAACTGAAAGTCACCGACGTTGACAGGACTTTTGGTGTCCCATACACAAAAATTTGCAAACCAGAAGACCTGTGATAACTGTAGTCAGCATCACTTCGAGTATTTCCTGTCCTCCATCATGGTAGAAAAACTGTGAAGTTGTAAGTATGCAGGATTTCTATCTACTAGTCGAGGTAGAAAACTGTGGTGGACCAGTACTGGGAATCTGGTAAGCTCCCTGGCCATACAATACGCAGAAATTATTACATCACATGAAATGAGATGATGATATAAGGACTTGTCTTATAATAGTCTGCAAGAAATATGTCTCAGAACTTTTCTGGAGTCAAATAGCTGCCCACTCCCCAATAGATTTGGGGTTTTGAAGAAAAGACATACAGTATGCCTCATATTTTGGATTCAAAGGGAGATCAAATTTGTAAAAATATAGGACAACTCAAAAAAATGAGAAACCCAAAGAATGAGAAATCACTATCACAGGAAAGGTGTCATGATGAAAGAAAAGGTGAAGGATTAAGGAAAGGGTCGGCAGTAAGGATGAGATCTCACTGAAAATTAAATGGTGAGCTACAGAAGAAAAACAATTGCTGGGAAAAAAAGTGGTTTTATGTTGAGTGTAGCAAGAATCATTGCAAAACAGCTAGACAAATTAAAAATTTTACGTACAGAGTGCCTATAGTTTTCCTTAATCCTCTCATTAAAATCAGTTATTTGAATTTGTAATGGTTTGACCTTGGCTGGAGGCCAGGTGCCCAGCACAGCTGGTCCATCACTTCCCGTTCTTAGATGGTCAGAAGGGAGAAAATATAACAAAGGGCTCATGGGTCCGGATAAGGACGGGGAGTTCACTCAGCAATTACTGTCACAAGCAAAATAGACTTGACTTGGGGAAATTAATTTAGTCTATTACCAATCAAATCAGAGAAAAGAAATGAGAAAAAAAAAAAAAATCTTAACAATAACACCTTTCTCTGACCCCTCCCTTCACCCTCCACCAATTCCCCCCATGGGAGTTCCAGACAGTTCATTAGATCTTGTCTCCACTGCTCTTTCTACCTCGGGGGGGGTGGCTCCTCACTCTTCCCCTGCTGTGGTGTGGGGTCCTCCACAGGCTACAGGTGGACATCTAAACCTTCCACGGGCTGCAGGGAGGCAGCCTGCCTCACCGTGGTCTTCACCATGACACCTCTGCTCCGGTGCCTAGAGCACCTTCTGCCCCTGCTTCTTTTCTGACTTTGGTGTCTCCACATATTCTCACCCCTCACTCTCTTTGTCTGCAAGTGCCATAGATTTTTTTTTTTCCCCACACTTCTTAAATACGTTATCCCAGAGGTGTTGCCACCGTTGCTAATGGGCTTGACCTTGGCCAGTGGTGAGTCCATCTTACATCTGGCTGACCTTGGGTCTGTCAGGTGTAGGAGATGCTTCTAGCAGCTTCTCACAGAAGCTGCCTCTGTAGACCCCGTCGCTACCAAAACCTGGCCGTGCAAACACAACGCAGACCTTTTTAATATGCACTGTTAAAATTATCACCTGCATGTGTACTAGAAGAAAACATGGTTTCAGAGAATTGTACGCTGCAAGATTCTTTATCGTGGTAACTTTATCATTCAAGCACATTGAGGGTTGAAAACAGCAAAACTAGCCTGATTCCATCAAGAAAGCTCACAGTAGCCAGTGTGAACTGTTTTGTTGTTTAAACCCAAGAAGAATCCTGTTTGGCACAGACAGAGACCTTTCTGCCGTTCCTTTGTCTAAATGACAAAGAAAACCAAGTTATAAGTGTGGTGTTGTCACTGTCTAATGTAGTTTTTCTGTATTCTTTCCAGAGCACACACAGTATGTCCTGCAGCTGGATTATAATATATTGATTGTGCAGGTTTTCTTGCAGGTTTGGGGTAGGCAGATCATTTTAAGATTCTGACAGATGCTCAGAGAACAGATGTTTCTCTACACACCAGCTGTGTTGACATCTTTCAGTCACCTTGAATGCTGGTGTTGAAGTGTCAGTTGCTACACCTAACAGTAGATACTTGATCCAGAAGTATGTTTGATGACTTTCTGAAAGAACCACGTGAAAAAAAACACATTTTGTCTATCCTGAATATATGCAATAAGCCATATATTGCTTGCAGGGTGTGAATTCTAGTGGAATTTTAGCACTAAATACTGACTGAGCTAGCTAATTGAGCAGCAGATTATGCATGCAGATGTTCTCATTAACATCTGCAGGCTTGATTGCAAGTTTACACTTAAACAAATAGTGAACACTTTTATGCATCAGAGATCAATAGACATTATTTACATCTGAAACTTTACAATTAGTATAGTTATTATTTCAGTACATTATTGTTGCCCTCCAGGCATAGCCTATGAAATCCTCATAGGTTATTTGGAATTTGATAAATTGCTGAAGTATTCCATAAAAATTGTAGTCATGACAGACTATCCTTCTCTTTGTACACTGAATTTGACAGCTTGCTGGTTGAAAAGGGCAACAACAACAACAGAAAAAAAGTGATTCATTGTGATGCTTGCTGATATTTTAGCTTTTCAAAGCAAGGCAAAGAGAATGGGAAAAGAATGAATCATGGTAATATTTGAAATGCCAAATTTTGTGTTTATCATTTTTACCGAAATAAGACAGTCATGAAATGTACATCTTTGAATACAGCCTCTAGATACGTAGATTCTGTTAGCAGACAAACGTAAATTCACTTTATCCTAGATTCCTTTTAGCTGGCTCTGAAACACACCTAAAAAGCCTGTGATTAGTAAATTAGCTTGAAAGTCAGACTCTGCTTCTGTGCTGGTACTGAAACTGTGTGTAAAGTGTTGTGAGGAACCCAAATATCTTTTTTAATGTATTTTACCTACCAGCTACATCCAGTTTCTGGTGACAGTAAGCACTGACATGGTTTGAATCACGCAAATAGTATTTGAAGTGCAGACTGAACTCAGACTCTTACCATAATCTGCATCTCTCACCTGTTCCGTAGAATAAGCTGAATTACCCTTTTAAATCATGTATAGAAGAAGAGATGATAGCAATAAGAGCTTTTTACTAAAAAAAAAAAAAAAACAAAAACAAAACAGTTGCAAGAATGTCCTGAATTCAAGGGGGTTAAAATAGGTACTCTAAATTTTGAATTTCTAATGTCTCTTTTCTGGTAATTCAGAATCAGCTTTTCATACCTCAGTGTTTTCTCACAAGTAAAAATGATACAAAAAAACATGATATGTCTATATCTGCCTCCTAAGTAACTATGAGAGCTGTATGGCCCATACTTTCTTTTTTATTTCTTTATTTTCCACATGTCTGTTCATGTATGTTGCTGCTGACTTGCTCCTTCTTTCATTGTTCCCTGTTTGTTTTATAATAAACTTAGAAAATCTCTTAATTTTTAAATCTGGGATCAGTACTTAATCAGAAGTAGAAAAGGGGGAGCTGATTTCATGTGACCCAACAGCCTTCTGTAGTCTACCATTTTTGGTCACTCTTTTCAACATCTAAGAATCTAGAATCTGTGTTTCCCTTTAGTACAACATGGAGAGTTCTATACGCATTCTGTGTTAATCACAGTGTATTTATTCTGAGTTCACTTTTTTCCTTGAACTTCATGAAGCACATAACTAGTATTCTATTCTGCGATAGAATAAAATACTATTTCGGATATGCTGCTTCTCGTAACTAAAGAAAAAGAAAATTACATTTTTGAGCCTTTACTGACAGTTCTGTTGTGCTTGTAGAGGCAAGTTCAGATGAGCCAAAATCAACGATTACTGAAAAGGCATTAGAGTGTGTCCAGAGGAGGGTGACCAAGGTGGTGAAAGACCTCAAGGGAAAGAATTACAAGAAGCAGTTGAGGTCATTTGATCTGTTCAGCTTGGAGAAGGCTGAGGGGCAACCTCATTGCAGTCTTCAACTTTCTCAAGGGGGGCAGTGGAGGTAGAGGTGCTGATCTCCTTTTTCTGTTGACCAGCGACAGGACGCAAGGAAATGGAATGAAGCTGCGTCGGGGGGACTTTAGATTTGACATTAGGACATTACTGAGAGGGTGGCCAGCCACTGGAACAGCGAAGTGTCATGGAAGTGGTCATGGCACCAATTCTGGCAGAGTTTGAGGAGTGTCTGGATGATGCTCTTAGTCATACGGCTCTGTTGTAGGTAATCCTGGTTGGAGCAGGGAGTTAAATTCAGTGATCATTATGATTATACTTGATGTGTTCTGTGATTCTGATTCTATTGTACAAGCTCAACTACAGTTTAAATATAACCTCAAAAGCCTCAAAAACAATGCACAGAGATGAAGCTATTGATTCTTAAATCAAGCAGGAGACGATGCTTAATAAGTATGACCAGTTCCACATGTGTTTAGTCCTACTTCAGTACAAGGGTAAATGTAGTCATCCATGTTAAAAAGGCAGCAGAATGCATTGGTGCTGCAAATCTCCTAGGTGCTGCAAAAATCTTAGGATGGTGCTGCAAATCTCCTAGATATTGAAGTTTAGACAATGAAATGGAAGACAATAAGCAAGTGCTGATTTATGAGATTATTATTAGCATGCAAGAGACGTCCTGTGTAGAACAAATACACCATACATCCACCTAAAAATTTATTCAAATGACCTCTTTGAAGAAAAGTTCCTTTCCAAGCCTTTTTTTTTTATTTATTCAAAACATGTATGAATCTAACATCTGCAAAAATATATTTCAGCAGGGCTAACTTACCAAACTGTGCCATCTATATTGACCTTTCTGTTCATTGAGGCTGATATATTTTTATTCCATTCAGATAGTAAACATATAACATGGAAGACAGTTGCTACTGATACCAACTGTACCCTTGCTACCAACCTCATTTTCCATTCTTATCTGGCAGCACTGCTGTGGGACTTACTGGATTTCCAGACAGAATGCGTGTTTATGAACAGCCAGTAGGCAGTTTCCCACATTACTGCAGTCACAGTTCAACATACTGTGAGCCACATTCTCTCCCAATTCCTTTTGTAGGTTTACTTGTTTTCCTACTTTCAGTGGTAATTCATGTCAATAAATTATTTTTTTTACTGTGGTTTGGAAAAAACACACTTTTTTCCCCCCAAATATGCTATGTCTTTGCATTTTTTGAAAGTCCTTTAGTTCTAGTTTTATTGTTATCATATGTTACAATCTGGAACTGTTATCTTCCCAATGCCAGTTTATACTGACAGTAAAGGATAATGATAGAACAAGAGGTGTTTGTACCTGTCTTCCTTTGTATCACTACATAGTGTTATCTCCTTGATTTGAAGAATAAAGTTATTTAATTTTGTGGATGCATGACTTACAAAAATGTAGTGGTTGGGTTTTCTGTGAAGACCTCGAGAACCATCAGATGTGTGAAATCATGCATATATAAAATCTATCAATCAATCTGAGTTCTTCACTTCGTGATTTCAGTGCTTAATAGCAGGGAATGCTTGGAAGTGAATGAGTGCTTGAGAATACCACCAAAAGTTAATGAGATGGCAGAAACTTCAAGCTATGGATGCCACAAGTTGGTATTGAAGTCAATGAAACACGATGCTTGTACCCAAAGCAGCTCTGGCTGATGGCTTTGGTGTTTGTTCACTTTCATGGGTGTTTTGTTTTTTTTTTTTCCCAATTAAGATGAACAAAAAGGAAACAGCTTGTAGGATACATTTGCAACATTTTCTAAAAGAATATTTTAGAGGAGAAAATTTGGCTTTTAAGATTTTCCAGAGTAAGCTTTCTGACTTTGGGATGTTGTTTTCTTTTGATTTTTTTAATTAAGTTTTTAACATACATTCCTCTTTTCTGAATCCAGTCCAGATACAGTTCTTGTAGACTTTGTTGCATTATCAGACCACAAGAAGCATGAAGGGACTTGGCTTTAAAAGGAAAGAAAATAAAAAAGAATGTGAGGTTTGTTGGTGGCTTCATCAATTAACGTTAAGAAACAAAGTAATATTTTGTATATTTGGATTTTTCCTGCGAGAAGTAGACTGAAGTTCTGTTAGTTAGTTGTTTTAGGTGAGACAAAGTTGACAATGCCTAGCATATAAAGAAATCTAATCTTGGGATGCGGACACATGGTAATTGACCACACCAGTTACAAATTCATGGAGACATAAAAAGAGCTGGGATATGTATGTGTAGTGGCACGGAGAGCCGAAAATCTGTACCAAAAATGGATGTGCTGTTCTGAACTCTACATAGCATTGGCTATGCTGTCAGCAGAGATCAGGCTAACTTGGTTCACTTCTGTGAGTGTACACTCTTTGTTTCTTGTTCCCTATAGTTTCTTCACTGGAGTGAAAAGGTAGCAGGGCTCTCTCTTGGAACTTAGTTGTGTTAATCCAGAAAATAAAGGTTAACTCACAAAGACTTCTCACTGCCCTCTTTTCTCAGGAAGACTATAAGAAGAGTTTTGATGGATGGTTGAGTTTCGTTCTCTCTCACGAGACCATTAAAAATGTTAATGTAAACCTTTTCAGATGTCTAGGAGACTAAGTCGGGGAAGGTAGGAGGCTGATACAGTGAGGGAGAGAGGGGAGGGAAAGGTTAAGCTTATTTGTGAAATGCCAAGTTGTGAGCAGTATGCTTTTGCTCAACAAATATAATGAACAATCTGGCATTTGGCTTGTGTGGAATACAGAATAGAAGAACAAAGAGCTTTGGGTATATTTGTGCTAATCAATAAGGGAATATCCTTTCTTGCTCTACACAGAATCTTCAAGCCAACAGATGTAACACAATTAAGTAAACGGTAGAACTTTTGTTCCTAATGTATTCTGCTGGTCACCTTCTCATTTCTCTTTTTTTGGAAATATGTATCTGAATAATGAAACTGTCTAGTTCTTTGGTATAACCTATCTTAGCTGAAAACTTCAGAAAGAAAAAAAAAGCAGCCAAAAAATATAAACCCATTACAAATACTTTATGGTCTTGTAACAAAACTGATTAAACCAAGGATTTGGTTGAGGTATGACTCTACTGGTGATTATGTCAATTTATATTCTTTCGCTTTCCATTCCACTAACAGCAAGTGGTTTGCTACTTTTGGGATGTTAGAATGAGAAGGGCCAGTAGTAATGAAGTCAGATGCATTACGCAGAAGCTTTCTAACAGCTAACTCCTTTCCTCCCTCCCTCCATGTTAAATGGAACATTATGCTGAAGCACAAAAGAGAATTTCTGCAGTGCTGTGCACTGTTAGCTATGAGCTGATAGGAGATAACTCCTGCTCTTCTTTTCTCTGTCATATCTAGAGTGACACTGGTGAGGGAGATCTGGTGATGGTGTCTTCCAATAACACCTGCTGAAGTAGAACCTAAGGTATGTGCTGTGAAATAAGCCACTTATCTTTTCAAGCACTTTGAAATAGATGGGGGCTTTGGGTTGTTGTGTGGGTTTTTTTCTTTTGAGGAGACAATAGAATGCAATGATTCTACAGAGTGTTGTTTTTTTTGAAGCATTTTGGGTACCATGCCTGTCATACAAGCATGCAATATCCAAGACTTTCTTTCAGAAAATGAACTTAGGAGTTAGAATGGAAACACGAGTTATAGTAATTGCTATTGAACTGTCATGTAAAGACAAAAGTAGACAGCTGATAATTTTCATCTTGGTTTTTAATGCCTGTCCTGCCCTTCATGCACTGTAGTTCAAATCCATAATATTTGACAAGGACAACAAACACATTTACTGGCATGAATCATGCAGAGACCAGTTACAACAGGCATCAAGTGTACCAAAGAACATCAGACAAAATTAAATGAGAGGTGAGATAAGGTTGCAACAATATGTTATATTTTATCCTTCTCTAAGTAGCTGGAGGATACTTAATGAATATAAAAATATTTAGACTAAACTTTGATTTGTGCTATTCATGTAAACAGCAGCAAAAAAAACGTGCTGTGTCTTTTGCACATTCCCAGCGCTGAGCCCGTCAAAAGGGACTATCAGCTAACTACTGATCTCATGTAATTGCAGAATAAGGTAGGTTGGACAGGAATCCTGGATTTCATCTAGTTCAGCCTTTCTCAAAGCACTTTCAGTGAGACTGTGTTGCTCAGGTTATTGTTCCGTTAAGTTCTGAGAATCTCCAAGGATGAAGGTGCCACAGCTTGCATGGATAGCTTGTTCTGCTGTTTAACAACCCTCACAGTGATCAAAGAAATTTTCCATTATATTGACTCTGAATTTCCCATGTTCCGACCTGTGCTTGTTACCTCTCATCCTTTGTGACACATCTCTGAAGAGAAACTGGTTTTGTCTTCCTTATACATCCCATTCCTGATCAGGTGTTTGTAAACAACTGCAGAATCTCACCTTAACCTCTTTCTTAAGGCTGAAGAAACACGGTTCTCTCATCCACATACTCCAGCCCTGACCATCACGGTTACCCTCAACTGAACCCACTCCTATATGTCGGGATCCTGTGCCAAGGACTCAAGCCTGGACCCTGTGCTCCTCCTTTGGTCTCAGTGGTGCTGAGCAGTGGGGCAGGACCAGTGCCTGGCCCTTCCGCTGTGCCTGTGCTGATGCAGCACGCAGTGCAAAGGCTGCTTTTGTACACTGCTTTTACCTCCTGGGAACCTGCTGCCCCTCAGGGCCTTTTTCGCAGAGTCAGCTCTGCCAGCCGCACCCTGTCCTGCTGCGTGGGTGAATCCTTCGCAGGGCTTTGGGGAGCTCCATGAGGTTCCCTTCAGCCCATTTCTCCAGAATGTCCAAAATTCCTCTAAATAACAGTGCTGCACTCCATCCCACAGTCCACTTCCCTCAATATGATGCCCCACAGTTACTTACTGGCAGTGCCTTCTGTCCCAGCATGCAGGTGGTGAGGGCACTATACTGCCTTGGGTCCAGTATTAGTCCCTAAGGGATGCCACTAACAGCCAACCACTACTTGAACTTTCCAACACTGACCTCAGCCCTTTGAAGCTCTTTCCAGAGAATTCTCTTCTCAACTTGTCGTACCCATACCCAGGCTACACTTCCCCATCACTACGATGTGTCTATGGGGAACAGGTTGCCCAGAGAGGTGGTGGAGGCCCCATCCCTGGACCTCTTCAAGGGCAGACTTGATGGGGCTCTGAGCACCCTGATTTAGTTAAAGATGTCCCTGATCACTGCATGAAAGTTGGACTAGGTGACCTGTAAAGGTCCCTTCCAACCCAATGCATTATGAAATCACAGAATCAGAGAATGTCGGGGTTGAAAGGGACCTCAAAAGATCATCTAGTCCAGACCCCCTGCCAGGGCAGGATCACCTACAGCAGGTCAACCAGGAACGTGTCCAGGCGGGTTTTGAGTGTCTCCAAAGAAGGAGACTCCACAACCTCCCTGGGCAGCCTGGGCCAGGGCTCCAGCACCCTCACAGGGAAAAAGTTTTTTCTAGTATTTTTGTGGAACCTCCTATGTTCCAGCTTCCACCCATTGCCCCTTGTCCTGTCAGTGGACATCCCTGAGAAGAGCCTGGCTCCGTCCTCCTGACACTCCCCCTTGACATATTTATAAACATGAGCCTCCTCTTCTCCAAGCTAAAGAGCCCCAGCTCCTTCAGCCTTTCCTCACCAGGGAGATGTTCCACTCCCTCCATCATCCCTGTGGCTGCGCTGGACTCTCTCCAGCAGTTCCCTGTCTCTCTGGAGCTGAGGGGCCCAGAACTGGACACAATATTCCAGATGTGGCCTCACCAGGGCAGAGCAGAGGGGCAGGAGGACCTCTCTCGACCTACTTGCTACTCCCCTTCTAACACACCCCAGGATGCCCTTGGCCTTCTTGCCCACGAGGGCACACTGCTGGCTCATGGCCATCCTGCTGCCCACCAGCACCCCCAGGTCCCTTTCCCCTGTGCTGCTCTCCAGCAGGGCAGTCCCCAGCCTGTGCTGGCACATGGGGTTGTTCTTTCCCAGGTGCAAAACTCTACACTTGCCCTTGTTGAACCACAGAAGATTTCTCCCTGCCCAGTCCTCCAGCCTGTCCAGGTCTCTACGATGATTAGATGATTTGATGATTCCATGTCAAAGGCCTTACTGAAGTCAAGTCATGCTGCACCCACTGTTGTCCCCTCCAAATTCTGCCAGTCACCTCATCACAGAAGCTAATCAGGGTTGCATTTCGTAACGTGCCATGAGCACAAGGGCATTGCAAGCCAATATATTTGTCTTTCAGAATGAATCTCTCATTGCACCGCATGTGAGCAAAGCAATGCCAGGTTAATCCTGATTAAAGAGATAAATAGCTATTTCATAGGCTGTAGCACATGGTAACAATCAGAGCAAGAATTCAACTCTTGACCAGTTTTGTGCACCTCTTTTATGGTTTGTTTTCCTTTTTTAAGTGAAAATGTATTTTTATAAAACCACAGATACATTTCTTTGGTACAGCATTAAGAAACATATTAAGCTATAGCAAATTCTGCTCTCTCAACCCAAGTTTCTTTAAATAAGAGTCTAGGAAAGTTGATATGTTTCACAAGGTGCTGTTAGGTCAGTTGAGACTGACTGTTCTCAATTGCTTTGTCTAGAAGCCTATTAAACTGTCTCCTGCTTGTGCTAGTTTTAGAAATAATGTCAATTTTAAGTGAGCGTGAATGTGGGATTTTCTTTCCTTTCTGTAAATGGGGTATATGTACTGTGAAAGAAATGTGTTCATTGCGTATTGTGTTTGCCGTTAAAGGACATCTTTCTTTTTTATTACTTTGTTTATCCATTAAAGGGCAATAAGCTTCCCCTCACTTTGGATTTGATTATTAGGATTTTATACTTCCCTGTCCGTAAACATATCAATGCACAGAGGTTCAGCAGGATAAGTTTTGGTAGCCATGATCTTTAGCTCTGAATTCTGATTCTGGTACAGTTGGATTGACAATGGAAGGATAGGAAAAATATACAATATACAAGACAATATCTTTGGTGAAGAAGGGCTGGTAAGGTAGTCAGAGAAAAGTAAGGAAACAGTGCCTGTGTTTTGTTCAGTCCTTGCTCTGTTACAACCTAATGTGTTTGGTTGTAGGAAAAGATGCTGTAGCCTCTCCAAGGCTACTTGTGTTCCTTTCAAAGTCAATTAACTACTGCTGTCAGAGTTGAGCTCCCAGAAGGGCCAGTGCAGTGGTATTTTATTAATGGTGCTCTGCAGTAAAATGTGTAATGAACTGTGCTGTTTCATTAAACACAAAATCTTTTTTGTTGCTAAGGGTGTACATTTCTCTAGTAAGCTGGAACTGAGGGTAACTGCTTCACTGAATACCCCTTCAATTTTTTTTCAGCAGATATTTATAAATATGCATTTCTAAATGTACATACCTAACATGTTTAAATTGCTTGTAAAGGTTGGATTAGTAAAACCGAATTTGTTCTTTCATGTCCGGTACAATCAGGAGGTCTCCAGCACTGAACTTTGTGTAAATGTATGTGTATTGATCATTTTTATATGAAGTTGGTCCTTTTTTCCATTGCTTGATGTTTCTCTTGCAAATGGAATTCAAGTTCCTGGACCCCTTTCCTCTTCTTTGCTTTGCCAAACCAGGCAATATCACATCATTCCTATGCATACCTCGCTGTTGTAGAAACAAGTGATACCTTCTAATTCTCTCCATTATTTGGACTCGGTAGAAACTATCAAATGAATGTGAAAAAGTGGCTCGTAATCTACTGAGAAAAATTCTGAAGGCTAATGCCACCAACCAAGCTGCTATTTTACTTTTCAGCTAGTATTTATTCAGAGATTACGTTTAAACAGACCAAAAGCATCAAGGAATCACCATGTAAATTTTGGGCAAACACTGGGGATGATATCTGCGCTTTACTTGATTTCTCAAATATGCAGCTCTGGATTAGAAAGCTTCGTATGATCTAGATGCTGAAAAATAAATTCCTTTGCCCTCGATGGAGTGAGTTCAGGTGCTGTTGAAGTGCCACTGTTCGACAACAAAGACAAGATCTGGGAAAACAGTGAGGTTTAAACCTCTAAGCTTACCAAACTGCCCAGTTGCGTGGGACTGTTTCAAGATGCAATGGGAAAGCTGGCTAGATAATCTCGTCTAGGATCCCTTTCCCATGAAAGGCTGGTCCCTTCCAACCTCATCTGGCCTACGGCTCTGTGATCCTATGACTTGCCTCCACGTGCAAAGTGTGTGAGTTGCACAGAGAGTGTTCTGCAGCAAATACTGTGTGCAGTCAGCAGACAATGAGCGTGAAAGCCACGCCCTCTCAAAACCATCCAAACAGGAGGGCTGTTACGTACCTGGTACTTCCAAACATTAGTAAAAATGTTCGTAATTGTTTAGATATTTTCAATCAATACTTCAGTGCCAGATGGGAATGTGTATGATAAAGCATAGACTGCAGCTCCAGTTTTATGACTTCTAAAACTGCTTTCACTAGTGTTTTCTACTGGAGCAGTTTCAAATATTGTCCTATAAATCCAGTAGAATTAGTGTAAATGATAAACATTGCTGAAAGCTTTGTCATTTTTAAAGCCTCGGTCGTCTTTTTTTTCTTTGTTACTCATCATGACCAAAGGCTATATATCCATCTGTGTTTCACAGACAGCAGACAACCTTTTGAATTTCTTAGAAACAGTAGATTTTGCAGTATGGGTTAAAAGGGACCTTAGTGCAGAGGGCTAGTGGAGTGCACGGTATTAAAGACTACAGGAGGCAAATACAAGAACAATATGAGAAATGCACCGAGGATGCCAGCACATCAGAACAATCTAATTATCAAACTGAACATATTGCAATGCAACTGTATGCTCAGCATGTTCTCTTTACAGCAGGGATATTACATCAGCAGTACAATGAGAGAAATAAAACTCCCCAAGGACTGGTTAGGTCATCTGCAAATTTCAGGTTGAATCTTGCTTGCTTGCTTCATTTTTTTTTAGGTGGTGGGCTTCTTTCCTCTTTTTTCCTTTTTCTCTTTTTTCTCTTTTTTTTTTCTCTTTTATCTTTTTTCTTTTTTTCTCTTTTCTCTTTTCTCTTTTTCCCTTCCCCTCTCCCTTCCCCTTCCCCTTTTTCCTCCTCCTTCCCCTTCCCCTTATCCTTCCCCTTCCTCTTCCTCTTTCCCCTCCCCTCCCCTCCCCTCCCCTCATTTTCTCACTTGCTTTCTTTCTTTCCCTTTCTTCCTTTTATCTTTACTTTTTTTCTTCTTTACTTCTTTTCTTCTTTTATGTTTTCTTTTATTCTCACATGTTCTCTGGAACTAAAAAAAGGGTTATGAAAATGTTTTCTGCTGATCTATGAAACCACAAATAAGAGTAATATGAGAGTCATACAAGAGCAAAGTCATAGAAATTTCTATTGGTAAGATCAGAATATCTCACTATATGATCTGGGACTGTGTCTCCTGCATTACTAGGCAACTGCATGATTTTTCTATCAACTGCTATGGTTGTATCAATTTTCTTAAACCTTTCCTTTTTTTCTTTAAATATTGGCAGAAGATAGGATGTCATCACATTTCAATAATGTGATATATAGAAAATCATGTGATGAGTTCATCCCTATAAATTGTAATCTATGACTTATCATGTTGAATTATTCATAGGATAAATGTGGCTCAAACATGGCTCCAATAATTTTTTTACAGAATCTACTTAGCATTGTCCGGGTAAACACTATGATAATGAGGCTTTCCACTAGAAAAAAAAAAAAAAATAGTTTCTATTAAACTACCCACCATCACAATTACAACCTTGATTACAAGGATTTGATTTTATGGTCACTTGTATGGTTTGTCCTTGAAGATCTGGACCTATCTGCAATATGCTGTTGAGACCTAGATGCCAGACTGGTTGTAAATCCTTTATTATTAAAAAGGACAAAACCACAGTAATATATCACCTAGAAAATGCGTTATTTTATTTAAATTGGTAGCTCTTTAATCACAAATTCATCCTGCTTCTCTTTATCATAGGCATTCAGAAGACTCTGAATTAAGATCCTGATGCCTTTGGTGGTGTTTGTAGCGCAAAGCCATACCTGATGGTTAAAGTGATCTGACATCCTCCTTCAATTTGTGTTGAATAGTACTGGTTGTTGCTATTGAGGTGAAAAATTGTTCCAAAACTCAATGTACCATTAGGCACTAAAAATATTTCTTGCTTGTTCTTTAAATTTGACTGATTTCATTCCATTCCTGCATTATAATTTGCCTGTGTTACGATTTGCCAGTGACATGAATCAGTTCTGTTAATTTTCCCAAATAATAATTTTAAAAGCTAGTACTATTACATTATTTGTGGCTTTCTGCATATCTTTAGCTTGCAGATGGCCGTATTCCTTGTAAAAGATGTAGTGACATAAGTGTTTCACTGTTTGTCTTCTGTTTTAAATGCAGTAAGAAAACTTTAAAATGTTTTCAACAAAAATAAGCATAGTCTGTTGATCAGGAAACCTTCCCTTAGGAAGTTTACCTAAGCAAAGAATAAGATAGTCCATGTTCCTTGGTCAATATCAGTAGTTTCCTTTTGCTGATAATAAAGAATAACCATATTTACTTGTTGAACTTCTGCATGCATCTGGAAAATCTCTTGAAAAGAGAAGACTTCGGGGGGACCTAAGAGCTGCCTTCCAATACCTGAAGGGATCCTACAGGAAGGCTGGGGGGGGACTTTTTACAAGAGCATCCACTGATAGGACAAGGGGAAATGGGTTTAAGTTGAAGGAGAATAGATTTAGATGAGATCTTAGGAAGAAATTCTTCAGTACGAGGGTGGCAAGACTTTGGAATAAATTGCCCAGAGAGGTTGTGGCTGCCCCCTCCCTGGAGGTGTTCAAGGCCAGGTTGGACAGAGCCTTGAGTAGCCTGATCTAGTTGAGAGGTGTCCCTGCCTGTGACAGGGAGGTTGGGTTAGATGATCTCTAAGGTCCCTTCCAACCTGGGCCATTCTAGGATTCTATGATTCTATGAATTTGCTATAAAAACTTTGAGATAAATATGATTTTCTGACGCAATTTTTGTGTAGCTCCTAAACAAGTTTGCTTCCAGATGAATACTGGCTTGTGAAACAGATTGAAAATAAGGAATTTGAGCAAACATGCTTTCAGTCCTGGAACTTGAAGTGTTCTGCATATAAGCCAGACTCCTGAGCCCACCAGGCTGTGTAGTGACAGTATTTCATTTGCTGACAGTATACCTCTGATGGAAAAGGATGCACTTTATTTCCTTTCACTGTAGAAAAAAAATGTTAGGAAACTGAATTGTGCTTCCAACAAATGTACAGAAGGAGCACTGTGTTCACATAAACTCACAAAGTCAGTCAATAGTGAAGGGGGCTTGAGAATTAGACATAGGTCAGGAACATCCAAAACTCCAAAGTCAGAAGAAATTACAGCTGGAAACAACAGTATGTGGTAAGAGTCCATGGACAGGGATGTACTATTGTGTTCTCTTCAGGCTTACTTCAAAGTATAGGAGAGAGAGATGACGTCCGAGACAAGTAGTTCAAAGAAGCTTGATGGAGGCAAAGTGAAAAGGACATTCCACTGCTATTCCCTAGCATTCAGCTTTTTGGGTAAAAATAGATTTGCGGTGACAGACCAGATGAGACATAGTTTTGCTGCCTGGTGAGAGCTCAACTGGACACTAACAGTCCAAGTAGCTGAAAGAAAATTGGTAAATCTAAAAATCATATAAATTACAAAAATAAAGGGCAACTGGCAATTTTTATCACTTGAGCAATGAGTATTCTTGGGACTAGTTCTAAAATGTCGAAGTAGCAAATGAAAGTTCATGGAATGGAGATCAAATCATGGAAACAATAAGAGGAAAAAATTCATTGGAAAATCCAGCACTGAAGAATCACAAGTTAGTGATTCTTTTCATTATTGTAAGGCATTCAAAACAAATTCTTGTTGTGAGGGTTGCTGTGTAGTTAAATTTATGTAACTCATTTAAATAGCTCCAAAGTGTGATACTCAATAAAAGAGACATGAAAATGAAAATAAATTAAAATAAAAGGACTTAAAACTAAATCATAAAGTGATGAATCTACCATTTTGCAATTTAGGAACCATTTATTTGGAAGTACATCTGTCTAGCAACAGAATCTTAAGCAGCAAATTATACTAACTTTTTGAACTCTGTATTTTGAGTGCAATAAAATTTGATAAATTCCCTATATTAATTTCTATTAATATATACATATTTGAGATACATTGAATATTAATGTTAAAGGGACTTCTAACAATTAAAAATTAATTTCTAGCACTTAAGAGCTTTTGAATAATTTTTTTCAGAGAAAAAATGGAACTTTTTTCCATTATAAAGGATTATCTTCAGATATAAAGCATTGCATTCTGTAAAATCCCTGGGAAGAACTTTAAAGGAAAAATAACAGAAATATTGAAATACTAAAGCAAGATTTTCGTTCTGAAATGACTTTTCCTTGCAAGTGTTTTTTGCAAATGTGACAGTAATCTGTGTTTCTTGGGTGAATATATATGGGTGAAAATAGCTGTTATTTGTATTTTGTCTCATAAAATGCACTTTAAAACATACAGAGCATATTACATTCTTTTTTAAACTCTTCATGTCATTTGTGCCGTGTAGGAGAGACCTAATGGTATGAATTACATCTCTGCTTACTTTATTACCCTTTGGTACTGCTAGACTGGGGGAGAAATACGACTTCAAAGTGAATAGTAGCTAAAAAGCTTAAAAAATACTACCCATTCTTATCGGGTACTCTGGTGTGGCCTTCTGTCCTGTTATTATCCTTTACATTATACACTAGTTATTATCTTTTATATTGTACACTAGCTGTACAATATACTTTTACAGCACAGTTGCTTTGTAAAATCTATTTTGTTTCCTGCTCATCTTTCAGAAGAAGATAAGTACGTGGTATGCAATGTGTGTTCTTTCAAAAGTGCATTCCCATAAGCTCTCATCATGTAATTAACTTGCTTTGGCTGTAACAGAGTTAATACTTACGAGACTAGCCACCCTTACTTCTGCCATTGCACCTCTTCTTGCAACTGGCTGCCCAGGACATTCCTAGATAACGCTTTTTGTTTGTTTTCTCTGTCTTGCCATATTGATGTTTCAGTTAGCTGCAACACAGGTGTTATACCGTTTTGCAGATTGATGGAATCATCCAAAAAAGTGGCACGATGTGCTAGAGTACATGTGTGAGTGGCAGTGGCAGAACTTAAAGCAAAACCCCAGGTTCCAGTGACAAAATGTGATAAAAGGTGAACTCCCTCCTTGCCTACATACCACCCCCAGGTGCCTCTGTACAACAGGCACGAGGCTCTGGATGAGGAAGGAAAGCCAAATGAGAATGTGGACAATGGGCATTCTGCACCAGAGGTGACTCACTGGTCAGGTAAGCCCACCTCCCGTATCACAACCACATCCATAAGGAAGAAATGAAGGGTTATGATAGGTGACTCCCCTCTGAGGGGAACTGAGGGTCCAGTATGCCAGGCAGGCCCTCAGCAAAGGAAGGTATTCTGTCTCCATGGAGCACAGATTAGGGCCATAACTAGGAAATTTCCTAGTCTGGCCAGGTCCTCAGACTACTACCCATTAGTGGTCTTCCATGTAGGCGGAGATGGAACTGCAACCTGTAGTCCAGGAGCCATTGTTGTGTTTTTTTTGAGGTGTAACAATTGCAATTAAATTTGCTAGAACTGGGTAAAGCTTCCATTTTTCTGATAATTACAGTTTTCACTGAGATTTGGAAATAAAAATAGTCTGCAGATACATAAAAACCTATTGGAACTACCGTCTTTCTTGCTGTAAGTTCAATTCTTGTCACTTCTTCATTTTCCCCCTTTTTGACTTATTTGTTGTGTATTAGATCACATTCCTTCTGTTCATTTTCTGATTTTAGTATCCTATGCCTATAAGGACTTCCAATACCTACAGAGTTTGTGACTTGATTTCACTTGTGGGCAGTGACACTACATCTTAATCTTACTAGCTTTGCTCTTTTTTTCTCTTTCCTCCCTCCCCTTTGTTCTTTTCAATAATTTATTTAGTTGAAACTCTTTTCTGAGTACTTCCCAGTAGCATCTAAGTAGAGAAGGCATGCTATTTGCTGTACCTGAATGTCAGTGTTTTCTGAAGAAAGTTTTAGGACAAGTTGAAAGAATTATCCAAGTATTAGGTCTTGATACAGAAGGTTATGAAAGCACAGAACAGAAATTGTACAGGTAATGTCAATATTTATTTTTGCACTCATGTCATTATAAGATGTGAGAGTAGTGACAGGGACAGCAGCTTCGAGAGAGTTGTTGGAAGATTTTGCCTGCTAATAGATCAACTGCCCACGCTCTTTATATACTGATATATATGGTTGCAGTGCTATATTTTATTTAATCTGTTAAATGTTTGAAGCAGGTAGGTGACGTTTATTTTTCAGACTATCCTTGTAGTTTATTGGTACTTATTTTAATATAATTCTAGAAAGTAATACATTTTAAATTCTCCCTATAGTATAAAAGCCCACAAAAAGTGATGTATGCTAGCTTTGGGGTTTTTTTTCTTTTTTTCTTACTTTCCCATTTTCAGAACAATAAGGTTTTGCTGATGGCCTCTGTCTGTTTTAGAAGAGAATGTGTAGGGTGATTCTTTGAGAGCCAGTATGCTTCTTGTTGACATGTTTTGCAAAGGGTCCACAGACTGCTATTTAATATCTGCGTCCCTGTTCTTTTATGGTCTGTGTTGCTAGCTGGACAATTATCTTGAGTAATTTTGCAGATTTTAAATACCTCTCTAGCTGTGCTTGTCTCACTCCTCTGCAGGATGTACCTTAAGAGAGATTACCCACACTCCGATCTTCCTAATTATGACACCATTCATCTTCTGATTGGAGTAATCATAGTTGAGCATAGAAAATTAGATATTAGCAGGTTTTAGAATTTCTG
This sequence comes from Trogon surrucura, assembly GCA_020746105.1. Classification (NCBI taxonomy): domain Eukaryota; kingdom Metazoa; phylum Chordata; class Aves; order Trogoniformes; family Trogonidae; genus Trogon; species Trogon surrucura. The sequence continues at coordinate 2,833,731 of CM036658.1, forward strand.
TTAAACTACTGCAATTGTTTTTCACCTCACAGGGAAGAAAAGAATAATCAGGATGCTCATTCTTTTTTTTTTTTTGCTCCCACTTGTTCTGTTTGTTGTTTTTAGTGCCCTTTCTAATCTCAGCCTTCACCAACCCCCAGATGCTTGTATCTTCCACCCACCTTATCTTTGCTTAATACTTTTTTTCTCTAAAGACATTGCTTATTCATCATCTACTCTCCCTGATTTTTTCAGTTGTATCTCTTTTTTTCCTGATCCATGGTACTGTTTATTCATGGTAGTTTGTGGCAAGATGCTGCCTCATCCTGCTGCTTATGGGTGACAGCAATGATTGTGCTTTACTTTCTGCAGTCACTTGATTGTGCTTCCCTGATTCGTTCAGTACTAATTAACTGTCCTGGAGAAGATAGCTCAGATGGCTCCCTTCACTGTGTTAACGTACACTCATTTTTTCCTAGGCATCTGTAAAACTTTTTACTATAAAGAAATTCACCATCTTTCTGTGTGCTGTTCACTATTTAAGGATTTATTCTAAGTTCCTGCAGCATTTCATTACCACTGTTTACCTGGAGACTTGAATTCAGTTTTAAATGAGAAAGAAAGAGCAAGAGAGAGAGCTCCATAGCTTTAGCTGTAAATAAATGTAGTTCCAGTACAGTACAATGTTTAGTAACTATAAATTAATGGATTAATGCTCTTCTACACTAGGCAGGATTCTGGCCCCTAGAAAATGGCCTAAAAGCAAACGTGCTTTGAATTGTCTATCTGTAACTCTGGTGGTGTCATTTTGCTGAGATCATTTCTCAGATCTCGATATCTGTTCTGATTCCAAGGGTAAAACATCCCACCGTAAGTCAAACTGCCTAGTAGATCACGTGGATTTAGGAAGGAGGACTCTGATGACAAGAATTTTGGAGACTGGTCGGCCTGTTAGATTTTGTGTGGGTCTCACTACTGTTATCAGTAATTCCCCAGTCTATTGCAGGGTTGGTCTTTTCCCAAGTATTGGAGGTGACTAAGTGCCTAACTAAAAGCTATAAACAGCATTGTAATTTCCTCAGACCTTGCTCACTATTCACATAGTAATCACTATATTCCTCTATATCACTTTCTGTCAACCCTAATTTCCAAGGCTGCATAGACTCATTGTTACTGGTACATGCTACGTACAAGTCCTTGTACACACTTTAATGAAAAAGCGGATGATGGATTTTCTAACTCAGTGCCGTGCTCAGTTAATGTGAATGGAGTGTCTACAAGTGCAAAAACCCTCTGCATAGTGCCATGCTCAAGTAACTTCTTTCAAAAACTTACGTTCCTGCCATTCTTCAGTCTGTGTCTGTGTGCGAGATGAAACAGGGGGCACAGTCTGCTTTCCAATTCTCTAGAATAAATTGTGACTTCCTGATATCTTCTTCTGATATTCTTCTTCTGTTATAGAACTTGGAGGAAATAATGGAATCTGTGGTTAAGCAGTTTGTTTCAATAATTCCTCTGCAAAGGCCTTTATCAATGAGAATTGTGTAAGTTTGCAGTTGGAGGTCAACATATATTTGTGATTAACTGTTTGGCGTGGTAACTACAAGACTGATGAGCTAGCACAGGCAAAATCACCTAGAGCACTGGAGTCCTCTGAGTCTGTCCTAACAAGCTGCATACTTGATTTCTAGTCTTCTACCTCCACTTCTTGTGAAGAAATTGAAGATTCTTCAATACTTTGTATACAGATAGCATTCTGCATCCTTTTTGCAGCCCGGGTGGATAGGAACAGGTGAATTACCATACAGTAGTTTAAAGTGCTTTGAATGAGAATTATGTCTGAAAAGGACTTTCCAAGAATGACAGTATATTCAATGAACAAAACTATGTCAGCATAGTGATGTCAGTTGAAAACTGAAAATTTTCTGGAAGAAAAGCTAGTACAAATTCTGTTTATGTTAATGATGTTCCAATTCTGTTATGTCCCCTGATTCAGGTTCATTCTTTTAACATATACTCCTATTTCCTTTCTGATTCTGCCTAGAGAGCCCTTCCAATTTACTCCAGGAAACATTTTTTCCAGTTAGTTCGAGATACTTTTTTTTTTTCCTTTTCTTATGTATCCTGTAGCATAGAATAAAGCATCTCTAGCCTTTGGGATCAACTTTAAATGAAAATTTGGGCTTTTTTTTTACCCTGACTAATTAATAAGCCCAGGCCTGCAAAGCCTTGCTTTATTTATGTGTACTGTGCTCTATCTAAATTTCTGTCAGAAGGACCTTTGTGATTTATATCTAAATTTGGATTTAAGCATCCTTCCTGAACATTCAGGCATTGAAAATAAAGTTTTCTTCAAGCATTTCTTCAGATAGTGTTTTCTTCAAGCATTGAAAATCAGTATAAATAAGGAAAGTAAAATTTAAACAACGAAGTATTGTTGTGAATAAACAGAAAATGGTCATTGTTTTTTTCACTCATTTGAATCAAGTTTGAATCAAGCTAACTTACACCGATACAGTGTGGCTAACATGATACCATATGTGCCTTGCTCCATTTTTGCAACAGAGATCCCAGTTTTCTGCAGTTCTTTACTGGTGTTGAAGACTAATGTTCAGAAGCCACCAGATGTGTACTCCTTGTAATATAATTTAATCAGAATCATGAAGAGTTAAGCATCAAACTAGTTGCCTTATCAAATTTCATTCTTTGACATTTCAGGAAATTTGCAGATGAAGAAAATTTAGATGAGGATGAGTAAACTTAATCTTCCAAGCCTTTGTTACTGGTTCAAATTAAGTATTTCATAATTGATAGCCTGTCTTTCACCAACATTTTAAAACGTTCTTTACATTGCTTTGAAAATATAACTAATGGGAGACAAATTCTTCACCACTTGCAGCCCTTTCTGGTTTTATGTGTGTTACGACAAAAGTAACCTCAGAACAAAGGATGAAGATGATTGCTGACTACCACTTTGTTGACAAAATACAGTAATATCTCATGACAGTCATCAATCAGAATCAGAAAAGAGAAAATATTTGATGTAGAGAGGAAGTGTCTACAGTGAGGACTAGCTTGCTGCTGTAAAACAAACAAGTTATGCAGTTTTCTTCATAGTTTTGCCCATTCCTTTTATCTCTTTGGATGGTAATTGGCAAATAGTTTTAGTCTTCTTCTTTTATGCAGTGATATTGACCGATGCTTAATAACATCTTCCCATGATTCTGAGATATCATAAATGAGAAAATCTGTTTTTTAAAATGTGTTATTGACTTAATAAAGTTATTTAGCCCTCTTGGAGTTACTAGACAGCCATCAACGTGTGTGTGCAGCCCAGAAAGCAAATCACGTCCTGGACTGCACAAAAAGTATCATAGCCAGCAGGTGAAGGGATTTGATTCTCCTGCACTGCTCTGCTCTGCTAAGACCCATCCTGCAACCAGTTCTGGCGCTCCGGTACCAGAAAAACACAGACCTGTTGGAGGAGGCCCAGAGGAGTCCACAACAATGACCAGGGGACTGGAACACCTCTCCTTTGAAGACAGGCTGAGAAAGTTGGGGTTGTCCAGCCTGTAGGAGAGAAGACTCCAGGAAGACCTTATTGCTGCCTTTCAGTACTTAAAGGGGGCTTGTAAACAAAGACAGAGAAAATACAAGGTCTGTTGTGACAGAAGGGGCAATGCTATTAAATTGAAAGAGTAGATTTATGTTGGTCATAAAGAAGAATTTTTTTACCAGTGCTTCCTCCCTGGAACTGTTCAAGGCCAGGTTGGATGGGGCTTTCATAGAATCATAGAATCATAGAATGTTAGGGATTGGAAGGGACCTCGAAAGATCATCAAGTCCAATCCCCCTGCCAGAGCAGGAATGCCTAGACTATGCCACACAGGAACGTGTCCAGGCAGGTCTTGAATGTCTCCAGAGAAGGAGACTCCACAACCTCCCTGGGCAGCCTGTTCCAGGGCTCCGTCACCCTCACTGAGAAGAAGTTTCTTCTCGAGTTTAAGCGGAACCTCTTATGTTCCAGTTTCAGCCCATTACCCCTTGTCCTATCAGTGGTTGTCACTGAGAAGAGCCTGGCTCCATCCTCGTGACACTCCCCCTTGATATATTTGTAAACATTAATGAGGTCACCCCTCAGCCTCCTCTTCTCCAAACTAAAGAGCCCCAGCTCCCTCAGTCTTTTCTCATAAGGGAGATGCTCCACTCCCTTAATCATCCTAGTTGCCCTGTGCTGGACTCTCTCCAGCACTTCCCTGTCTTTCTTGAACTGAGGGGCCCAGAACTGGACACAGTATTCCAGATGGGGTCTCACCAGGGCAGAGTAGAGGGCAAGGAGAACCTCTCTTGACCTACTAACCACCCCCCTTCTAATACACCCCAGGATGCCATTGGCCTTCCTGGCCACAAGGGCACAGTGCTGGCTCATGGTCATCCTGCTGTCCACCAAGACTCCCAGGTCCCTTTCCCCTACACTACTCTCTAATAAGTCATTCCCCAACTTATACTGGAACCTGGGGTTGTTCCTACCCAGATGCAAGACCCTACATTTACCCTTGTTATATTTCATTAAATTTTTCCCCGCCCAACGCTCCAGCCTGTCCAGGTCTCGCTGGATGGCAGCACAGCCTTCTGGTGTGTCAGCCACTCCTCCCAGCTTGGTGTCATCAGCAAACTTGCTGATAGTACTCTCTAGTCCCTCATCCAAGTCATCGATGAATATATTGAATAATACTGGTCCCAGTACCGACCCTTGAGGCACTCCACTGGATACAGGTCTCCAACCAGACTCTGCCCCATTGACCAAAACTCTTTGGCTTCTTCCCCTCAGCCAGTTCACAGTCCACCTCACTACCCGAGAGTCTAGACCACACTTCTGCAGTTTAGCAGCAAGGATGCTGTGGGAGACTGTGTCAAATGCTTTACTGAAGTCAAGGTAGACCACATCCACCGCTCGGCCATCATCTATCCACCTTGTTATATCCTCATAAAAGGCTATGAGGTTAGTCAAGCACGACTTCCCTTTGGTGAAGCCATGTTGACTGTCTCTAATGACCCTCTTATCCCTGATATGCCTTGAGATGGCACCAAGGATAAGTCGTTCCATCACTTTCCCAGGGATGGAGGTGAGGCTGACCGGTCTATAGTTACCCGGGTCCTCCTTCTTGCCCTTTTTGAAGACTGGCTTTGAGCAACTTAGTCTAGTGAAAGATACCCTCTACCATGGCAAGGGGGTTGAACTAGATGATCTTCAAATGTCCCTCCCAACCCAAACTATTCTATGATTCTATAAAAAGAATGCATCCCAAGAAGGCACTTTTTATATTCTAGTCTGAAATATTTGTCTTTATTACCTCACCTAGCAAGTTCCGAAAATTAACAAAATCATTATCAATTCAGCTGTATTTTAAAAAAAAGGTGTTCTTTCAACAAAGGAAATACAATAGCCAGGCAACCCCTTAATTAGGATATTGATTGATTCAGAAAATACCTCCTTTATTCTTGAAGTGAAAGTCATGAGAAGGAGGAGGAACTTAGACTGATTTAGACTGTGGTGCATCTCTTGTGTAGTTGCTTCTAGTGAATAGTTGTCAAATCCTTTTATCTTCCAGAGAATCGTCTCACAACGGTGTTAAAATATTAGTGGAAACAGAGCTGGCTTTCCATGAACTGCGATGGCAGTCTGCCTTTATGTTGCTGAGAACTGTTAACTTCCTTTTCCTTACAGCCCTTGACATTTCATCATCCCTGTCTTCAATACCGGGAAGATGCTTCAGGTTGTCCCTCCAGCTTCAGGTCTGATGGCAGTTGATGCACAGATGTGCAGAACATGAAGACAGACAGATCATCTGTAATTGCAGCAGTATCACAAGCCAGTTCTCCAGGGACTGCTTTCTACATTTCTCAAGAAGCTATGCTAAGTAGATTGGAAAATAACCCTCTACCTTAATGCTCAGCAAGTCGTTTTAGAGTACCTGCCTCAAAATAGTCTTTGGCATGATTCTTTTTACCTTCTTTCTGTGTAGGGGACATAGTTTCTCAGCTAGGTCAAAACGCAGACGAAGATCCTTTTTCCTCATGAGCCAGGCATAATGGGAAGTGTTAAATTACCTTGCAACGAGCATAGCAACATAAATCCTCAGCTGTGTGGCATGGAAAATATAAGAAATGCGCTGATTTATCTTGTTTACTGTACTAATCACATGGCACAACACATTTTTCTAAGCGAGGTTTAGTGCTCAGTACATGGCTTCCATGCTCACAGTACACAGAGCCAGTTCCAGTCACATGTAGAAGCAGCTAGTTTTATGTACTCAGAGAACTCTTTAAAAATAGATTTATTTATCAACGTTCCCCTTTTGTTCTTACTACAACTGTTAACAATCAGCTCCGTGTGAGCACACGTATTAAATGAGAATTTATCTGCGGAGTCAATGCACAGCTCCCCATAATCAAAGAGCACAGGTAAAGTGATCTGCAAGTCTTCTGCTAGCCTCTTACCTCAACGGGAATGGAAGGGCCAGGGACCACGTTTTTAAAACCTGTCTTTTGTGTATGAGAGAGGAAGATCTTAGGGGACAGTGGCGTCCCTGCCCACAACAGGGAGGTTGGATTAAAATGATCTCTTAAGGTCCCTTCCAGCCCAGGCCATTCTATGATTCTAAGATTCTATGACAGGGAGGAGAAAGAGCATATTTGTTTTCAAAACCAATTAGATGCCTACACTCCGTTGAAAGAGCCAGTGGCATTTAAATGCCGTTGGCTTATAAATACCACTAGTTTATAAACTTGGACTTTTTATGATTTCTTTCTTTCCCCATGAAAGTATCCCCATTTCAAATGTTCAGAATGCTGTAGGCTCACTTGCACTTTATTATGCAGATATAATCAAAGCCAAGACTTATAGCCATAATCCACCACTTCTAACCAACTGAGAATTGTTAATGCAATCACCACACCATTTCCTATGTTCAGATATCATAACAACTTTAATCCGAGTTAATAAAACTTCTCATCTGTAGTAATCAGGCTAGTAGACTGTTTTCCCATAATATTAGAGGATTTAAAACAAATGGGAAAATAGGCACAACTGAATCCTCCTGCCAGTTTAAGCCACCAGAAACCACTTACCTGAGGTGTTTTGATGTTCTTCTCAAAAACCTGCATTTGGCTGTAAATATCACTTCACTATTTAATGGGACTTCAAAGGGAAATATGAGCAATATAGTCCAAGAAAGGATTCAGTAATTTCTTGACTATTTCTTTTTTGTTGTTTTTTAAGCAAAATTATGTAAGATTTTTTTTTTTAAGTTGAATGTGACTTGATTGCCATGTGTGTGCCATATTAATATTCAACCAATTTCTTATTCTATGTTGAACAGCATAATTTCTGTATTTCTATCAGTTCATGGAGATTATTTTTTTTTCCTTGGAGGAAAACAGAGTCATGTCATGCTATTACCTCTACTAATTTGACTGAGACAAAATAAGACACTGACTTACCTCTGTAGTGTTGCAAAGATAGTTTATGTTGGAATAGAGATTGAAGCTTCTGTTCCTATATTCTTTGCAATTAATTATTAGCTGCTTGGCCACTGCTTTATGTGCCACGCTTTTATGGGTGTTGGGAAAAGTTAATGGCCTGGCTCTTCTTGGGGAAGGAATTCCTCTGTTACTGATTCAGTCTGGGTAAGAGATGTTTCTTCTTCATCCCTGGACTTACCTCAAGGAGTTGAATATTCCGGTATTTCATAACATGCTTCCTTACAAAAGGAAGATGGTGAAAAGAAAATGTTCATGTTAGTTTTTCAGTCGCATAAATATTATCCAAATCCTCTTGCTGAGTGAAAAAATGGTGTCCAAAATGTGACCTAGAGCTCCAAGAAAGTTTGGCTTTTTCTTGCCATCTTTGGTGACCTACCAATAGTTTGTCATAAGTTACCAAACAATGATTTTTTGCTTGTATTACCAGCGTCAAGACTGTGATTCTTCAGGTCTCCAGTTCAGTGGATCCCTCATGTTTAAGGATATCTATAAAAGTACTTAATAGCCAATTGGACCCAACCAAGTACTTAACTGCATATTCAAAATAAGACTTTCAATTATCCTTACAATTGATGTCCTCTTCCCTGGGAGTTGACGAAAAGGATTACAGTGGCTCAGTTTCAGCCTCTGTGATTTTCAGTGTCTCCAGATCCAGTGTAAGTGCCACAGCTCTGAGAAGATTCAATAGGCAAGGTATTTCAGAGATAGCATTTGCTGCCAGGTTCCAGAGGAAAATTAAAATAGAATATTTGAAGAGAAAGAAAATGTTGTCTTTGTATCATAACAGTTCCATTTAAAAATACTTTTATCTTCACCCACTGTCTTAGGAACCTTATTAATATGTGATATTCTTTGTTTCTGTTTCATTTCATTTTGTGCTGTATCTAAGCCTGCTGTGGGTTAGACAGAAGTCAATGTGGCACAAATTCTAAAAAAAAAAAAGTGATGTAAGAAAGAGATATAAGGATGTCAAATTGCAGGAGCTGAAGAGAAAAGCTGAGAACTCCAGGAGTGAAAGAGAAACAGTGATTAGAAGAAGAGTTAGTTTAAGTAAGGTGAAAAGAAAAAAAATCAAATTCTGATTCCTGCCCTCTGTGTTTGTTTTTTTTTTTTCCTCAATTTCTATAGAGATTGGTGGTTTTATAGAAGAGTGGATGTCATTAGCCTTCTACTTCTTAACTCATCTGGAATTATTATCCTTGAAATATTCCAGTGTACAGAAGTCACTTTAGGACACACAATCACCTTGAGTTCTTTTCATGTGCAGTATAAATTATTGCAAAGAGAAATAATGATGATCTGTAAAGCAATCTCACTACATCATTTCCGTGTTGCACATCTGAAGCTAATAAAGGTATTAAAGTGCCTCCCAATTATGGATTTCTGTTTTCCTTTAAATAAGACTTAATTACTGTAACCTTAATTTCATTTTTTTTCAACATGATCCATGATGGCAAATAAACCAAATGTCATTTTGTAATATTATCACTCAGTTTGCTCCCTGCATAGTAAATTGTGCCTTCAGAGCTGCTGGAGTACACATCGATCTAGTTAAGCCCATGAACCACTAGTGTACACTCATTTACTAGTCCAGTGTAGACTCATTTACTAGTTGACACTAGTGCTGATACTGCTATAATTTATAAGGGCTAATTCTATTAAAATAAATTAATTACCAATCTCATAAACATTCTGTACCACAGATGGCAATGATTTAACTGTGTATTGATTTTTACTGTAGTATGTCTGCGTTGAGAAATCCTATGTAATCACAGTATGTGACAAACTAAGTGGCGATTCCTTGTTTTTAACAAGCAAGGTAGGCTCTGAATGCTTGTAGATGTCGGAGTGACACCTCCTTGAAGTAAAAAATAAGCAATATGAGTAAATAAGAAACAACATGATTCATTGCCGTTTTCACCCATTATCTGTTATAAAAACATTTCATAATTTTATTCTGGTGTTAAGAAACAAGAACATTTTCACAAAGAACAGCTGGTTGGCCAAAAAAACCTCTGTAAGATTCTACTGCAGTGTAGATCAAGTTTCTTCTACATTGAAAAAAGTTAAAAAAATAAATCAAGGCATAGTCTGTTTTATTAGGCAATGTTAACCTCCTTTGTAATGTCTGAGGAAAGGAAATTGACATATTGTGCGCTTTTATTTTTCTGTTTTATGTTCAACTGTATGCAGCACTATTCTACTTACTATTATGCTCTAAATTTCTTTTCATTTCTGTTTTCCATTTAAAGGAGTTTCTAAAACCTCCTTCCTTTCATCATTTTTCTGGAGGACCGTGTTCTGTTGTATGAACACTATCAACTTTTCTCCTGTGTTACCTTTAGAAGACTTGACTTGTAACAGGATTCCTTCCACTTTTGCTGATGTGTTACAGTCTTTTCCTTCAGACTGGGCTCCTGAATAATTTTCTTTCAGATTCCTACTATTAATATTACTTACCAGATTGTAGTAATTCCTTATTTGTATTTTACTGCCTCTAGGTAACTGGTAGTAACATAGGCAAATAGTAGTCAGTATAAACCCTTTAAAAAGTGTAACAGACGGTATATAACAGCTCTAAGGTTCTTTCTAAGTGGAATGTAGGCTTAAGCTGTAGGTTTGAAAAAGATATCTGTTAAATGAATGCCATATTTATTTATTTTCTAAAAATAACAGAAAAGAGACAGAACCCTAACAACCCAGAAGATTTTGTTTATAATTATGAAATTAAGTGTTACAATTCTATTAATAATTATAATTACTGATCTACAGAATGACCTCATTTTATGTATTAGTAGGTGAAAATCTCTATCTTAGCGTGCATGTGAGGTGGGTTGACCCTGGCCGGCCGCCAGGTACCCACACAGCCGCTCACTCACTCCCCCCTTCACTACTGAACAGGGGGAGAAAATATCTCCAAGGGCTCAGGGTTTGAGATAAGGACAGGGAGATCACCCTCATTTACCGTCCCGGGCAAAACAGACTCAGTTTTGGGGAAATTAGGTACATTTATTAAAAGAACTAATCAGAGAGGAGTAGTGAGAAGTGAGAAAGAGCAAACAGATCTTAAACAGAACACCTTCCCCCCATCCCTCCCTTCTTCCCGGGCTTAACACCAATCCCGGTTTCTCCACCTCCTCCCCCCGAGCGGCACAGGGGGACAGGGAATGGGGGTTACGGTCAGTTCATCCGACGTTGGTTCCACCGCTTCTTCACTCCGGGGGAGGACTCTTCACTCTTCCCCAGGGCCACTGTGGGGTCCCTCTCACGGGAGACAAGCTTCACGCTCTCTTCACCGCGTGAGTCGTCCCACGAAGGGCAATTCATCACAAACTGCCCAACGGGAGACACCCCACGAGGGGCAGCCCACCCCTCGTGAGTCTGAGGCGCAGTCCTTCGGGGGAAACTGCTCCAGCGTGAGCCACCCGCAGCGTCCCAAAAGTCCCACCGGCCAACCTGCTCCAGCGTGGGCATTCCTCTCTTCCACGGGCTACAGGTTCCGGCAGCGACTCGCTCTGATGCAGGCTTCCCACGGGCTACAGCCCCCTTCAGGCATCCACCCACACGGCGTGGAGTCCTCGGTGGACATCTACGCGGTGATCCTCACGGTGGACCTCTGCACCTCGCCCATGGGCTGTAGGGGGACAACCCGCTTCACCATGGTCTTCACCACGGACCTGGGGGACTCCTTCTGCTCCGGCGCCGGGAGCTCATCCTCCCCCCCTCCTTCTTCACTGACCTTGGTGTCTGCACAGACTCTCACTCCTCCATCTCTGTGCCAGCTGTTATGGCACAGTTCTTTTTCCCGTTCTTAAATATGTTTTTCACAGAGGGTTCCTCTGCTATCACCTTACTGATAGGCTCAGCCTTGGCCAGCGGCGGGTCCCTCTTTGTAGCCGGCTGGCATTGGCTCTATCAATCTTGGGGAGCTTCCAGCAGCTTCTTACAGAAGCCACCCTGCAGCTCCCCCCCTGCCGCTGAAATCTGGCCAGGCCAAACCAAGACAGCATGTATGGACACCACCTATATAAACGCGGTATACAAGATCTAAAAAGAGTGAGGAAAAACCTGTTTAGCTGTATTATTCCCTTAAAGGCTTTTGTCAGTGTAGTATTTGAGCACCATTCAGTCACTGATGTATTGCATACCTGACTTTCAATCACGTGAAACAAGAAAGTACCATTTCACTCAGTTTCCAAAGGGCGAAGTGGCTGCCTCTAAAATGACACAGTGTCTGGCTGGTGAGCAAACGTATGTTCACTTGTTATGATGAAGATGTTGTGTCGAGATAGTACCTGTACTCGTGCTGTGGACTTTTTCTTTCAAGTTGAGTCATTCCAGTCTGTTGGAAAAAAACCCACATTATAACATCTGGGAGACAAATTGTTTTGCTGAAGTGGTTTAAATCAAATCAGTATCAAAGCTGTTTATTGTTAAAAGCACATAATTAAGTGGTAATCAGTGAATTATACATTTGGGAACAACAGCAACAACAAAAACGTGTAACCCGCAATACTAAACACTTACAAAACATCAGTAAACACCTACAAACTTCCAGGCATCCTTCTGTAGCAGAAGAAAGAGGAATGGACTCCTTCCAGATTTAAAAAAAAAAAAAAAAAAAAAAAAAGTATTTCACTTGTCTAGATATTTTAATGTAGTTTTAAAGCAATAACATTTGTACCTGGTAGGAATGAGGATGTACAGTAGGAATGCATATGACTTTTTTTTTTTTTTTTAGAACATTCCAACAAAATCTGCTAAAAATCAGTATATACAAAATAGTAAGAGATTGTCTTACACAAAATCAATAATTGGACAGTCGTGTGATCTTGGGTTTGGAACATAAATGTGAATTCAATGACATTCCTTTGTTTGGCTTTGCAGGGGCAGGGATAGCACATGTTAGATGGAACAATGTGCTGTGGTGGGAGAATGCATATATCTTCCTCTAAAAAGGCAATCAAACTTAATTATACTTGTATACTTCCAATCTTTGCCTCCTGAAAAATACATACGCCTTCCCTGAAAACCCTATTATATGTGGTGGCTTTCTAAATAATCTAATTGTGTATACAGGAATATGACCCTTAAAAGGGGAGGTGAGCATTCCAGAGAGAGAATGCTCAACAATAGCAAGTGTTCATGAATTTTAATTAAGAGGATATCTTTTGATTAATTATTGTTATTTTCTATTAATGACAGTTAATAATAGAAACTAACGTTCACTGGTGTGGTCCTCCTCAGTTTATAGAAGTTATTATCCTACTTTTACAGGGTACTTGAACTACATGATCTTTCGAGGTCCTTTCCAACCCCTAATACTCTGTGATTCCGTGATTCACAATGCTTTCTTAGGTGCAGATAGCAAAGAACTTTGATTATTGCTTTTTGTGCACTTCTATCCACCTTGCTCTCTGATAGCTCATTTGTTTAAGATTGCAAACCGAGTAGCTTGCAATGTGGTTGTTTCTGTTTCGAGATTGGTTTTATTTTATTCACCATTTTTGGTTGGTTTGCTTCTTTATGTTCTTTTTTTCTTTTCTTTATTTTTGTCCATTATTTGTTCTCTTCATTAAAGCAAAAGATGCTTAAATGGACTGCTTCTGTAGTTTTAACACCATTTCCAGTCAATCTCACCCTCATATTGATTTGAGAATCCATTTCTAATAAGCAAAATGGTTCGTTTTGTGGGTCCAAATAAAAATACGTTAGGGAAGACTGAGTGATTTTGCATGTTCAGCTTTTCATTTCAAATCTGATAAAATCAATACGTATCTGTGTGGGCAAGTTTGAATATGGCCTTCTGTGTTTTGTAGTTGTCCTGAATGAACTGTTCATGTTAAACTCTTACTCATATCAAGCTCTGTGCTGACAGAAGCTAGACAGCTTCAATCTGATTAGTTAGGTTTATTGTCAGTATGTTGCTACTACAGGCATAGGATTTATATTTTATTTTATATATATATATATATTTTATTGCCGTGGTTCCTTCTGGGAATGAAAGGTTGTTAAGTTCTATAAATTCTTCTGAAAGTAGAGACTGCTTATGATTTAAAATGGGCAAATTTGCTTTCAAAGAGCACTTTTCACTTAGATAACAACGTATGAATTTGAAGCACTGTGAAAATGCAAAGTCGGATTTTGATATCTGCCCCTATTTGGTTTGGAGTTGGGTGGAGAAGGTATATCTATCTAGAGTTAAATTGTCTGGTATTCAAATTAGTGGCATGTCTGCATGTTAAGACCTCCATATGATCTCTTCTAAGAATCAATAAATAAAAGAATTATCTCACCAGCTCCCTTTTTCTAAACCAGATAGAATACATTTACAAAGACCATTCCTCTGACTACCTAGTTTATTTTTTAATCTCCCTGCCCAAGTTCCTCAATAGGGGAACATCTGGGAATTAAGTGGGATTTCTCCCCATGGGCACGAGCATCTGATGTTTTATCGCAGAAGAGGTTCTCAGGAGCTTGGTAAGGCAACCTGTGTTATTAAAATGGCATTACAGGAAGGAAAAAAAAATGTGTTTTGGTCAAAGTTATGTATGAAAAATCAGAGATGAGATTCATATGCATCATTTTCCAGTTCTTTATTCTGTGCTTAGTAAAAGACATCAACTGTATAGTGACTTGTTTCCTGCAAGAAAATGGTAACATTGAGCATTGAACGAGGGCATTACATAAAAATAAAGGTAGCTGTATTTCATAACTTGCTGCCTGACCTTAGCTCAGTTTGCCTGCTGCAGTCTTTCCTGACATCATATACCTTAATATCATCTTTCTTCTCCCAGGAAAACCAAACAAAACAAAACAAAACAAACCTTATGTCTGTATTTCTCATGAATTAACAGAATACTTACATATGTAAGAAATATTAAAAGCAACAAGGACAAATATGCATTTATAATTGTGTTTTAAACTGAGAAGTTGTCAGGTCAGGAAATAATTATTGCTTTTTCTTCTGTGCTCGCAGTATTAGTCCACGTTAAAAATCCTAGCTACATTTTCAGTTAGTCTAAACTGCCATTAGGACTGTTACTCTTGTTTTCTCATGAGCTATATGAGGACGAATCCAACTGAACTGGGCAGGTCCAAAAAGAAGCAGAAGTAGAATTGCTGAGATATGAGCAACACATATTCTTATCCCTCTCTGCTGATTCCGAGAGAGAAGAGCTGGAGAGACTGGGCTGAATGAATCAGCAAAGCTATTTAGAGTCCGACTGCTCTAAACTACTTACACTGAGGCTGTCAGCCAGCTATCGGTTGATTGACAAATACATACAATTCCAGCTAAGCAAAATTCCAGCTTCCTCTCAATACAGACTCCAGCTCTGCTTTGGGGAAAAAAAAAAAAAAAAAAAAAAAAAAAAAAGAATATTCAGACTGTTTTAGATTTTATTATAAGTAAAATGAAAAGCAAACTATAGAGCCTCAAAAATTATTGTTGAATGGAGTCATTACTCCCTGGTAATCTTTGGTAATGACTTTTCTAATAACACCTGTTGGAACCCAGTCTAAAGGAACACAGGTAGGATGCTGATAATCCTTTCATCCATTAGCTAAACTCTTTGCTGTGAGCAGAATTTGAAACTTAGCTCTTTCTAAGTGGTTTTTAGCAACTAGGGTTTCCAGAGAACCTGAGAGCAGCAGAGTTATTGTTGGCGTAATTGCTGTGTGTGTACTTTGGGAGGGAGGACGGGAACATGACACACTGCTGTGACAGTTGTTCTCATAAGTGACTGCTGGAGGGCATTGTCTTTACCCTGCTTTAATAACTCTCAATCCAGGTGCACCGTAATCCATCGTGTTATTGGGTGTGATTTTTTTTTTTATGTAGCATGAGGAGATACATACTTATTGTACATAATAAGATAAGAAGTCTTATCACGGGTAGATTTAGTTGTTATGACCTCAGTGTATGTGTTGGTGCCTGTTAAGGTCAGGTGTAACAGAGCAGATTGTGTTTCTGACAGCACTTTTAGAGACAGAATTGTAAAGACATCCTGGAAACAACTGCTCTTGGGAGCTTTACTTATAACAAATTTAAGCCTCAAATGATGTAAGGCAGTGAGTAACAGGAATATCTCCATTTGAAAGCACTGGGATGGCTAGGCAGTCTTTTGCTTGCAAGATAAATAACAGATTTTACTTCTCACAGTCACAGCGGCCAGCAAGTAATCCAAATCGAGTGAATTCTGGAACGATATTAAGGAGGCAAGAAAGGTACAGCAGGCTCCTTTTGAGCAGTTTAAACTAGCCTGCTGTGAGGTGTTAGCACTAGGTGTAAATTAAAGGTCAGTGGGGAATTGTTATAACTTGCCACTTCAAATATAACCTTTTGTTAGCTGCATTTTCTACCACACACTCACTTTCTAGCTCCTCGTCTTCACTTGTCCCAGCTTAGGAAGTGTAGAATGCTGTGTATTATGGTAATTTATTTGTTGCCCTGCTTCAACTTCCTGGTTCAGCAAGGTGGTTTCAGTTACCGTTAAACTACTCTCATTAAAACATTCTCAGGGTTAACTGAGGAGCAGTATGAAAAAGGCTTTATAACAGAGGTCATTCGTGGTGGTCTTGTGTTGTCTGCAGTACCGTGTTGGGAAGAGGTTTTAGAAATTGTTTAATTTGATTTTGATTTGTTTATTTTATTTTATTTTATTTTATTTTATTTTATTTTATTTTATTTTATTTTATTTTATCTATTTTATTTTAAAAGCCAAAGTATAATAAGAAAAGAGATGCCATCAGAATCAGTTTCCACTGCATAGCATCGTGCAAGTCTAAACCCAGCAATGAGATCTTGGCTGTGACACTGGGAGCAGAAAAGTGGAAGAGCATTCACTGCCTGTAGCAGCTCCTTCACCCCTACACGCACACACACCCTTCCCTCTCACACTTTCCTGCAAGCACCTGGGGACAAGCTAAAGGAAGAAGCTTGTAGCCTATAAGGGACACCTTTGTGCTGTACCCATGGCCTTTATCCTCCCTGAATGCGTTTCTAAGGAGTTGCTGACGTGCTGCCACGCGTGCACTGGTGAGCAGGAGGGGTGGCTGACTTCACTCTAGCCCTGCAGACCCTGGGGAGCACCAGACAAATCAACGTGCTTCCCTTTTGGCACTCTGACTGGGACAAAATTCCACTTTCAGAGAAATTAGGTAAAATTTCAGTCTCCCGTCTTCTCAAAAAGTTCCCTTCCCATGGCTGTTCACGGTGGCGTACCACGTTTTGGTGATTAAGGAGAATTTCGAAATGGGTACTGCCATTCTCCTGGTCTCTGCTTTGCTTCACTGTCTGCTAATATTAATGATGCTTTTTCAGTGTTATGTAAGATTCACTGCGCTCATTTTCCATTATCGCTGCTCTCATTTTCCATTACCTCTGTTTAAATAAAAAGTTGCCTGAGTAAGGCAAGTCTTGGCTTTTCTGTATTAACGCCGTACCCAACTCAGTAGAAATCCATCTAGAGTGTACCATGGACTAAGCATAGTCAGTGTTTTGGGTAAGAGATAGAATTTCTTGGGTGGAGTGGAGGTAGATGAATATAACATTTTTTCTTGTTCCGTTTAGTACTGGAGTGTTAGTGGCATTATTGTCAACGTAGCGTTGTTCCCAGAAGTATCCACGTGCGGATGAGTGAAGGTATCGCTTCAAAAAGTCTTTAAATATGAGAAGCAGCTGTCAGTGAGAAGTGAGACTACAAATGAAGAAGTGATGGAAGCTATTTTATGGTAGAGAAAAATATGGAGCCATTGCCATTTAAAGCAGGATGAGGATATGATGTGACCAGGATGGGGACCTGCTAGTTATGTACCTTCCTGTAACACATCCTGCCAGGAATGCATTCCTAACGTGGCTGTGATGAAGGTGGTTCCTGATAAAGCATCCTGGCAGTGCATGCTTTTAAGTCCTGTAGAATTTTCCAGTGTAGGTGAGCTGATTTGGGCTGAATAAATTTTATCTTCCTACAACAGCAAGACTCTATCTGCCCTTGCATGCTAGAAGTGAATCCCCACTGTTATTTCATGAAATAAACACCCAAGATTCTGGGATGGGTTTTTTTTCATTTTTTTTTTCTTTTTTAATCAGTATGCTAGACATGATTACATATAAAATCAGGATAGAAATTCATTTATCTGTAATTATGGGATCTCATTTGGCATCTAACTATATGATAAGAAATCAGTGATTAAATTTCCTTTGAAAGTCTTTGTTCATCAGTCACAAAACAAGATCAGTAATTACCTCTCGGTTATTGTGAGAACTGTGCCTTCATTATGACATTCCTAATTGTTTTCATTTAAGGAAATTTATTTTTATAGATCACTCAGCTGAATCTTCTTGGACTGTGCAAGTCTCCATTATTTTCAGCGTAAAAAGCAGGAGCTATAGATTCTATTTTAAGAAATTCATATTGTCCTTCTGGTACTTACAGTAATATACATACTACATACATACATACATACCTCAGTATATATTATATTTTGGTTTTCTATGAGGCATTTCATTCCTAAATGTTTCATAAACATTCACAGAACATACCAGCAGAGACACGTAGTCTGGCTGAAAGTGCCAAGAGCTGCATCATCAAAGAAAAATCAGTTTTATGTTGTAACTGTGGGTGAGATAAACCCATCCTCTGCGTGGAAATGTCACATTTATCACCCAGCAGACAAATCTGCTGGGTTTTTTTAACCACTAACTTGCAACGTTCTTTTTGGGGAATTTTGATTGTATAGCTTGAGGTGAATTAAACATATTTGTGCTTAAATATAAAAAACCTTTAATGCACGGAGTCCCACGGCCAGGGAGTCAGTGAAGGTGTCACAGGAACTGGTTCCTCATGCACACTTGCCCTGGCACCAGACTCCCGAGCATCAGCCCCGCAGGGTCCAGCCCCCAGCCCAGCTCAGCTGCCCAAAGCTCATCCTGAGCTCTCTCCTCCCACAACCGATGGGGTTGCTACAAGAGAACCTTGATCTGATCGCTGGGGGAAACTTCACTCCCTTACAGAGAGTCCTTCTGTCCTGGCATTCCTGCCTCCAGACAACCCCTTCTCCAGCTGGACCTACTTGCCCTCCATGCCAGGTCATTCCTTGGTCACAAATTAGCAATGCTCAGCAGCTACAAATCGAATTTCCCTTTCTCTCTACTGGATGTACACGTAACTCGTGTAACACGACCACGTTTTCTGGATTTTCAGAGGGTCAAAAACGCTTTTATTTCAGCAGATATGAAGTCTCCTTCGAGGCACAGGGACACTAGAACTGGAATGTGACAATACTCAACAGAACTTTCTACCAAGGGACAAGGAACTTAGGCTTTATTTTACTTCCCCACACCCATACCTCAGTTATTGGAAGCCATCCAATCATTTGTGTGAGAACTTCCAAAAACCGTCACGTTGAGCCAGGCTGACTTCTGCTGTCTTTTAGACCAATGAGGTCTGAAAAACCTTTAACCAACCAACCAGTCATGCCCTGGATGCTTTATGGTTCAGCAAAGTTGATTTTGTAACTCTCCTTTTGCCACTGACACTAAGCTGTCTCAAGTCCATCACTTGCATAATTCTGTTTCAAGGAGTTTTTTGGTTGTTATTAGCAGACAGAGGAAAATCCAGTGGTAGCCTATGAACAGAACTCTTCCAGGGTAAATTAATCCCACCACCTGGTGTGTTGATACATGAGTCTGTCTATTAATTTTACAAATCAAGGTTTCTATTTCTGACTTTTTATATAAGCTGTGCCAGAAAATGAATCAATTAATTCTTGAGTTTAAATAAATTGACTAGGTGCATGAAGTGTGTTTGTGTATTGTGTGATTGCTCTGGTCTAAATGCGTGAAAGTTTCTCTTTTTTTTGAATCAAATAATATTTCAGAATATATGCAACTTTTAACGAGCGATGTGCCTTAGTGAAGTGTAATGTAGTCTTCAGTGAGGACTGCCAGCTACTTTCACATCAGTGGCTACTGCAGCTCTCGCTTCAGTACGGTTGTGCCAAACAGAAATACGTTATTGTCAAAAATAAGGGGTTTAGCAATGAGGAGTTGTGAAGCCATTGGTAAACTGTGTCTCCATTGGCTCCAGCGGGATGTAAACAAAACTGGCATTTTTCACATTAGGTTCTACCTCAACTGAAACCTAAACCACCATTATAGTGTTTGTTCTGAGTAATGGATGCTTGAAAAGCATTTTGTAGACAATATCATGAATTAAGAGATGTGGAGTGTTTTTTAAAAAGACATCAGCAAGAGTTGATAAAGATATGTTTGGGAACAGGAACTTAAGAAGTCTCTAATACGTACAACAGTACTTGAAACTTGACAACACTCTAAGTTTTCGTTTATGAGCTGGTAGTTGGAGACGTATGTATTCTATTAAGTATGAATTACAGTTAAAAAAATTATAGTCTTCAAATGTTTCCGATCTTTCATTACTGTCTTTAGTTTAAGGAGGGCATTTTTCTTTGTGTCGCAACAAATCTCAGCACATTTTTCCAAATCTATTTCCTTGGCATTAATTAATGTAATTATTTCAGGTATACTTTCAAGCTGGTTAATTCAAATCAGCAAATTCTAGTTTATTTTCTTGATAAATATCACTCTTCCAAAATTTAGAAAGTTTGTTCTGAAAAAATTCTTGTCTAAGTTTACTTTCTTATGTGGAGGTCAATGCAGCTGAAAATCTTTGTCAGAAGTTGCAGTATCTTTAAAATTAAATAAATGTTGGTGTGTTGAACTGTGCACACAAGTGTATACTTATGGAGAAAAATGTAATTTTGCTCCACAAAAAAATCAGAAGTTACCTCTAATAAGCATTTTACTGAGACACAAACATCTGATTTATTTTTGAATTAGCTACCTAGGAAACACATTCTCTCTGAGATCGGCTTTGTGAGTTTGAGGAGTTATCTAATAAACTGAAGATTTCAGGAGATTTGGAAATGACGTGAGGTAGGATCTCGAGTTTTATGGATAATTAATCTTGAATCACCCATGCTGCAAATCTGCAAACCTCCTATTTATGGCCAGCTTGAGTATGCCCGCTTTTCAGGTTGCTTTTTGTCCCTTCTTGAGGGAGTCATGAGTCAGATCGTTGAAGGTGGGGAAATACACTTTTCTTTGTGCTAGACAATAAAGCAAGAGCTTTGAGACAAGTTTACTTTGATTTTTGCACCACTGTGATGGTTCCTACAGAGATCGTTTCATTACATGAACCTATAGCAAACGTCTTGCATGATCCCTGTAAGACGTTTTGTTGAGAGGGGTGGGGAATTAACAAACGTTTTTAGGCAGTATTTAAAAAAAATGTGTATCAATGATATCTGCACAGATACATAGATCTATACATGTATATAAATATACATATATATCTATGTTTATAAATATATATATTGAGGTGATCAAGGACAGACTGCCATAGGAGTAATCTTCTTCCTAATATCTCAGAAAAATATACCAGAATTGTCTGTTTGTCATCAGAGCTTTGACATCTTGAATTGATAATCTTCTGACACTGAATTGCTGTTCTGAAATCGTCCTAGATGTCGAGCAGCAAAGAATCTGCTGCAGGCATTCTTCCACAGTAAAGTCTAAGAGAGCATGATGTTGTTCATAATATGTGCAAATAACAGAAGTTAGAATGGGGAAAGACCTGTCAAGGTGTTCCTACACAAAATAAGCTGTTCACAGTGGTCCAGCGTGCTGACACCAGCATTGGTAAACCAGGAGAAGTCCACTTGTTATATCCTCCTTCACCTCAAAAAAAGCTGAGTAAGAAGCTGGTGTTGGGTGTATTATTTTCTGCCATCTGTGAGACTGGTATTTATCTTTGAACACTTTCTTGGTTAACTGCTGGCGCAGTTACCAGTGCTGCAGAGAGAGTACAAAATATTGTTGATTCCCACTTCATAAAATAGTTGCTTTTGAAGGATTTCTTGCTAGGCTTTGTAATACAAAATGAGCTGAAATACAGGTTGGGAGTCCGGAGTGATCAGGAGTGTTTGCTACAGTGGACCTTCCTCTCAGAAACCTCAAAAAAGGAAGTGATGACCAGGTTTCAGATAACAGGATTTTTTTTATCATAAACTAAACTAGTTGCAAAAGTTTTAACAGGTCAGTTTTTATTTCCTCCAGGACTTGAATCCACTAAGTCTTAAGGTACATTATTTATACTTCCTCTTCAACAGATACCAACAGATATTTAACCAACCAGCAGTAAAAATAGCCAAGTCAGCCAGTCGTAACACTTTTCGTGCAGCAGTGCTGGTCAGAAAAGTTCGCGTCCCTCGTGTTGCTGCTTCATTCCAACTAGTTGACAT
Source organism: Trogon surrucura (assembly GCA_020746105.1). Taxonomy (NCBI): domain Eukaryota; kingdom Metazoa; phylum Chordata; class Aves; order Trogoniformes; family Trogonidae; genus Trogon; species Trogon surrucura. The sequence continues at coordinate 2,855,580 of CM036658.1, forward strand.
GCTGCTCTTACCTTCACATCAACCTCTGTTAACTGCTAGATATGTGATTTGAATGGCTTCAGGCCAGTTCTCTGTGACTTTCATAGTAATTTGGCGTTTGATTAACACGTTTTGTTGGCTGGTCAGTGAGGACGGAAGTCAAACAGGTCTGGACGAAGAAGCAGCCACGTTCCTTTCAGGACTGTGTGTTCTGCTGTTTCAACAAGTACCTCGTATCGCTCTTCTAAACCAATAGCCAGGACTGTAAATGCAAATGGTGCTCCTAAAACAGTTGATACTTGTAGACTGTAGCCTTTGCATTTAGTATTAGACACTGATCTGTGAGCACATATATACTATAACGAGCACTAAATATGTATCACTACAACGCTGAATTTGGTTTCACCCTGTGCTGTAGTCCTCCAGACCTCTAAGAAGAGATTCAGCTGGTACCATCACACCATTTTCTTTTCTGAAAGTTCCTGCTCTCTATTCTACCACTCCTTCCCTTTTTGTTTGTTTGGTTCGTTGGTTTTTAGTGGTTTTCTTTGTTATTGCTATCTCTGGAATCACCTCTGTCACAAAACCCCACTGAAAGGAATGAAAATTCAGTACCAACATCTAAAGCAGGTCATCAGAATTGATATTGTGTTCATTACCTCTGTGTTCTTTTCTCTCCACTAGCACATTCCCCATCTTTTGCCTGTGGCCTTGATTTAAATGGTAAACCCTTGGGTGAGCTAGTGTCTCATGCATTTCTATGGTATGGTACAGCAAGAAACTGCTCTTATGCTGTCCTCCTTTTCCATTAGAACTACTGAAAAATATATGATAAATAACAGAGGGAGCTGAGCATCTCCTCACTGATTGTACAGAACCAGCCAAAGACCAGTTTTCCACATCCCTTGCTCCTTTCTTCTTCGAGAATTAGGCATAGTCATGACATTGCGAAATAAGACTTGGAAAATGCTAATAGTGCAATTAGCAGTGTAATTCTCAAACCTGAGCAGGATTTCAAGCAGGCACGAAGCCTGGGCTGACAAGGAGCAGAGGGAGGGCAGACTGCTGTCACCAGTAATATCATAAAGCTTCTCAGTGTGTGGAAACTGGATTCTGCTTCTATTTACACGTATCTGAACAAATGTATGAGTGCAAGCTGTAGCCACTTTATTTATGAATTTTGTTTTTGCGATGGTGGGCGTGCAACAGAAGGTCTAAGCTTGTTGTGAGTGCTTTGCTTGTTTAACTTTACAAGCTACCATTAAGTAGCACACTGTTAGGTATTTCTTCTGGGGGGACTGTGCTTTTAAAAGCATACTTCAGACTTTAGTTTTACTGTCTCTCCAGTGTTATTACCTCAGTTCATTTTCAAAAATTGGACTGCGGTAATGGTAAAAATGAACAGGCAGAGAATGAAATTGATGTTAAATATTAAACCTGTCTACTTAAATAGGGTTCTGGGGGATTTAGATATAGTGGCATGTACTTCTTGTTCAGATTCTCTATCCAAATGCCAGTTTTGCTGAATGTCTGTGACTTCAAAAGTCACAGCTAATATTATTGCATTAAAAACACTGTCTTAGCAGAGCAAGGACAAAATAAGCTTTCTTCTACTGCTATAAAACAATATGCTAATGTAACACAGATAACACTGATATGTCTCAAGGTACTGTGAAGTAAGCGAAAGCTGTTGATATTTTTTTTTCATTTATTCAACCATTTAATAGGGTTTCATAGAATCACAAAATGGTTGAGGATGGCAGATGTCTCTGGAGACAGTCTATTTCAATGGCCCTGCTGAAAGCAAGATCAGGTAGAGCAGGTTGCTTAGGACAGCTTGCAGTCAGGGTTTTAGTATATCCAAGGATGGAGACTCCACAGTCTCCTGACTAACCTACTCCTGGTGTTCAACTAATCTCACAGTAAAAATTGTTTTCTCGTGGTCACGTATTTCAGTTTGTGGTTGGTGCCTCTCACCTTTCCATGGCACCACTGAGAAGATTTTAACTCCCACTTCTTCAGTTATTCCTGATGTGTATTTATACATATTGGTAGGATCCCTGTGAGCTTTTGTTGTTGTTGTTGTCTTCTCCAAACTGAATAGTTACAGCTCATTAAATTCCTTAAATGTAGTTGATACCATTCAACTAGTGATCGCCTTGTACAGTCTGCTCTATATTCTTTGGTTTTTTTCTGTAAGTGAGCATAAAATGTTCTTAAAGCACTGGCCGGTGTTTCACCCTCTGGTTTTTACACTTGGGTGGAGTGAAAGGAAGCTGTGGAGCATTCTGGAGGAGGCAACTTGTTTTGTGGTATCCTGAACTGGCAAGAGATTTGTCAGCGCAGACGTGTGGATTTGGGTTAGCATTTTTCCAGGACTTTTGACTGTTCCTCCATCCTACATCACCGGTATTTAGAGATAAATGGACTTCATTGGCTTAGGTACTGCTCCTTCCTGTTTTTCTACTCCAAGTTGTCCATGTTTTAAGGAGGCTTTTTTTCTTCAGAGATGTGCTTGGTCAAGATCAGACATAAGATCTATTCTTAATAACCAGTTTCCCTTATTCTGACACAGGAATGCCCCTTGTCTATATGTTAGTAGCAAATTCTAGTTTCTGGAGATCTTGACCTTTATCCAGCTCGTTTATCCCTTGATCCTACTACCTTGTGTCTTTCTCGGTTGCATTAAAAATCAAAGTTGTTTCAGTTTGATCATACAAATCCTGATGCATCCAAATCTGAAATATAGCTGATTGTTCTCTTCACGGTGTAAAATGCAACAGTATTGTGCAACTTTAGAGGAATATCTAGAGTGTTTGTCCATTTACAGTCTGATATATTCTGAGAATTTTGCAACAATTGAATAAAACTTTTCCATTGTCCTTCTGGAAGATATTCATAAAAGCTTTACTTCTTGTTTAAACTGCTTTTTGTGTCTGTGACATTAAAATTCTAGAGAAAACTTCCCTGCTTCCCTGTCAGAGATATCACGATGGAAAACGCAACTGAAAAAAACCACCCTTCCCCATGTCTTTTGAATTTGGCAGTAGATTTATTCTGAGAAGTATTAATGTATTCGTTCCTCTGTCTCACTAAAACTCAGTTCTGCATCTGACCATGGCGAACCATACATCCATCAGTGAGTGATCTGCATGCATTGGATTGTATGAAAAGGATTCATTAATATTTCAGTGCAAAATATTCAGTTTATTTAAAAAGTACATTTTGCTAAACTGCCGCATTTCCTACATTCCTGTGACTTGGTGTGAGATGAGAGATTCTAATCGTTTAGTCACATTCCAAAAACTCTGGACATGGTTGCTCTCCCATGTGGAGTTGTGGAAGAAATTATAAATTTTGTACACTTGTAAACTTTGGTTTTCATAGTAATGCCTCGAATACACTCTACTCCCGCTTTAAAACTGGGCTAAGTGCAACCGTGTCCCTTTTCTAGAAACAGCTTCTGGTTTAGTGTGACTTTTAGGAAAACTGCTAATGACTGGTGGTCGTTGAATAGCAGTTTCCCTTTTGACCCATTTTTTTTTTAGCCCAACTGTTGCAGTCTAATAAAAATTTGATTTGTTGAGAAGTCATATTCTATGTTTACCCAGCAGTTAAGTACTTTAAAAAGTTAGACAAGAAATCTACTGGCGTTTTAGATGGGGTAGTTCTGAATTTGGATAGAACATTTTATTTTTATTTTGCATACATATGCATGCAGTAGCACTCACCCCTGTGTGCGTGTTTTCTGGCTCTATATTGAAAAAAAAATCACATGAAACACTTGAGAAGAAGACATTCCTGTCAGTGGGAAAGGTGGTGCTCAGTCACTCTTTAGGTTTCGGTAGGTATTGAAATAGCAAGTTGAGATTCCTAAGGAAAGTCCAGATTAGTTTGTCTTCTGGATGAACTGGCCATGATCTGGATGCCATTTGGCATTTTCCAGGATATCTGTGCATTGGCCAGAAGATTTCAGTAACAAGGATGAGAAAAATATCGTTATTAAGTAAATTCAGCTCACGTAAATTAATCATCGTTCTAATGAAGGAGGTAGATGCACTGCAGTTTAAAATAAACATATTTAGAGATTGTAACAAAAGTATTCACTTGAATTGCTAAAAGGTACTTATAAATGGTAGGACATTTTCTCAAGGAGCCTTGATGCTATACCAAAGCAGAATGCTGGATAAAACTGTAAATTTCAAGGTCTGCACTAAAACCATGTTGAAATATGCTACTTGAATACTTTACTTATCTGCATGCCTTTTGTTAGTTAAAAAAGAAGAGCATGTGATTGGTGTGGGTTTGCAGTGGATCTGTTTACCAGTTGCATTTTCAATTAAAAATGCTCTAGGAAATGTTACTCAGCAAAGCTCTCATGGAATGACATCCTTTCCATGACCTTTCTTAGATAAGATATTTTTGGTTCGGATTAGAATCTTCCTTTAGAACTTCATATGAAAAGCGACTTATAGGACATGTATGAAAACCTGCAAATAAAAAATAAAAAGATAAAAATTGTTTATTAATTCTCACATATTTAATGGATCAGTAAGTACAGTCGAGCTGCATATAGCCAGCAAAAACTGGTTCTCTGGAGGGTGAGCTTCGCAGTCTCTGTTTTTAATGTTTACCAGGCAGTATTTATGGCTTTATTCTCACTCCTTTATATTGTATTCGTCAATTAAGTGCTCATGTTTCCTCATCCTAGGGCGTGGCTGAGTATATTTCAAAAAAAAAAAAAAAGGAATATTTGTGTTTTCCAGGTTTATTTCAAGCATTCTGAGTGTGGCGCCATGAGAGATGCTGTTCTCTATGACAGGCTGGGATTATCATGATCAAGTGCTCTACTTTGACTTCACCCAGTGGCTGAAAGATTCATACAGTAAAGAGGAAGTACTAGACTTTTAAAAGCATTAAACAGGTAAGTCCATCGAAATCAGTTTGTTTATTTACAGTTTCCAGCCTTATTTCAACTGCAGGTGTTAACAGAATCTTACATCACTGATTCCAACAGGGTTTCCTCTTAATTATCATCCCAGAGAAGCAGTGGTAGCTTCAAACAAAAGTTTGCTACTGTGTGAGTGCAATATGACAAAGATCACATTAGACCAACATCTTAGACCTGTATCTCCAAACAGAAGGGAAAGACAAAGAACATTGTACTGAATTGTGTTAAAGCAGATGCTTGTTTCGGTTTATTAGTCTAGACCATTTGAACAATCCTATCTAACTGCCAAAAAAAAAAGGAAATAAATCTGTATTCCATAAGCAAAAATGCAAATGACCGCTGCAGTTTCGGTTCGAAGCAGCTCTTTGTTTTGTGCATTCAGTTTTTTTTCTTTACAGAAAACATGTTTTTGGCAAAAGGAATCTCATTTATTTCCCTTACGCTGTGTTAATAAGGAGAATCTGTGCTACAGTCAACAGCATTGCAGCAGTGTGAAAGCAATGAAAGGAATGTAAATAATAAGATTTGCACAGCAATTTAGTGGCCACTCTAAGTTATTACATTAAAAGACTGTTACCTGTACAGTTTATTTCAAGGTTATTTTAGCATAATATTTTGGTTTAAAATTAGATCTGGAGAATTCCCTCTCATCTTCAACCAAGACTCTTGTTTTGGTGTCTCAACTGTCTCTCTCAATCCTTAGAGCAATCTGTGGGAACCAATTAGTCCAAAATAAAGCAATGTGGAATGGACACTTTTAAACATTACAAAAAGTAAGTCTGTCTTGTCTGATTTTTATGAAAGTTTCACAAGAGAGGGTGGAAAGGGTGAACAGTTTGGGTTTGTTTTCTTTTTTCTGTATTTTTTCTTTTCAAGCCAAAAACTTAGAAAATATGCAAAAATACAGGACTGTGGCAAAGAACTAAACTGATGAATTAAGATTCAATTTAGTGGTATGTAAGAATCATGCTTATGACTAATTAAGGGCCATCATATTTGTGTTTTCCCTTTTGGCTTGGTGAAGAATAAGGAGCGATATTTTATTTAAAATGTATTCAAACTGCCTTGGAATGTCTAGAGTGGCAATAGGTACTGGTGCACAAATTCCAGGCTTATGCTGGTGTGAGCTGAACCTTACAAATACAGAGTTTGGGTCAGGAAACAGCAGAGCAATGTTTATGTGACACTGCAATTTGTGATACTGCCTGTGCAACTTTCAGACGTGATCTTGTCGGTAAAAGTCTGCTTAGATAGAAGTGCAGAAAAGTTATCCTTACGTTCATTTCCCCAGATTTCTGGTTTCGGAGTACACTCTGGTAGATGCAGGTCAGGTATATCTGTATCTGTATCGTAGCTGCACTACCGTTTTGCTCTGCCTGTTCCCAGAAATTGTTTGGAACAGAATTATTTTTGTAACAGGTGGGAAAAGTACATTTTATTGGCTATTTAGTGCTGCAGCTGGGTTGCCCACTGAATTCAAAACTAGTGATTTAAGGAATAGATTCTTTTAAAAGTATTTTTATCAGCCTAAAAGATTCTGCTTTTTAACCTTGAAAAAGGAAAAAAAGAAAGTGGACCCATGACTGAAATAAGGTGACTTCTTACAGTTTCAAAAAACAACGTTGTGGTGCAATTTTGAGATACAGAACTCGGGAATTTTAATGCTGACACAGAGTGATAAAAAGGAAATGCATTTACAATGGAATCTTATACTGGATTGTGTTTCTAGTTTCACATTACTTTCCTATAGGAAGTGGTAACACTGTCAATTACACAAAACCTTGATCTCCAGACTTCATCCTTAGTTGCTTGGGTTTGGTTTTGGATGTTTTTTGCTATGAACATGGAAAAAGCTGCAGGAAGCAGTGGGGAAATCTCTGCCAAATGGAGACCTTTCTGTTTCCCCCTCAACTTTCGCACAGGCCAAGTTATTTTTTAGGGGCTGGGTGGAGAACAGGAGCAACCCTAGCCACCTAATGCACAACTCACGTGTTTTTGTAAGACACTGTTTTCAGTTCGTTGAAGCTTGAATTAACTTTTCAAACGGTAAAAATAAAGCACTGCTTTTTACAGGTTTGCTGTTTTGTGAGTACTCTTTGTAGGGAAAAGGTTTTTTTTAATAGTTCTACTTCGGTTTAATAACAATAACTGGTAGTGTATGAGAGGTGAAGTCTTTGCCAGGGACTTTCAATGCTGATTTTAGGCTCTTATGGTATGGTTATAAACCACCAAGCCTAGCTCAGAATATCTTATTCTGTCTTCAGCAAATAGCGCGTACCTTTTCAACTTTCCTCATAACAGAAATGTAAATATATTACTGATATGCATGACAGACTCTGTGAGTATTAAGGAAAAATGAAAAACCTTCCAAAAGGTGATGAGTTCATATGATGAAAACTTTGCATTTACCGTTCACAATAAAGCTAAATGTGCTGTGCAGACTAGCTAACTGCACTGTGTTTTCTGGAAAGACTTGAAGACAAATACACAATTTAGATCTGGAGGCTCTGTGTGACTGATAATAATACCGTGTCCTTCCTTCAGGGTTATGATGGATTTGCAACAGACTCATAACTGCAAGTCAATATGAGACTGTTTCAAGTCTACTTGCAATGTGAAATGAGAAGTCAGCATGTCTGGGAGTTCAGGAATGAGCCACTGAAGTTTCTCACTGTTCATGTGACTTTCTGAGCGTATTTTGAACTTAGAAGAATCACTGCTGCTATTACAACTTTGTTTCTCTTTGATTTATTCCTCTCCCTACTTCATCCTTCTTTTGAAATTGATGTGGTTTTAATGATTCTATTAAGTAACTTGTGATTTCTTAATTTCATTTTAGACTGGTGTTTTCAAGTTCTTAAACCTTGTAAATACTTGAAAATATAAGGTTCATTTTTGTCTAAAGTATTTTGTGATCTGCAGTGGTAGAAAATGGTACTTAAAGAACTGAGCCTTAGGAATCATGAGGCAAATAATATGAACCTGTTAGTCTTATGTTAGTCTCATGAAGCAGAGACACTGTAAGCCACATCTTTGGACTTTTCGGTCCTTATGTAATGCTGAATACTTTCTGAAAGAAAACGTATTTCTATAAATCTTTTTCACTTTCCGTTTGAGGTCAAATGAATAATTTTAAAAGATTTCTTTTTAATTATGATAAGGAAAATCTGTTTGAATAATTACGTTTGGGCAAGAGTATTCAACAGACCTCTCAGAAAAAGGAAGTGTTGCTTTTCTTGTGTAAATGCTGTGGGAATGGAACTCACACTTTATTGATCCTATTAGCTAATAGACCATCTCACTGATAAATGAAGGAAGATTTTTTTCCTCTTCTCTTTGTTCTCTCCTCCTCCTCTTCCCCATTTTGATCCTTTAACAGAATTTTCTGCTTATGATAGCTTATGATGTGAGAAAATGGATTGTGGAAAGTGCCCTCTGTGGCATCCCTGCCACGTGGGAATAGGTGAGTATGCTGACATGGAAGGAGAAAGCTACCTTAATGCCTTCCATTAAGTCATTAAATGAAAATAGAAAAGTGGAAGGAAAAGGAAGGACTCCATGGTCTGAGACAAGTATTGACTGAGTAAGACTGTCCCCATCTCACAGAGTCACAAAATCACAAAATATCAGGGTTGGAAGGGACCTCAAAAGATCATCCAGTCCAGCCCCCCTGCCAGAGTAGGGTCACCTACAGTAGATCACACAGGAACGCGTCCAGGCGGGTTTTGAATGTCTCCAGAGAAGGAGACTCCACAACCTCCCTGGGCAGCCTGTGCCAGGGCTTTGACATCCTCACAGGGAAAAAGTTTTTTCTAATGTTTTTGTGGAACCTCCTATGTTCCAGCTTGTATCCATTGTCCCTTTGTCGTGGGTTGACCCTGGCCAGCCGCCAGGTACCCACACAGCCGCTCACTCACTCCCCCTTCACTGCTGAACAGGGGAGAAAATATTTTCAAGGGTTCAGGGTTTGAGATAAGGACAGGGAGATGACTCTCATTTACCGTCCCGGGCAAAACAGACTCAGTTTTGGGGAAATTAGGTACATTTATTAAAAGAACTAATCAGAGAGGAGTAGTGAGAAGTAAGAAAGAGCAAACAAATCTTAAACAGAACACCTTCCCCCCATCCCTCACTTCTTCCCAGGCTTAACATCAATCCCGGTTTCTCCACCTCCTCCCCCCGAGCGGCACAGGGGGACAGGGAATGGGGGCTGCGGTCAGTTCATCCGACGTTGGTTCCACCGCTTCTTCACTCCGGGGGAGGACTCTTCACTCTTGCCCAGGGCCACTGTGGGGTCCCTCTCACGGGAGACAAGCTTCACGCTCTCTTCTCCGCGTGAGTCGTCCCACGAAGGGCAATTCATCACAAACTGCCCAACGGGAGACACCTCACGAGGGGCAGCCCACCCCTCGTGAGTCTGAGGCGCAGTCCTTTGGGGGAAACTGCTCCAGCGTGAGCCACCCGCAGCGTCCCAAAAGTCCCACCAGCCAACCTGCTCCAGCGTGGGCATTCCTCTCTTCCACGGGCTACAGGTTCCGGCAGCGACTTGCTCTGATGCGGCTTCCCACGGGCTACAGCCCCCTTTCAGGCATCCACCCACACGGCGTGGAGTCCTCGGAGGACATCTACGCGGTGATCCTCACGGTAGACTTCTGCACCTCGCCCATGGGCTGCAGGGGGACAACCTGCTTCACCATGGTCTTCACCACAGACCCGGGGGACTCTCTCTGCTCCGGCGCCTGGAGCTCGTCCTCCCCCCCCCCTCCTTCTTCACTGACCTTGGTGTCTGCACAGATTCTCACTCCTCCATCTCTGTGCCAGCTGTTATGGCGCAGTTCTTTTTCCCATTCTTAAATATGTTTTTCACAGAGGCGTTCCTCTGCTATCACCTTACTGATAGGCTCAGCCTTGGCTAGCGACGGGTCCCTCTTTGTAGCCGGCTGGCATTGGCTCTATCAATCTTGGGGAGCTTCTAGCAGCTTCTTACAGAAGCCACCCTGCAGCTCCCCCCCCGCCGCTGAAATCTGGCCAGGCCAAACCAAAACACCCTTGTCCTGTCATTGGGCATCCCTGAAAAGAGCCTGACTCCGTCCTCTTGATACTCCCCCTTGACATATTTATAAAGATTGATGAGGTCACCCCTCAGCCTCCTCTTCTCTAAGCTAAAGAGCCCCAGCTCCTTCAACCTTTCCTCACCAGGGAGATGTTCCACTCCCTCCATCATCCCTGTGGCTGCGCTGGACTCTCTCCAGCAGTTCCCTGTCCCTCTGGAGCTGAGGGGCCCAGAACTGGACACAATATTCCAGATGTGGCCTCCCCAGGGCAGAGCAGAGGGGCAGGAGGACCTCTCTCAACCTACTTGCTACTCCCCTTCTAACACACCCCAGGATGCCATTGGCCTTCTTGCCCACGAGGGCACACTGCTGGCTCATGGCCATCCTGCTGCCCACCAGCACCCCCAGGTCCCTTTCCCCTGCGCTGCTCTCCAGCAGGGCAGTCCCCAACCTGTGCTGGCACATGGGGTTATTCTTTCCCAAGTGCAAAATTCTACACTTGCCTTTGTTGTATGTCATAAGATTTCTCCCCGTGTTAAAATCATGCTGACTGCTGCTAATGGCCCTCTTACCCTTGATATGCCCAGAGACAGCAGCAAGGATAAGATGTTCCATCACCTTTCCAGGAATGGAGGTGAGACTGACCAGTCTGTGGTTACCCGGGTCATCCTTCGCCAGCTCCCTCAGCTCCCTCGGCACATCCCGTCAGGACCCATGGATTTATGGATGTTCAAGTGTTCAAACTGATCCCTAACCCAGTCCTCCTCAACCAGGGCAGACTCCTCCTTTATCTTGACTTCCTCTGGGGCCTCAGGGCTCTTGGGTTCCTGAGGACAGTCCCCAACAGCGTGGACAGAAGGCAAAGAAGGCACCCAGCAATGCTGCCTTCTTTGTATCCTCTGTCTCCAGGGCACCCACCTCATTCAGCAGTGGGCCTACATTGCCTCTGGGCTTAGTTTTGTCTGCAGTGTACTTGAAGAAGCCTTTCCTGTTGTCCTTGACCTCCCTTGCAAGGTTGAATTCCAAGGAGGCCTTAGCTTTCCTACTTGCTTCCCTACATCCTCTGACAACAGTCTTGTGTTCCACCCAAGCAGCCAGCCCCTCCTTCCATGATCTATAGACTCTTCTCCCACTGGAATTTGCCCAGCAGTTGCCTGGTTAACCACGTGGGTCTCCTTGCTCTCTTCCTCGTCTTCCTGCCCGCTGGGATGCACTGATCTTGAGCTTGGAGGAAGTGGTCCTTGAACATTAGCCAACTCTCTTGGGCCCCTTTACCTTCTAGTACTCTGTCGCATGGGATTTCCCCTAGCAGTTGGTGTGTCTCCTCTCCTAATTGGCCCATCTCTCCACTGTTGAATATGGAGAAGACAGCCAGGTCATCTCTGAACATGGAGATTGATCCTTGCATCAGTTGCCCTGACTGCTGTGCACTGTGGACATTCAGGGTGTGAATTAAGCAAATTAAGTGGCTTTGCTCTAGCCCTGGGCTCCTGAGAGCTAGAAAGACAGCTCAGACTTGCTCTTATCTACTCTGTTGGGGGGTACCCCCCAACTGATGAGCAGACAAACATAAGTTTCATGCGACTTGATCAACATTATCTGTTAATACGTAAAGGGATGAATTAATTAATTGTGAATGTTGGGATCAAGGTCATAAAACATTGTAAGACATTATCTACGATGTATATTGAACAGCAATATTTTATTCAGCTATTTACATTTCAGTCATTCAAATAACATTCCAGTGATATTTTCAGAAACTTCGGGCTGGGACCTGACACTGTTGGTGACCTTTACAAATACTTTATTTCATGGGCTGCTACAATTAGACTGGAAATGCTGTTTAGCACCAGATTACAACAGGATAATTCTAGCCCTTATATCAAACAGCCATTCATCATGAACAGTAACATATTTTTAGTTTTAATGGAGTATAATATTTTAGGTTCCTCTCTTTAATGAGGTATGTTCAGGGAATGAAAGATGAAAGTATTTTGAGAATGGGCTACTCATCTATTGCTGTGGGACTGACTTTACATTAAGGCATGAGTGGAGCTAGATGTGTATTTTATATGGTATATGTATAGTTTATATGTTTATATGGGTATTTTCATACATTGTTCCAGTATGCACAAAAAAGCATCCAAATGCACACATGACAGCATTAGAAATTCTGGCCTCGGACTTTGTGAAGATACATTTAGTTATGCTGTGACATGAATTCTGGACTTCATCTGTCGTCTTTTTTTGTGTTGCAACTCTATCACAGTAATAACCACGTTTGCAGTTGGAAGACAAAATAATGATTCATTGTAACTGATTCTGTGAAATTAGAACATTAATCCTATTATTTCTCTGTTGTAGCTTTCCTCTAGCAAAGCAGATGAGTACACTGGATTTCTCTCTGTATTTCGGGAATTGTTCTGCTCTCTGAGTCTGTTAGTTCTGCTGCCCCTTCATGCAGTGGGGAGAAACACCCAGAGTTTCTCCAGAGGTGGTAGTTGCTCCAAAACTAACCTGTAGTGTTCCGTGGGCTGATCTTGGCTGGATGGAAGATGCCCACGCAGGCAGTCTCTCAGTACCTCTGCTTGAAAGGACAGGGGGAGAAAAGCTCAGAGGTTGAGATAAACATGGGGAGATCACTCTCAGATAGAGTCGTGGGCAAAACTTGGGAAAGGTTAATTTAATTTATTGTCAATTAAAGACAGACTAAGATAGAAACAAAGGCAAAACTCAAACCACTATCCCCTCACCCCCCATCACCCCAGGCTCAACCTCACTCTTTCTTTCCCAATTCTTCTACTTCCTACCACTCTGAGCAGTGCAGATGGATGGGGAATGGGCGATGTGGTCAGTCCATCATACTTTTTCCTTGCTGCTCCTTCCTCTTCACACTGTGCCCTTGCTCCAGAGTGGGGTCCCTTTCACAGGATACAATCCTTGAAGAACTGTTCCAGTGTGGATCCCACAGCCACAGCTTCTGCCAGAAGCCCTCCTCCTGCACGGATTCGTTTCCACAGGCTGCAACCTCTGCTAGGAGCCTCCTCCAGTGTGGGTTTTCCAGAGTCACAGCCTTCTTCAGGTGCATCCACCAGCTCCAGCATGTTGGGCTGCAGGTGGACATCTGTTCCACTGTTAACCTCCAGAGGAATCCCTGCTCCAGTGCCCAGAGCACCTCATTCCCTTACTTCTTCATTGGCCTTGGAGTCTACAGGGATGTTTCTCTCACATGTACTCACTCCTTTCTCTCATGGCTGTTGTGCAAGGCTTTTTAACTCTTTTAAAAATATGTTACCGCAGAGGCATCACCATCAGCGTGACTGGTAGTCATGGTGGTGGTGGTCAGCATTCACAAGGAGTAGATCTCCTTTGCAGCCTGCTGGAACTGATGGTGTCCAGCGTGGGCAGCCCTGACCTCTCCTAACACAGGCTACCCCCTGCAGCCCTGCTGCTACCAAACTCTCAACACTTAAACAGAATGCAAATTTTACTCAATTGTGATGTACAACAGACCCTAATTGTCCTTGCGTAATTAAAACATTAGGAGGAAAGAAAAAAACAGTACCATTGACAACTTTTTGATTAATTATGAACACTAGAGACTAAGAAATTCCTTTTCTGCGTTACAGGTAGGCTACAAGGAGCTGAATTCACATACAAATAACACTATAAAAACTGTTAAATTTGGGTAGAAATTGTGATTAAAATTGTTGCCATTTTAACAGTATTTTCAAAGTTGGAAGTGAGCAATTATATGTTAGCATGCATTTAGTAAGCCTAGAAACAGCCATTGTGCCTAGACAAATCAGGTATTTATTCATGCATGTGACCTAGTAGAAAACTAGCTGGCTGTTTGCTTATGCAAATATGTTGCTTATGCATTCCTCAACTGGGAATTTGCACAAAAAATGGCCATGTGTTACTATTTAAACTAATTGTATACACCTAACTAAGCTTGCATCTCTGGAAAAACAGAATAGAATATCTTTTCCCCACAGTACCTCAGATTAGCATGTGAGAACATCAATGATATTGTTTCATAAGAATATTCTTGAGAATTAACTTATTAGCATGTGAGTCTCATCCGTTTGGTTTAGGTTAAATTTCCAGCTTCATATGTTGGTCATATAAATCAGAAGATACATACACAAGCCTTCTACAGCCTAAAACGTGCCCAAACCTGGCATATTAATTAGAGAACCTTCAAACATGTGCAGGTCAGGAACGTTTTCCATAACCCAGTATCTGGAAATAGTATTCTGTGAAATCCCAAAATAAGGAGCTGGGAGATTTATTTTTTTTTTTTATGTCAGAACTAGTGAGATTCAGTAAATTTATGACCAATATATATGATCCGTTGCTATTCTATGTGTCACTTTTGTCATGTTAGCCAATGCGCTGTATATCCCTATTTTTTATTAGCCATGCCTTACCCAGGAAATACTGTCTCATGACACATTCTGCGTAAGGCTGGGACAAGGTTTTCAAACTTGAGTGGTAAAGTCTAAGTAGAGAAAGCCCAGACTATCCTGACTTCTGAAATCTTACCACAATGCTATTTCATTTTTGCAGCTTACCAGGAGTATGTGGAACACAAAGACAAATTGTACGGAGCCATTTCTTTCAATTAGAAGGACTATTTAATAAATTATAAAGCTTTTTCATAAGACCACAAAAAAAGATGGCAAGGCTAGCAAAGAATTGCAGCTTATGCTGTGAACTCCAGATAGCCTACGGATGCCATTATTTGCATTGTGAAATTTTAAAATTTTTGAGATAAATTCATAATTGGTTTCAGTCAAAGGGATGCATTCTGTGATATATTTGTATCTTAGGACTACATTTTTTGTTTTGAGACATGGTTGATAATTAATCAGTAGCTGGGTATACACATTATTCTGACTTGAAAGAAGCAAATCACAGTCCTTATTTGTATTAAGCTTCATCAGTTGTTCTGCATCTTTAAAGCCATGTGAGAAATGGCCATAGTAATTCTTTTGGCAGTGTTTTGATTTGATTTGACTTGATATTCATTGATGTGCAGCTTTTGCTCTTCTTGACTCACATGAAGATATGAACTGTCATAATATTAGCGTTGGAATGATTACCCAGTAAGATCCACATGATGAAGGGAAATGACATTTCTAGTGTGTGTATTTTAATAGTCAGTGGATGAGTCCTGCATCGATACCTTTTCTCCTGTTAAGCTGCATAACGTTCAGTTGTAATAGAAATATTTCATTTTGTGTCCTTCTTTAATGAATATTCACCCGAAGTAAAAGATTTCTCTGTATATAATACATTTTTCATTTACAAAATCTCACATTACTTCCTTCCATTTTGTGTGTATATATAGCAGGAAAAAAAGCTCAATTTACCAAATTTGTTTTACACGTAAATTTTTTGTACGTCTCTCTTCTTTTTTTAATAACCTTTAGAGTTTGCCAATTTAGGAGGTTCGCATAATCTAGAGGTAAATGAGATCTTAACAGGAAGATTAAAGGATCTTCATTCCCTGCAATTCATATAATTTTATGCAGAATGACAGTTGACCTACATTTTTAGAGAGTAAAATAACTCGTTTCAAACCGTAGATAATACATTTAGCAGCTTTCAGGTATCTTAGCAATATAGTATAATAAAGCCACTAATTCCTTAAATGAAAGTAGATTGTGGAACCCCACTCTAAGAAGATCCACTCAAGGTAAACAAGAGTGCTGGAGTTAGTATTTCGTAGTTACAAATTTTCAAAAGAATAAGGACCACCCTGGATTCAAAGTCCATTGGACTCATACAGATTTTTGTACAAGTTTGGTGTTTAGCTCTAAGCCGATAATAATATTTTTTTTTTTACATATTGAGATATGTGTGTTATCATCTGAAAGGAGCCATATTCTTTTTATGTCAGGCCTGATATTTCCCTGTTTCTTTATCTTTTGACATGACTCTCAGATGTCACAATGTCTAAGTCGTGAGGGCTTTACCTTGTGATTTTATTAAAATGACACTTTAAAATGGTAACTTAAAAGTTTATTCTCTGCTTTTTGGTGTTCATATGATGTACTAATACTGTAAATGTATTTGAATTTGTGTAATAACTAGCTGTATTTGCTACTTTTCTCTTGTTATCAGTGATCAATAATCAAAAGGTCCCTCCAGCTAGCACATAAATTGTAGAAAGAATCACAGAAAAGGAATCCTGCACTCGATCCTCTGTTATTATTGGGATTGGCAGCTGGAACTTTTGTAAGAAAGGGGTATGAATGTTTTGATTTTTTCCTCATTAACAATGCCAAAAAGAGGTATCACTGGTTACACGTTAGCCTGACAGGATTTCTATGGCCTTCTCCATTCATTCTATATTGAGTTATACACCAATACCCTTTCTGAGATCATGTGTTATATAAATTATGAAGGTGTTTTAAGCTAACGCATCATACTTCACAACTGAAATGGGCTAAGAACATCCTCATGCCCAGTTTTTACATCTCCACTGGTAAGGTCTCACATCCTAAGTTGAACAAAATGGATTGTCTGTTATTACATGAATATTGAGAAAGTTCCAGCTCATAAGTCGTTCAATAAAGAATAACTTGTTAAGAACAGTTCAGAAAGGACAGAAGTCTTTCCCATTTGTACAGTGGGAGAACTGATGAAGGAATACATTTGGTTTAACATCCCAAAATGTGAGGTCAGTGAAAGACACGTGTCTTAAGAGGAAAAAGCAGATGGATTACATAAATTCCAGCTTGATGTCGCTTATGCCTTAGCATTAGCATACTTTCCTCTAGGTTTCTTTATCTTTTCGTTGTTTACCTCAGGTTATTTCAAGACTTTTGACTGAAATACTTCGGTACTGTCTGCTGGAAAAGCAGGGTTGTGGATTTTTCCTGCTGCATATCTTTTCTTAGGAGTTAAAGCTGTGCTGCAGTATCTAGCACAAGCAGTACCACAGCCCAAGCATTGTAGCTAGAGTCGGAAGAGGGTGAGAAGGCTGAATCCTTGGATTTTCAGTCAAGAACAGCTGCCAATGCTAACTGATGAATGTGTGTACCACTGTTCATATTTTACACCGTCATTTTGCATATTACATATTTACATTCTACATATTTCGGCTGTGAAATCAACAGTGGCAACAGGAGTTTGGGGTTTTCTTCATGCATGCGTTTTCTTTTATCAGATTCAAGAACACCTGTTTAAGTAAGACCTTCTGAGCTGGGTGTGTCTCTAGTGAAGCCAGTCACAGTTACTTGTGAAGTGGTGGGCAGAAATTTAATTTTTTCTTACATCTAAGTTTAGTCTCAAAACCGTCCTCGTTTCCATTGTGCTTCGGTAGTGCTAGGACAGCATCAAATACATGGACACTCATGCACAGTTTCACTTCTGTGATGCCAGAAGCAAAACGTAAGGAGATATCTGTGTGACCCAGAATTATCTGTCTCACTTTTATAGCCATGACCCAATCATCTGTTTTGTCTCCTTCCTCTGCCGTGCATTACCTTTGTGATCTTAGATTTATTACCTTGTCTTGCTGAGCCTCGTGCCCTGTCTGTCAAACACGGGCAACGGCGCTTCTTGCCTCCCATGGCTGAGCCGCTTGTTTTGGTGGCAAGCAACCCAGAGAGGGGCCTGTCGGACACGGCGTCTGCACAGCACTTATCACAACAGGACCCTGCTGCCTGAAATCTTGCATGCCTCCGCAATGCGATCAGTAGAGAGTGATGTGTAATAAATCTTGCCTAAACCCTCCCAGAGGACTTGCGTTTTCTATTTCGTTTTAAGCGGAGGCGGCGAAGGCGCTGGTATTTAGTGCGAGAGACAAACTTTCCATCTGCAGAGCGGGCAAAAAGAGGTGCTTTCTTCTCAGTCCGACACGTGCCTCACCCCTGGCTTGGAGGATTGACTTCCCTGGGTTGAAGGGCAGTTTATTTTCAAGGCTTATTCAGCCTTGGCCTCTCAGCGATGGCTGCAATCAAAGATGTCAATCAGCATTAGCTGTAATTGTTTTATGATAGAGAACTGGAATGAGGCCACCAATTCATTTCCTGTAGGCCACAAACCAGCCATCTAATTGTCACAATTTTCAGTCATTGCTGACCTCAGGCAATTTCACGCCGTTATCTGGAGGTAATGAGCTCCCTGTGTCATTACCTAGCAATAAAGCTGTCCACACCTTGGAATTCTCACTGCCGAAAAGGTCTTTAGCCTGCCTATATTTTCTCGTGTGCTTATGACAGATGTTTAGTACCGCGGCAGAGAAGTGTGATTAGGGAGGCGTGGGTTTGGTCGGTCCAGCTGCCACCTGCCCCTTTGCACAGCTCTTTTTTTTCTTTCTGCTGTGTGGCCTGAGGAAAGATGCTGGCTTTAAGCCGTCTGAATCTCACCCAAAGAGGGAGTTAATATTTACGAAAATGTTTCAACAAGTAACTGCAGATTTTTTATTTTTTTTTTTTTATCACTGCTTTGGGGGCTAATATTCCAGTAGTGTAGAGAGCATTAGCAGGTCTCTTTCCATTAACTCGATATTAGCTTTATAGTAACTCAATATTGGCTTGATAGTGTAGTTGGGAGCATTTGTTCTTTTGGGAATGAGGGGAACACCATTGTTTTTGTACTCTGTTATTCTTTTCCACAGTAAAACATTTGCTGAATTGTTACTTTTCCATTTAATTTTCTTAGGAAGGTGTTTTGAATACGCGTGGAAGATTTCACTTTGAGAGACAGTCTTGAATATAACCCATGATATTGTCTTCTTTCCAGGTCCAATATTGCACGTATATGGTACAGCTATCAAGTTCTCCTAAATATAATTTTATTGTTTTCAAAGGTAGGGATGCTGATATCTCTAGCTACACTGACTAGTAGTTTATTGTGAAGAATGCCTTGAAAAGGAGGCTATTTTTTCTGTGGAGGTAAACAGCAGGATTTGAGTTTCTAATTATTTTGCATATAAAGTCAGATGACAGTCAACATTACATATTCTTTTTTTTCTGTGTAACCGAGAAGAAGAAATTCAACTTAATAAAGCCTCTGAACATCTGAGGCCGATTTTATAAGTGTATGTATATTACAACCTATCATTATTTTAGGTTGATATTTTGATTCTTTTATGAGTAATAAAAGTAAGAGTAGAATAGTGTGTAGGAACTCCTGTGAGAAACTGGAATGTAATAATAATTTTCTCTGGTTTGTTAAATTAACATAAACATAATGTCAGACTTAACAACATATTATTCTTTTCTCTTTTTTGTTTGTTTTACATAATGTATCAAATAGATGACAGTAAAAAAAATAATTAACATCAAAGTAAGAACAAAACAAGCACCCTAACAAAACTCTAAGTCAGGTCTCTCGTTTGCAATACCGAAAAATACAGAAATATTCTTTGAAATAATTAAGCTACATTTGTCCTAGCAAGTGTTTAAATGGCTGAAAGGAAGTAGGCAAGGAGGTGCTAATCCACTGGTCGCCGATGCTAGAACAGAGCTGCAGATGTGTTTGTTCTTCCTACAACCACTTCCAGAGACAGAATAGTGGACTTGGATGGACCACTGGGCTGACCTAGGAGGATACTTTCAGGGTATAGGTAGCAGAACCTTTTGAAGACTTCTCACCACTAGCTTCTAAAATTAGAGTACAGATATACTTGATTCATTTTAATGCATTTTATTAGGTCAAAATATTCTACTTTTATGTATTACTTTGCCTTTTCTCCACTCCACAGAGATGACGTCTCCTTCCATTATTTACTGTCTTGAATTTCAAATTTTCTTTGCCTTTGGGCATGAGTTACTGTTTTTTTAAAAAAAAAAAGAAAAGCAGCAGGGTGAAAATAAGAAACCAGCCTCAGACCTTATTATAATATAAATAGTCATAAGCTCCTTGTCTAATAGCTCTACCCATTGAAACTGAACTTTTGCAGCCAAGCAGATATGCCACAAAACAGCATTTAGAATATTAAGAACACTTATGATTGGAAGAATAAGTTATAAGTTTATTTTAAAAATATTTACTGCCCTACCCCAGGATTGGTTTTTGATATCTTTTGACAGAAATATAGAAACTCGAACTAATTTCTTCTTGATATTGTAAAGTTCAGAATGCTTTCTGGTTGATAGGGATGGATGAGGAGTCAGAAATCAGATTAAACAGTATTTTTAGTGACTCCAATCACTCTTTGTCTAGTTCTTTTCTTTCTCTTACTTCCTCTCTACTTTGTTTCCTGTCATATACATGGAAATTGAAGGCTGTATGGCTTTTCTGGAACCAAATTTTTAAAGAAGTATGAGCAGCTTTAAGTTTCACTGTAGAGTGGCTCAAGAGTGAGAAACGGAAAGAGTGTGAATTCAGATTTTCTGTCTTTTTGAAGAGAATAACAAGAATTCTTATTGATTTCGTCAGCAAGATGTTCGGAGGTCGCTGGTGCAGCAGCACAATACAACCACAGATGTGATCAAGAAATGCTCATTTTCCTCCCTCTAGTCTTACCTTTTGGAAGTTCTTGCTTGCAACTTGCACATTACTTCTGAGAACAAGTCTCTGGAATGGAATTGAACTCTACCTCAGGAAATTTATACTGGTTTAGATTAAGGCTCCATTAAAGAATATCCTTATTAATAATCATAAAACAAGAAAGACCGGAAGTGATAGGGGTGTCTAAAGGGACTATCATTACTATGTCACCTGAATCTCAGGAATGCGTGTGTCGTTTTGGCAGTGACCTGAGCAAAAATGGCAGTGTGTGTTGTGATGCTACCCTAAGTTGTGCTCATTTAAGCTTTCCATCCTTGCTCTTCTCTGGTCTGTTATCCTGACCTCTGCAGCATTATTTAAAGATGCTCTGGGGCAGCAGGTACCTAAGACTTCAAGCCTGAGGATTTTAATTAATGTCCTTGACTTCCACCCATATAGGCAAGACTTGTCACTTTCATGTTGAGAGGCTCCTTCCATGACCAGCATTAATCCAGTTGAGCTCAGTTACAACACAGTATCTGTACACAAAAAGGTGACTGAACTGAGAACCATGTTTTACACCAGGAATATCATCAGTTGCTTTGCCAGAAGTGAAAGGAAGTGTGTTTGTTGCCTCCCTTATCTTTATTTTGCCTTCTACAAGCATAAGAATTCCACCAGCCAAGGGTGAAAAAAGGACTCTTCTCCTTGCGGTTCAGTGATGGTTAGATTTCTACTCTGACAACATGGACTGAGCTTCAGAGGAAGAGATCCTTCTGCTACTCATTTGAGAAAATTGGCCTGATTCTTCAGATTTTGCTATTTATGCAGTCCTTTATATCCAGATAAAAGCAGGTATAAAATGCAATCACTTCAGCCTTGTTCTCTTACATCTGCTTTGTACAGGCATAAATCATGCATGAGTTGCTTGGTAGCGAATCAGGTCTGCAATATCTATGTTTTATGAACTTCAGTTGTTTCCTGTGAGTCAAAGCTAGACTGGGCGAAAAAAAAAACGAACAAACAATTAGTCCAAACACTAGGGAAAAAACAGTATTTCAAGGAAGTCCAAGCAGGTGATTGTTGCAATCTGTTGTGTAACGTATCTCATGAGCTTTGTCAGCAGTGATGTGAAACTTCATCTGCCCAAGTTCCCAGTCCTCTAGCATTAATCCTCCCTGTCCCAGGACAATATTAGCCTCCACTTTCCTTGGCCTCCCTATGGACAAGGGAGGCCATATTAGTAGCATGTGAATGTGCTGCTGAAAACCTTTTTCCTTTGCTCAAGACAAGCATAGGTGACACGGTAAATTATTGCCACACAAGTCACAAATTTCCTGGGGATATGTACAACCACAGTCTGTTCTATTTCTCACCCGCAAAAGTTAATTTTGAAGAGTGGAAGGTGAACCAGGGGAGAGGAAAGGGGAGGGCAGAGTCTCAGCCTTCCTTTGGTGTCTCTTTCATGAAAGTTGCTAAGCTTGATAGACCATAAAATATTCATCACATTGTTTGAAGAATAAAACAACATGTATGTGTCTGCTCCCAGCCTTTAGGAAAGAGAGAAATTCCTCCTGGATATGATTTATATTCATTGTGTAAGCTTTCCTGTGCTCGGTAAGTCAGTGAGAATAAAGATGGGGAGGAAAAATGGTTTGAAAAAGATGTACTGTGTCGTAGCTCACAGCTCTCATCATGCTGCAGAAATCTGATTTATTTTTGTACTGCACTAACAAGACTCTCTGGTGAGATGGATGTTAATCTCCACAGACTACTCTTCCCCTGGAAAAAAAAAAATATTCCTAGAAGATATTTTTTAATGAGCTATAGGAGCAGCATATCCTTTTCAATGTCTCATATTAAAACAAAGGGAGCCAACTTCTTAAGACTCTTTTCTGCACATGTTAAAGAGGAATAAGCACTCAAAAATAAGGAGTGCTTGTAGAAATATTCATATAAGTTACTACCCTTTAAGTCCACAATTTTCCTTCTGGCTCCCCTTTTGCTCCCTCCTGCTAAGGGGAGGAGGAAGAACAAGGAGGTCTCATAAACTGTGGCGGCTGAAGCAGTACTATATTCCCAAAATTTCCTTGCCTGTTGCTGAAACCTAATCAGACACACAAGCTCTAGTCTTGCAGCAGCTCCAGATCTTTCACAATTTCTTTAGCAATGTAGTCTCATTTCTTTGTTTTTCTGTGCTGACCAGTTACATTTTCTTTGTGGGAATTCTCAGTTTTTAAAACCAGTCACTTTCACATATACAGTCCAATAATTTGTAATTTTGTCTTTGTTATTTGTCTGCTGTGCTATGCTCAGTCATCTTGCTTTAAGAAAAGGTCATTGAAGTTAGTGTGAAAAATCCAGGTGACATACTTTTGGCCATGCTCTTGATCTTCTCTTCCAAGGAATGTCTCATGCTGTCCCTAATCCTGGGGTAATTAATCTAACTTTTTTTTTGGTATCATCTGGTATCATTTTGGTATCATTTGGAATCATTGGTGGTATAAAATCATGTTGTTCTTGTGTCTGTATCACCCATTCTAGTGACACATGACATAGCTTGACCTGTAAGTTGACCTGTGTCTTGATTACTGTCAGTTCCATGGCTTCTGAATGTGATGTCTGTTTTTTTCCTAGCAGTTCCTTATGGTCACCATGGCTTATGGTCACCACAGGGAGATTTTCGGAGTGGTGAGATAGTCCTGAGCTATGGTCATCCTGGAATAAAAGAAAGCATAAAATTCTTCTGCAATCATTTTCAGACAGCTGCAGTTCTAGTTTTATTCTTCCATTGGAACTGGAATTACAGAGAACCTTGCTCTGGGAAAACTAATGCTGTGCAGGTGTAAATACTCAGTAATAACTGTTAGAAGGTAATTCTAACTGAAAATGTGGTGTTGGGGAGAAGGGAAAAGGCATTGCTTGGATGGTGTGAAAGAACCAGTCCGTAGAGTTTGGGGGCTTTAAAAGTAAGGTAAAAATAATTCCCTGCTTTAGAAATATTTCTATGTTGTGTTACTTTTTATACCTTTCATACCTTTCTGATGTGATGTACTGGTATTTGCACTATCATCATGCCTTGGCTGTGGCCCAGGACTCTGTTATATTGGGTGGTGTATAAGAAAGCAGTGAACTCTCTTTCCCATGGTGTTTACAAGGTAGGTTTAAGAAGACAACAACTGGGAACAGACGTGCTGAAGGAATCCAAGACAGTGAGGCAGTACTGATGAATACGCTGGGCAGTGATCTCAGCAGTGCCTAAGGGATGCTAGTGTTTTGTGCAAGCAACACGACAAAAGAGAGTTTTAAGGAGGCTTTGAAAGTGTTTATAGGCTATTCTAAAGTTGTGAGAGAAAGCACAGAAACAGGTGTACATCTATTATATAGAGTTGAATCCATAAGTGCAGAGAAGATAATCATATTGCATTAAAATAATTTTCTGTAGTGCTAGGGCAAAGCAACAGACAATCTGAAGTGTAATATTCTCCAGCTAGCCCTAACCTAATAGAGGGCCTTGGCAAAATAATTTTTTAAGCTTTCAGTGTTTTATAGGACATCAAAAGTTACAGAGGGGGTTCATCTTAGCTGGCACTCTTCACAGAGAGCCTGACCAGCTGCAGAATACCTGACGAGCTCTTCTGCCTGAGGACAGGCTGACATTAGGCTCTGTATTCTAGAAGTTGACTGAAGTGGTGTGCCCATGAGGCAATTATCTTATGTATAAGCACAAAATGGGAGAAATGGGGTTCCATTTTCAGCCAAGGGGGCAGATCTCTAGCTACAGAACTATGTTTTTAATTACAGTAATGGAAAAAAAAACAAAGGAAGAAAGAAACCACCCTCAGACATTTATGTAAGAATGGTTTGGGTTGGAAGAGACCTTAAAGCTCATATAGTTCCGACCTCCCTGCCATCGGTAGGGACACCTTCCACTAGAGCATGTTGGTCAAAACCCCATGTCCTGTCGCTACCGGCCTTGGTGAAGAGTCTTCTTGATCTTTTGCACAAGACCTTTTTTTTTTTTTTTTTTTTTTTTTTTTTTTTTTTTTTACTCAGCAAAACACTGCATACTACAATGTTGTAGAAAATGTACACGCTAGTTTTTCTTTAGTGCTTTTCTGGTTTACACCTATATCTGAGTGACAACCTATGGGAAGATTCTTTTTTTTAGACAAAAAAAAATATATATATCGCCAGAGATGGTAGGATTTCTTGAGCCCTTTGTATAGGAGTTATAGGATTGATATATTAGGAAAAAGAAGCTCCCATTCTTATGGTGGTTGAAGTGCAACTTTAAAGGCATCAGGCTCAATAAAATAAGACATCTTTGTCACTTAATGTCAAAATCCATATACTTCTCCATACTGAGATAGAGTGCAACTTTTTCACCTGGAAAAGTATTAAAAAGTGTACTGAGATTTCTGAACTTCAATACTAAATTTTGGAGTTGCTAGCAGTGCTACTGATACCACAGAAAATATGAAACTGTTTTCTAATTAATGCTTTAAAACAATTCAGTCACACTTCCAAGAGTGGTGGGGTTCTTGGCATTTTCTTTGCTGTGTGCTGAGGTGAAAATTTTTCTACTGTGCCAACTAAACACTTTGAAAATAACTAAAAATATGAAGAGAGGGAAAAACGTTCATTTTATTATAGACAGATATTTATTCTTCCCATTTGAAACTTAATTTAAATGTTCTGCTTTCTTTGAATAAAATATAAAAAGCCAATTTAATGTTAATGATCAGAGAAGAATTTTTATTTCTGACTGAAAGAATTACAGCTCATCTTTTCTTTAATAGGAGCAGTAAGTAAAAATAATTATTCATACACATTGCCATCTCATTAGGCATTTGATGTAAAAAACTCTCCAATAAAAACTCTAAGTAGGTTATTATTATTATTTATTATTTTTGCAAGGTTAGACTGCATAAGGTTTGTTATTTCCATTACGGCTTAGAATTTGATTATTCAATCAACCTACTTCAATCCAGGAAGTCACTTGTGGTCCATTAATTTAGTGATGCTCCTTGTTTTAGGCTGTGATTGTTTAAATAAAAAAGCGAGGGAAGGGAAGGGAAGGGAAGGGAAGGGAAGGGAAGGGAAGGGAAGGGAAGGGAAGGGAAGGGAAGGGAAGGGAAGGGAAGGGAAGGGAAGGGAAGGGAAGGGAAGGGAAGGGAAGGGAAGGGAAGGGAAGGGAAGGGAAGGGAAGGGAAGGGAAGGGAAGGGAAGGGAAGGGAAGGGAAGGGAAGGGAAGGGAAGGGAAGGGAAGGGAAGGGAAGTCAGAAAATCCTAAAAAATCCTAAAAACGCTTCCTTGGGGACGTATCAGTCTGATTGAGGATAAATTAGTGACTTTTTCCTTAACATTTAAAAGCACCTTTTTGAATAATTTATGCATTCTTGCAGAGTTTTCCTTGAAACTGACTTATTTCTCCGTACTTGTCTAAAAAGAGCTTACAGTGGAACTGTTAGGAGAGTTCTTAGCTACCAGTTCCGAAACTCTTTGTGACTGGTTAATAAGGGCTTAAATCTGAATGAGGGAGGGCATATAAGCTTTACTTTACCTAGCAGAGGTACAGGATTCAGCCTCTCCCATGCATGCTTATGACTTGTTTCTTCAAAGGTCCTTGAGGTGGCTAATTCGTGCTAAAACTGATTAACTGTTCAGTGCCTAATTAATCTTGCAGAACTGTTCCAATGAGTCTATGAAATGCGGAATCGTGGATTGGATAGCCTGACCTCAGTAGGTTGTTGTTGTATATTAATAGCACACTTGAAATATCCATTTATAGGTAGAGTTTATGGTTACTTAATGTAGATTTATTCCAGTGGAAATTGACAGCACAGTGCTGAAGGCGAAAGAAATTTTGGGAATCCCTCTGTGGTTACAGCGGGAGATCTGAGAGAGAGCCCTAACCTGCCTTTGCTTCTTGAGATTACAGCTAAGCCCTTCCGACATGGGAAGTAAATATGCTGAAGCTGCCATTAGCTTTTCTTGATTCTCTGAAGCCTAGAATGGGGATGGGATGAGGAATTGGGGTAAGTGAACTCCTGTGGTTACTTTCCACTTGCCTGCTGTACACCTCCAGGGACCTTTCAATACAGTTTAATTCCGCTTGCCCTGAAAGCAAGAGCTGAGTAAATACTGTGGTCTGAAATCAAAGTGCTGAAGAGTATGTAAGCTCTCCTGTGAATCATAAGCACCATAAAAGATGCTGAGGTTGGAAAGAGTTCAGCTATGATATTTTGCTGTGCTGGATTGCTAAGTAAATTGTCTGAAAAAAAGCCTGAGTGTTAATAACTTGAAAGTAAACAGCTTCAGCTAAATTAGGGTATTATTCCTGATTTTGTGATTATGAACATATTCAAATTTAGCCTCATGGATTTTGGCTTATTCAGGGACCTGCTTGGTCCTGGAGGAGAAAGGTGGTTGATCTTCTAGATAGCCTCTTCTGAGGACAAGAATCATTCATCTCAATGTGTGAAAAATCTAGCAAGTGTGGCAGAAAAAGCTCGCATGGGTAAACATGGACCTTCTGAGCTCAGACACACAAAAGACACACAGTAGGTGGAGACGGACTTCTCAGTAAAAGGAATGCTAAGGAGAAAGTGGATCTGTTGCTACATGGGGGAAGAGGACTAGTGACCAAAGACATGGAGACGGAGGAGGTACTTTTTTTCCTCAGTTTTCACTGGTGAGATCTGCCCTCAAGCCACCCAAGTCCCTGAGCATCCTAGCTCGTGGGACCAGACAGAACACAGCAAAGGGAGCTGGCTGCTTTCTTTGCAGTCTACCACAAAATCCTTCTTCTGCCCTTCTTGAAAATCAGTATGATGTTTGTTGTCCATTTTTTTTGATAATTTACAACCGTATGCTGAACAAGAATCAAACACAAAGCTAAGGTGATAATTTTGGAAAGCAGTTTAAATGTAATTCCTTCCTTTTAAGAGGCTGAGGAGAATAAGTTTTCCAAGTCTCTTGTAGAGGTTTCTTGTAGAGTTTCTTGTGCTTAGGTTGGTTTGTTTGGTTTTGTCTATTTCTTTTTAAAAATGAATTTCAATAGTCTTGTCCTCTCTACAGCCTCGCTTTGTTTTGAATGTTCTGGAAGATGTGTTTAAATAGAGAGGAAACCTGTTGTTTTAAAAATTGAGATTTAATTCAATGCCTTCACAGATCAGGATAGCAGCTCTCTCTCTTTTAGTAAGTCTCCATCTGTTGATCTTTTTATACTCTGAATCAGTTTGCCTTCCTGATCTAATTAGTCCAAGATCCTTCTGGAGCACCTGCTGGCTTGATGGCAACACTGCAGCTAAAACAGAGTTTTTAGCGCAAGCCTTGATGTTCAGGGGAAACAGGTTTCAAAGCGCGTTGACCTAAATCAAATTTCTACTTCTACTGTATTGTTGAAAGGGCATCAGATTTCATCACTAGCCCTTGGATCTGAACCTGTATTAAAATGGATATTAAGACTTCCCTGGGATTATGTAAAGAAGTTTCATGCTGTACTTTCCAACAGTTGAGAGTAATCTTTGAAGAAACCGAAGTTTTTCTGGTTTTTGGTTTTTTTTTTATTCTACCTTGCTTCCTTTTTTATTATTATACAGCTAAATTAAGGAACTGAACTGTAGTTAATGCATTTGAACCGTGATTCAGTGATATATTGATTCTTTGTATTATAAAAAATATATTCCTATGCATGCATGTGGATATATATACCAAAATTTTAGTTATCAACAACCTTGAGAAAACTATATGAATAGAAAGAAATATGTCAGACTCGCTATGAAGGAGACATTGACAGTGAGGCCTCTGTTTATGGGCTTAGAGTAAATAAACAAAATATTTGCTTGTTCTTGCTTAGTGTTGGTGTCTTCCTGCAGTTAGAGCTGAAGTGTTTTCTGTGTCAATGAATCAAAATTGGCATAAGCAGCAAGACTGCAACAGTCTTCATTTTGCTTATTCAACGTGTCTCAGCTGTGGTCTTAGCAAACCACTGTTAGGAACGACAGAGTTTCTCATAATTGATTCTAAAGCAGCAGCTGGGAGTTTGTCTTCATTGTCCTCACTGAAGAATTTTGCTGGCACAGAGAAGTCAGACTTTCTTAATGTCTAGTATATATTATAAAAAGCTTTGTAGTTCATCAATACTTGTGCCAGCCTTAGTCATTCTTCTTGTGTTTGGCTGCTGAGCAGCACATAGGCAGTTGGGTCGTCCGTAACCCGGCCTAGTATGAGCACACAACACAAAAATTCTTATCAGAATCATAGACTGGCCCAGGCTGGAAGGGACCTTAGAGATCATTTAATCCAACCTCCCTGTCATGGGCAGGGATGCCCCTCAACTAGATCAGGCAACACATGGGGACCGAACAGGAATCGAACTCGTGACCTTTGGTGTTTCAGCACCACGCTCAACCGAGTGAGTGATTAAAGTGTATTTTGCAGACTTCACCAAGCTCCTGTCTCCTGTCGCCTCTTCAGGAGGCAGCTGCAGATGGCTTGATGCTGTGTTTAGATTGCAGGTTTTATGCAATTTTTGGGCTTCATGTCAGCGTGAAAGCTGGTGTACTGCTCCTTACAGGGCATCCTATTAAAATTATCTGTCTGACTATAAGTAGGCATAATCCAGCACTCGTTTGTTCTTCTACCCATCATCTTTTTTTATTAGAAAAATACTGTATGTCACCTGCTCCACATTTTTCTGCTATCTTGATATTACATTACTGCGTGGTACTTTATCAGTATCCTGCTAGGGCGGACTAGGAAATTGCTGTTTAGTTATTCCTCCAAGCACAGTTCGGAGCTGCTATTAGGTTATCAGGGAGTAGAACCAGATTAAAACTGCTTTCATTTAATCCTCTTTGCAAAACTCTCCAAAAATCGGAGTAGAAATTGTAAAACCACAGAGGTGTGTGGCTGTAGACGTGATTTCAAAAGTGCTGTGGAGAACGTGATTGTACTACTTGAATGTGGGATTTTAACAAACTGTTCTGAGATGATCCTGGCTGGGCACCAGGTGCCTACCAAAGAGTCTCTATCACTTCCACCTTCAGCTGGACAGGAGAGAAAATACAATGAAAGACTCATGGGTCAAGGTAAGGACAGGGAGATCACTCAGCAGTTATCGTCATGGGCAAAACAGACTCGACTTGGGGAATGATTAATTCAGTTTATTACCAACCCAATCATAGTAGGAAAAGGAACAATAAGACCAAATCTTAAAACATCTTCCCCCCTACCCCTACATCTACACCCACCTACCCTTCCATCACCTCCATGGACTGCCAGAGTACAGCCTGCCCCACCGTGGTCTACACTACAGCTCATGGGAATCTCTGCTCCGGCACCTGGAGCACCTCCTCCCCTTCCTCTTCATGGGCCTCGATGTCTGTAGGGTTGTTTCTCTCACGTGTTATCACTCCTTTCTCTGCCTGCAATTGCCCAGTAACTCTTTTCCACAGTTCTTAGATACGTTATCACGGAGGCTCTAGCACCATCGCTGATGGGCCGTCTTTGGCCAGCTGCTGGTCCATCTTGGAGCCGGCTGGCGTTGGCTGGAAGCCATCCCTGTAGCCCTGCTGCTACCAAAACTTGGCCGTGCAAGGCCAATGCACAACCTGATGTGTTTGACTCCCAAATGACCATTCCTGTTGTGATCAGCTGTGTGAGCAGGGAATAAAAGAAGTGATTTTCGTCTTCACTCTTTGGTTAGATGTTCTATTTAGAAAGTATCTCTGAGGGTTTTAAAGTGCAGGTCAACAGCTTGTCTGCATGTGCAGTAATTACATTTCTTTTGCACGAACCAGTTTGTTTGTTGTCCTAAAAGGCTGGACAATAAGGTTTTTCTTAGTTCTACATGACGTAGTACCTATGAGCACACAGCTACTGCTGAGGATGACTTGTACTGTTGTAACAGCAGTGGCTGTAGACAGCTCTGTCTGTGAAGCAGTGCATGAGGACACTGTAAATCTGGAGCTTTTAAAATTAAACTATATGTAGTATATCCTTCACGGGACAACATTTATTTAAAAAACACTCACTTCCCAGAACAGCATGAACAATTCGTCCATAGGCTAGCAATGTTGTAGCTGTTGTTGCTTTTTAGACATAAGTTCAATAAATATGAGTAACTTGAAAAACTAACAACCTTTTGATGCCCACTGTTGGGGAGAGTCGAAGAATTGACTTTGCGTTGAGAGAACCACAGGAGACGTTGATAGCTGCCTTTATTCATTACTGGTGTCAGTGGGCAGCAGCTAGGGGAGACATGCTTGGGAAATAATGATGCTTTATATAACCATTCCCACCTTCAGTCTCAAAGCTCTAGACTGCATGTAGCTCATTTATGTCTGATAAGCTAAAAAAGTTGTCCCAAATTGCTGCTTTGTTACAAGTAAACAGCTAGAACACCTTTTGGCGATCAATACCCTTCTTCAGCACCAGATGAGAGACAAAAGAGAGCCTGTTAAGGATGCACATCTCTATACTTGTAAAACTGACCTTTTTAATGGCACCTCATTCCAGGGAAGCATCCGTTTGTGGTTTGGCACCATAAATTATCCTGCCTCTCACATTTTTATTTCTTTATGTGCGATTTTGATTTTAAAAAATACATTTGGGATTACTGTTTTCACTGGGAGCTGCTAAATGTTTAGCATTTTTGAAAATGTGGGTCTATAAAGGTAGTCTATGAAAGAGAAGGAGAACTCAAGTGTTATGCTGGTGTAGAGTATTTCTTACAACTGATTTTGGAATATCCTGCACAGCATAATCAATAGATAATTCATTTTCTTTAAAAAAAAATCTCTTATATTGATGTCTTATATTCTCTGTGTTGTTATAATACTTGTTAACGTGTTTCTTATAGGGGTCAATTCATGTAAAATATGAGCAATTAGTACACAGTAAAATGACAGAACTCATTCTGTCCTATCTATTTGGAATATTATACGGTGTTGTAATATTATTTTTTATATATGCAGTGAACTGTTAGTTTTTAATTGGAGGGAGGAACACCCTGGTGAAAATGCCAAGCTGTTGTTCAAAAACAAGACTTTAATAAAACCTGAAAAATAATGATATCAATTGTATTTCAGCCTCACTGGCAACTCTCCTAACTCAGCAAGACTACTGAAAAGCTGCTGAAGCTGCTTGTTCAGTTACATACATAACATTGGAAAAGACACTCCTGCGTGATTATGCATGCGGCTAATTGTTATTCTTTGTTGCATGTTCCCTCACTATGCTTCCAGGTAAAGTTTAGAAGTGAATGGGGAGTCCTTGCTTCACTGAATTTCGCTGTAATTTTGCCACCGGCTTCAGTGAAGAAGTGTGTCACTGGTTTTACCAGAAAAAGAAGCACAACTGTCAGATCTGATTAATAAGATTTTGCTTTGACTTTTTCTAGGGTGCATACATCCAAGTATGCATAAGGACTGTAAAAACAGGGCCTGGATTTTCACCATAAACACAGTAATAATGGTAACCTACTTAACAGAAATGCACGTGATCAAACTGAAAATGTTGCTGAAAGTACAGTGAAGTGTGGCATTGGTAAGTCAAATGTGTAATCCAAAAACCATCGAGTACAGACAGAAAGTATTATTGTCTCTGCATAAGTGAGACTATTATTGATGTTCATGGTTCAAAAAAGTCGCTAAGAAAATGAAAAAGATTCAGAGAACATCTACAGGAATAAGTGTCAGAGTTAAGAGATTACCCTGTTTTTCAACTTCAGAGGTAGCATAAAAAATAAGATAGCATATGCCTGCATGAATGTATCTAGTGAAATGATTTGCAATAGGCAACTCTTAATAGACAAAAAGTAGAAAATAGCATCCAGTACATATAGAATAGAAACTACATTTAATGCTAGTGGTAGTTAATAGAAGTTAATATCCATGATAACATAATGGCTTAATAGGAGATGATACCTCAATTACATGAAATTTTTCTTGGAAGACTGTGCTTTTGTGAAAAGTAGGCTGCAGTTTAAAACAAATAAGGAG
Source organism: Trogon surrucura (assembly GCA_020746105.1). NCBI lineage: Eukaryota > Metazoa > Chordata > Aves > Trogoniformes > Trogonidae > Trogon > Trogon surrucura. Next base: position 2,888,027 of record CM036658.1, read on the forward strand.
CATAATGTGCAAATTACCAGAAGTCCTTTTGGTATGCTGGAAGTAAGCAAGGCAATGATAAGTACAGTCTATTAAACTACTAACTGACATGTGCAGAGTTTTGTGGCTTCAGTAATATTTCTTACTTTGAAGATATAGTATTTCACAAGTCGTTCACAGCACAGAAAATTATGCTGTGAACTATTTCAAAGTCAGTTCTTCCATCCTCCAAATTCTCTATTGTGTGTGGTGTTACAATAAATAATATCAAATATTGAATAATTATTTTGATCGAATCCGTACATCTAGGTCTACCATTGATATTCCAAAACTATTTTAATTTTTCCATATGCTGAGGGAAACAGCTACAATTTTAAACTAGTGTAAAGCAACCAAAAATCTTCGTGGAAAATATTTGTGAAAAACGACAACATTTGCCCGTCAGACTAGTTTTTGAAAATAAAGGTAGTCACCAACAGATTGTTTGGTAACATTTCTTTATTCTTATTTGCATTACAATGAAGGGGAGGCATTATGTCAACTTAAATGACTTGAAGGTTTTTATTTGACACAGAAAAAGAAAAGTGGCTGGTTTTCACACGTGGAAATTTGACACATAGAATCACAGAATCCTAGAATGGCCCAGGCTGGAAGGGACCTCAGAGATCATGTAATCCAACCTCCCTGTCACGGGCAGGGACGCCTCTCAACTAGATCAGGCAGCACATGGGGACCCAACGAGATGGAAGCCGAGAGCTTGGTGTTTCATGCTAGTTTTCGGAAAAAAAAAAGAAAAACAACACGAAAAACTCACTACATAATCCAGAAATCTAACTCAGATTTAACATTAGAACAACATTTATTGTTTATCAGTCGTTGTTGAAGTTATTTATATATTTTTTTTTCTGAAATTTTCATACCAGAAACATTAATAACCATATAACACTTTAGATATCACGCAGTCTATCTAAATGTCACATGAGCACAGATTTTTTTCCCTGGTTTGATCTAAAAACCCAATTCTGTTTAGTGATTTTTACTTTCCAGTTCAGTCTCTTCTAAAGGGCTGCACGTTCTGCAGTCAGCAGCCTGTTTGTGCAGACAGTGTGTGCTACTGGCAGTGATAACACCTGATGTTACAGTCACTGCCTGGGACTGGGATGCAGAAAGGCTCTGGCTGATACTTATTCCTACAGTGCCCAAGGCCACTGCTGGCTCCTGTGTGCCACACTGGGGGTGCTGGGTAGTGAGAGGGGGCACAAGGAAGTAAAAGGTGGCACCTCCGGGGGGTAATAGACAGGACAGGTGACCAAGGAGAGTATTCCATTCCATGTATGTCATATTCAGTATAAAACTATGGAACACAAGGGTTTAGACCTCTTTTCTTCTGCGATCGCCAGCATCCAAGGAGCACTCGGTCCATTCTTCTGCTGCGTTCCCGAATCCAGCTCCTGTATCCAGCTCCCCTCTGCTGCTGAGCCTGGGGCTCCCCTGGTGCCGCCTGCCCTGCAGCATCCAGATAGTCTGCAGAGCTCAGCAGAATCATGAAGGCTTTGTTATATGTTCTTATTATATGTGGAAAGTTGTTTCTGGGAGTCATACTCAAACAATGCGCTCTACATAAAACCTACTGTGACTGACGTGTGGGAACGGACTCTACAGCTCACAGGGAATTATAAAGCAGGTATGTTTGTCAAGGCAGCAGGTGCAAGGGGGTCTCTCCTCAAAGCTTGCACACCGTTTGGTCAGACAGGCAGATGTTTAGTACCCAAAAGCATACATATTCATGAGTGCAGGCTGGGTTAGTTCTAAGATAAGCGTGCTGGACCTCCTCCTCTTGCCGCACATGCAGTGCCGGCTGGTGGTCGTGGGCCGGAGTCTTCTGGAGGAAGACTCATAGTCCTCCTCTTCATCACCACATTCTTTTGCTGAACCGTAGCCTGTATTCCCTTGTTCTTGCTGACAAGCAAGGGCTGCAGTCTTGAGGCACCCTGTGCCTGTTTATCTCACAGGAGCCTTGCTTTCCCTTCTCAGAGATGAGTCCTGCTCAGAGCATCACCATGTGCCTACGGACCCGTCTCACAACGCAGCTCTCACATAGTTCATTGCTGCTGCTTGTAAGAAGGCTTTTAGCTGGGAAATTACCATCAGGCTCTTGCTTCATGACCTTATTTATTTATTTGGCTGGAGTTTTGTTTGAAGGCTGGTCGAGGCTGTACTAAAAATTTTAAAAGCACATATTCTTCTTGTATATGAGGACCCTGCGGGGTGAAATCCCTGCATACACAGGGAAAAAGCGATGCCACGTGTCCCAATGGGACCCCATGCAGGGACTCGGCATTGCTTTCTCCAGAGGACACCCCACACTGCATTGCTTCTGATGTCAGCTCAGCCTCTAATTTGCATTAATGTGTCATCCACCACAAAGAAAAGTGAGGGGATAGAAGTCATGTTGGTCTCACCAAGAATTTCTGAAAATAACTACAGCCTGATTCAGCTCTGCTGTTTCCAACAGTGGCTTTATTTATTTACAAATTTATTAATTTATTTTGTTTGTCTCCTGTTCTACCAAAGTGGCTTTGTGTTTCTCCTCCTAAAATGTTAATTTTCCCAGTTTATTCTCTGGTGAAAGCTGCCTGTCTCCTTCCTTCAGACTAAAAGCTTTTCAATCTGCTTTGGAGAGTTCGCTTTCAGAAATGTATTATATAATCCAAATTACAATTACGTTGAGTATGGACATTACCTTCCACTTAGAGTGAAAATACTTGCTCCCTGATTGCCACAGCTGAAAATCACTGTGCTTTTCAGCTTTGACTGAGCTGTGATCATTCATGGGAAAACCAATCTTTTCCTTCACAGTAATATCCTTGTGAAGCATTCTCTTAACCAAATTAAAGTAGCTAATTTTTTTTTCCAAAAACTGTCTAAATAAAAGCTTCTCGTGATTATGGGGGCAAAAAAATACCCCAAACTTTATAAAGTAAGACTGTATGAAATTTTTTTCTTTTTCCTGAAGTTTTGTAGTTCTCAGTTGGTTGGTTGAACAAATGAGCAGTGTTTTGACAGGTAAAAGTGGAAGGGTAAGACTTGAAGAATTGAGCTCTTGACTCAGAATAAACACAGAGGCTGTTTTCTAGCCTTCCTCTTGAAATTAGCAATAGTCTAAAGGGAAAAAAAAAACATGGATCAGTAAGTACCACATTGCTTGTGCATTAAAAAATAACATATTCATTAATAATTGGCTTAGATTCTTGATTTGATGAATTTTTTACATACAACGTAGACCTTCAGTCTTGTATTTGCATCATAGCCATACAGTGTTTGTTTTGAATGTGCCATAATTTTTCAGTGCCAGTGTGGCACTTCACAGTGAAATAATAAACTAATATTATTTTTTCTGTTTATGTTTTCAAAAAGCTACAATCATATTAATAGCTAGCAATACTTCACATGAACTTTATAAAGCACTTCCACAATTTTCTATTCCTGTCAACTTATGGCCGCATAACTCATGGTGTATACAAAATACCGTTCATTATTACTCTAATTTATAGAACATCTTTTTTTCCACTTGCATCAATGCACCCTAAGAAGAAAATAAGGTACAATGTGCACACCTTAAAAGTCATGAAAATGAAGATCCCACATTGGACTTCCTATTTTGTTTCCATTTACTTCTACAGCAGCACATGGGAAAAAAAAATAGTAGGTCAGCTTCCCTGATTTTATGTTGTGTCTTAGATTATGGACAAAAAAAAAAAAAAAAAAAATAGCACCATGTACATAAACCCTATGAGATAGCAAAAAAGTTTCATTTTCTCAAGGTAGTTTTTCTGATATCCAGGACTGAAAAAAGTGAGAATATTAAATGTTTACCAGCTGGAATTATATTAGGGTGAATTCCTCTAAATAAGCTGAAACCCTTAGGTTGATCAGGTGGAAACATACAAACAGAATGGAAATTTATTCTTTTACATGACCTCAGCAACTTAGAAAAAAAAAATCTAATTTTTATTTTAGTAGGAAATACCTACAGGGATTGTGTAGAGGCTTCTGATATCCAAGTTCTGTAGATTTCTTATCCGAAGCAAGTCCTGCAGTTTGTTTCTCTTCTACAAGACAAAATTATAGTGGCTTCTATTGCAGGTGTATGTTTAAGGATAAAAGAAACGTCAGGTACTCAGATATCTTACTCGTATAAGTGGCTAGAACGTAAAGTGCTATACGAAGAGTTGCTCAGGGGTCTAATCTGAAGCGGATCGTGCAAGAAAGTTTTCGTATGCATCGTCCTTGAGTAGTTCTTTGTCAGTTCCTTCCGTTTTCTGGTCTCATCACAAAAGCTTTTCTTCCTGCGCTCTGTTAATGTTACGAAGCCTGTACAAATAGTTATTTAGATATCCACTAGAAGGAGATGAAGTGCTCTGTTACCGCTCGCGGTATAGTTTACTTTTTCTGTTGAGGGGGCTCTAACATTACTGCTTAGACAGGGTAATGATCCAATACCTCAGACATAAACTGGACCATTAACTTTCAAAGGATCTAAAGCAGGAGGGCTAGACATGGCATCTCGTTTTAGATTTTCAGTCATACTGGATTTTGTAATGGTAGTGTCTGTCTGCAGTGCTTAAAATGTTACGTGCAGGGCTTTTGCGTATGGCAGAGAGCCGCATAGAATCATAGAATCATAGAATCATAGAATGTTAGGGATTGGAAGGGACCTCGAAAGATCATCAAGTCCAATCCCCCTGCCAGAGCAGGAATGCCTAGATTATGCTACATAGGAACGTGTCCAGGCAGGTCTTGAGTGTCTCCAGAGAAGGAGACTCCACAACCTCGCTGGGCAGCCTGTGCCAGTGTTCCATCACCCTCACTGAGAAGAAGTTTCTTTAAGCGGAACCTCTCATGTTCCAGTTTCAGCCCTTTACCCATGTACGCTGAGGGAAAGTGCAAAACTCAACCTGATTTGGGGAAAGCAGATCAAGAGCGTGCCTGGGGTTTTTAGATCTCTGAGGCTGAGGGTAGCAAGCGCAAAGACTAAAATTCGAATTCCCAGTGAGACAGACACACAGATCAGAACTATGTGTAAATTCAGAGTCTAATTTGACAGAAGATAAAACAGAGGAACATGAATGTACAAACATACATATTTTGTCACAGGGATCCTTAAAGGTAGTTATTGGCTAAACCTGATTTCTGCTTTGAGCACAGATGCCCACCTTTGGTCAGTCCTTTGACAATTCAGCAGCTCTCCATTTCATCAAATGGGGGCTCTATGTCCTGGAATCGCTCTGACAAGGAGGCTCCCCAGAATCTAATTTCCAGAATCTGGAAGACTGTCAAATTTCAACCTAAAGAAATTTAACGCAAGGATGACTGACTAAGGAGAGATGTCTCTGACAGCATTAGGAAAAGAGAAAGAGTGCGAGTGCACCTGTCTGTGCAGGGGACCCTTTCACCTTCTCCTACGAGTGAAGTGAGGAGAATTGTGCCTGTCCTTAAGTTTTGTGGTGAGTCGAGGCAAGGTCCCCTGTGTTGGCTTTGGACCCCATTTTCTTTCCTTACTTTCTGCTTTTCTTCTGCTTCTCTCCCTCCTGTTGCTCTGTGCAGACCCCATATTTACATTAAAAGCTTACATTGATTCTGATGGAGCCTTTTAAGTATATCTTATTATTGTGTTAATAATAAAAGTCTCTTAACCCAGAAACTCTGTTTGGGGCAGTACGAGCAGAGAATGGGAGATTACTGTTAGTCCTGGGCTTCTTCACTTCTTCTCTGGATCCCCTTTTTTTGTTTCCAGCAGAAGCAGAAGCTTCTGCTGGAAACAAAAAAAGGGGATCCAGAGAACGTATAGCTTCGAAATCAAAGCAGAATTACCTGGTAGTGGGAGTACCAGATCTATTGCTAACAGTTTCTCACTCATTCTTGGGCATGGTTGGGCAAACCTTCCCGTTTAACCCTTGAATCTTTGGATCTGCTTCACCCATCACATCTGTGAGTCGGTGCCTTGCAGGGGCACGAGTGGCGATCTCTGCATTGTGAAAAGCGAAGCCTTTTCTTGACTGGAGCTTTCAGAAAGTTACCCCATTCAACATTTGTAAAATAATGAACAGTAGTGATTGCTTTTTTAGGTGTTGCTGCTGGCTTATCTTGCTTTTTGCCAGAGTACGTAATGATGTATAATAGGATAAAATATTTTAAACACAACTCAACGTAACTATTACAAACTGGTGACTTTAAGGATCCAAAAGGAGTTCAAAACAAGTGCATGTTCTCTAATACATGGCACTTTTACTTGTGTGCTTGCAAGCTGTATGTGGCAGCATCTTACAAAAGAGAGCAGTTCCTTAGAGAGAAACTCTAGGATGAAGAGACAACAGTAATTACTAAAGGGATTTCTTCTCACAGGACATAATTAAAAGCCCCCTGATCTTTCTAGACTCTGAACCTTGCCATCCCTCATGCTAAAGCTGGAACAAAAAATGTTGTTAGTACATTCCTGCAACATAGCAATGTTATTTCTTTGCATGAGTGACTGCACCATGTTTAGCCTGACCTATTTTCATCTTCACAGCTCCAGTAAAATGGAACCTTGCTCATCTGTGCAATTTGATGTCAATTCTCTATAGCTGTCCATCCAGAAATGAACTTGAGGAGGGAGAGGTGGCTGGGGCACTTACATTCATTTCATTTTGAAGACTTGCCTTATGAGGAAGGACTGAGATACAGAAGTCAAGAGCAGGACTGAGTGTAGTACAGAAAAAGCGTCGTACGTGTCTCAGAAGCATCTTGGTACATAGCGGTGTAATTCAAAATGGAGTAAAAAAGAACTGTAGCATAAAGCACATATATTCTCATATGTGTGTATATGTGTCTTTGAGTAGATGCCAGCAAAAAAATCTTCCAAAAACCATTAGACTGTAAAATGTTTTCTATACAATAATCACAAGAGGCCAACTCTTATCAACCAGACAAGTTCAGCTATGCCTGTATATTTAGAATCACTGTGGCTTTATCACTAGGAGGAAATGCTGGTCATAAGCAGAAACTGAAGAAAACTTCCTTTTATCATCTTGCCCAGATGTTATTTAGCTAGGCAACTGAACTGTCATTTCCTAGAATGAACAGCCATATTTGCTGTGGGGTGTTCACTTAGCATCCCTACAGTCATGCAGCATCACACCCATATTGGGTGGAGTAAGAATAGAAATAATATTTTGCACCCATAGAGTGCTTTTCACTCAGCATCACATGGGACAGGAATGTTGCACTAAATGAGCTAAATGTAAAGGAGTAGCTGCAGTAAAGCTCAGTGAAGTGTTGAATGCCACATGCTTGCAAAAACTTCAGTGTCATTTAGTGCTCTGTCACACACAACTGAAATAAGAAAGAGAAAGGTCAGTTATTTAAAGGGACTCTAAGCTTATTTTAATCTGTTTCACTGAACGTCTGAGCTTCTGATGCACTGCATTCACCTGACAAGTAAGAGAAAACATTAAGATTAGTTTCATACATTCAGTCTCAGAGTATTTATGCCTTAAAGGGTTTAAAGTTTCGCCAACTCACTCTCTTTCCTCTGTTCACCATGATATTTCAGATAGCCAGAAGAGCTGTCCTCAGTGTGCTTTATATATATTTCTTCTGTTCTTGGAGCCCAGCACAGCTGCTGTTTGACTGTTTTTGTGCTTATTATACCCAGATCTGACCACTCCTTCCTTAAAGTTTCTGTCCATTCTTCATGACCAGAGGAGTGTCTTGAGGTTGTGAAGCATGATGTTAATGTGAGATGGGTGAACTGGGGGACAAATTTATAAGAAGCAACAGAGAAAGAGACTTGACTTGTTCTAAATAAAGAATGACTGTACAAACCCGAGGTTAGTCATGAATACCTATTGTGAGAATACGCTGTATATTGATTAGAAAACAAGCTACATACTTAATAATATATCCATCAGTTAAATAAAATTCCTGCTGAAAACACTCAGCAGCTTATAATGTGAAAACAGAATGGTGTAAAATATTTAGTGTCCGGCAAGGGCAAAGATTTCCTTTTTTTCCTCTGTCCATCCAATTTTTCATTGCTTCTTAGTTTTTTTTCCTCTCCTTACTTCCTCATGCCTGTGGCCTGAAATAGAACAATTTTTATAGTGATCTGGTAAAATTAAGGGAAAAAGCAGATGAAGCTATTGAAATACCAACTGTATCTGAGTCCTTCATGCTTTCAACACATTCGCAATACTCCTTCATGATTGAGAAGTTCTGTTACCCTAATTTCATATATGAAAGGATTAAATCACAGAGGTAGATGCCCAGATCCAGAGCGCTGCTTAAGAGGTAACAATTTCTTGTGATTTTACCAAAAGGTAAGAAGTTAGTCTTCGATAATCCATGTTGTAGCCTATCCAGTTAACAAATACGACATACGTGTCTTCTGAAAGTAAGCCAGCTGTTTTTGAATGGCTAATGTACTGAATGTAAAGAGTAATTTAAAACTGAGAATCAACGAGAAACAATTCTGGGAAGATTTTTACCTCAAAACTGTTTCTAAGTAAGAAATGTTTACATATAGGATGCCTCATAATTATGGAAAGTAAATAAATTCTTTAAATTACAGACATTGAAATTTTAGAAGAACTGTTCAGTAAGTAAAGGTCAGGGGAGGCATTCATAAGAGTTCTGAATGTGCATTTTATTACAGGTCAAACTGAAGTCAGGAAGTTGCAGCAGAATTTATTATTCCTGTTGAAGTATATTCCTTCAAATTAGCTTGATTTTGTGTGCTGGATAACAAGTCTGCTTTTGTGTCTCTATGCTGTAATTCAAATGACTGCATCTTAAATTAGGTAACCATATATAGCTTTTCTTGTGAAGGAAGAATAAACAAGTAGACTCTTAACAAGCTTTGTATCTGAAATCAATCCTCCCAATTTAACTAACATTGAAAGAAGAACTGTTTTTGCCGATCTCTCCCTGAAGCATAATTGTGTCCCATCTGTATCCCATTAATGAGAATTCTGGTTGCAAGAGTTTCTGGTTGCAAGAATTTAAAATTCCAAGAGATACCTGCAAGTTCTTGTGCTGGACGGATGGTCATCCCCATCTGCATTTCTTGGAGTATAAATTGTTGAAGTATAAATTTAATCATCAAATCCAGAGCTAGACAGAGGGTTGGCCTGTAAGCAATTTCAGGCAATTTGGCCACTCTTACTTCTTGAGTTAGGACTGCACAGTGTGCAGCGCTGTGAGAGATTTCGCTGCAGAAAGCAGGACAAATCTGTGGGAAATGTACAGATTAACAATGAGCATTATGCAGACAGGAACTCGGCAGCTGAGGTGGCAAATCTAGAAGGTAATGGCAGAGCTGGGACAGGCATGAGCAAGGGAGATTTGGGACTGGGAGCTGTCAGGTTCAGAGCACATTGAGGTGATGTTGCAGACGCCCCCAGATGGGGCTGACTGGGTTTTTGGAGCAGGAAGCCCCTTGTCACTGCAGCAGGCTCAGCCTGGTGTCTGTGCACAGAGATGAGGGGCTCTTCTAGCCACTTGCTGTTGTCACTGGGCAGGGAGCTGGACTACCAGCTGAGCTGAGCTTTTGTGGTCAGTCCTCACGGGAAGCTGAATTTGTTGCAGAAATCCTAGAGACTGGGAGAGAAGGAGAAAGCTGGAGACAGGATTTTGTGCAGGGCACAGGAAGATGACCTCTATGTCAAGAACAGGTTCTGTGCCGGGCTGCTGATAGCATTTCTTCACCACAGAGATGGAGAAGGATCCATGTGACATGGTGCTGCTTCGCTGGATGAGGGACATTGAAAAGGGAAGGATGAGTTTGCACTCGAGCTGAGCAACGCATGGATGCCAAGGCATGCAATATGGGGAACGTCTCTTTGGTTCTTTGTGCATGAAACCTTCCTGTCTGACTGTCAGGGAAATCCTGCTTGACTTGGAGTGATGAACTCTTGATCCTTTCATACATCTTCTAGTACTTAAGAGTGTGTAGAATATCCACTTTTCTTCCCTAATTTTCCTGGATAATGCACAGCTGACTGGCAGAAGAGATGAGAGTCCACAGACCTTTGCTTTTGCATGTTCCCTCAACTACTGTCTTCCACAAAATCTCGCTTAGTTTCTATAACTCTTCTGCTGATCTGGTTTTATAACCACTTGATCCATCTCACTTGACACCCAACTCAAGACCCTTCAAAGCATCAGAGACCTTGTGAGGAGTCTCCATCAAAACAGGAATTCTTTTAAATTCTAATCAAAGCTGAGACATATTGATCCCTTCCTCTGTTATCACTCAGAAGAAAAGGTGCTGACCAGCATTCAGTCTCTAGAGTGACTCAACCAGCATTTTTTCACAAGCAATGAAGTAGCTGTAGAAGGAGAAGGAAAAGATTTCTTAGTACATTAAGTAACTTGAAAAATAGATAGGAAAACCAACATTTTTATGCCTATAAATTAGCCTATATGAAATATCTAGTATAAAAAGAAAAAGAATCTGTGAAAAAGATGAATCAATTATTTTTAAACAGGGTAATATTTGATAGGAGCTGACTGTGTAGGACTTTAAAGTTAATAACTGCTAATGCTTCATATGCTTAGGATTGCATTTATAATTTAAAATTATTTTTTACAATTATAGGAACAATTGATATAATGAGTTCTAAACCTGTGTAAACAGAACGTTATCTGACCTGCTAGAACATTTCTAAGCTAATTTGTCAGTGTTAGTTCTGTTAGGTGTTTCAAAATTATTTTGAAAGTGTTTTCAGCAAATTTCAAGTAGTGCTTTTAAACTAAATGTTTGAAAATTTTTTCACGTGGCTGGAGAAGAGAAGCGTCTGTAGCAAATTCTTGAATTTGATTTAGGTTTCATTCACATCACTCCCAATTATTTCAAAAGTGACTTGTATTGAGTGACGTATATTGAAGTGTGTAAGGTCACCCTGGCTTTGAACTTATTTCAGAGACATAAAGATCTGTCCTACTAGGTGAATTGCAAGTTGATAGCAGTGTATTCCAACTTTCACTTTGCTGCTCTAGGAAATGTGAGTTTGTGTGGCAAAGTGTATGCTGTAATTGAATACAAACCTCGCAGTCCCTCCAGTGGGCAGCTTCTTTTGCTTGTCCGTGTTTTTTTTTTCATTCTAAGATTTAAGCTGTTCAAGCTAGGTGTTGAGTTTAGACTGTGAATAATGCCAGGCTGATATATAAGCTGAAAAGCTGATATATGGAGAAGGAAGTATAAACTACACTGTGGTGGGCTGACTATGGCTGGATGCCAGATGCTGTCACGTCCTTCTCAGAGGAGGGAGACAAGTGACTTAGATCTGTAAATCCCCAGGGGAGCGAACAATGATGAAACAGATCTCAAGGTCCATGTACAAGGATTTATTAATTTCCCATGGTGTATAAATTGGACTCATGATAATTGGTTAAGTACATGACATATTAGGGCAAGTGATACAATATGGCTTAATAATAACTAGGAGAAAGCCTACAGCAAGCTGTGCATTATGCCTTGCATTACTGAATGATAACAAAGAAGGACTAGACATATAACAAATTATAGCAAGCAATATGATATTAATGATGATAAGAAAGAAAGTCGATGTGTAAACGAAGCAAGTGGTATCATATGCCTTGTGTTACTTAATGAGAAAGGGCGCAGAGAGAGAGGTCAGGTCCAGGTTCCTCTGTTGGTCTCAACAACAAGCGTTCAAGGATGCATCTGTCATCTTGTTGTCTTCTTTTCTTCTCCTTGTCTTCTTTTCTGCTTGCTTTCTTTTCTTGCTTTGACTGTACACACTATCCTTGGGTCCCTCCCCCAGGTGGGCCTACGTACTGATGAATCATATATATGGGGAGGAGTAAGGCACTTAATGGGATGTATGTTCACTTAATGGGCTGCATGTTCGTGATAACCTTCATTAGCCTATGCACGGATGTCACCCGCTATAGGCATTTTGCTGGAAATAAGACAATAGGACATTCACTGGTCAATTGCCCACAGAGATGGGACTGGGGCAAGATCACCCTACCTTCGCAAGACTCCCTCCCTCATCCATATCCTATCTCACACCAAGGCTGTTTGAGACATATGGGTTCTCTTTAGCACTATCAGTTCTCTACATCCCTCTTCCACCTTTTGTTTCACACTAGCAGTTCTGTACAGGTGCCCACCGAGCTACTCGATCACTCTTCAGCAGGACAAGGTGGGGAGAAAGTAAAATAGGAAAAACCTTGCGATAAAGGCACTGTAATAAAGGGAAAGCAAAGCTGTGCAGAGAAGCATGGGAAGACAAAAGATTTACTCTCTACTTTCCATCAGAAGGCAATGTCCAGACACTTTCTGGGAATTAGGCCTGTTGCTCCAGAAGACAAATGTCATAATGGAATGCTCCCCTATCCCTGTCCCCTTCCTTCCTCCTGCCTTTTATTTCTGAGAGAGATGCCAGCAGTATGGAATATCCCTTTGGTCAGTTCGGATCAGCTGACCAAGCCATGTCAAATCCCAAACCTCATGTCTACTGATGAGGGGGAATGCTGGGAAGACACAGCCTTGGTGCTGTGTGAGCAGTAGCCAAAACACATGGGTTTCCAACACCCTTCGAGTTACCACTACGAAGCACAGCACTGTGAGGGCTGCTGTAGGGACAATTAATTCCATCTCAGCCATGCCTAACACATGCACACAAGAAAAATGTGGTCCTGGAAACGTGAACTGCAAAATGTGTCTCTTCATAAGTGCACTGGGTTTATTTTCCCAACGTCCATTTCCACTGCTTTCTTAGACAATGGAAACTTGCCTAGCTCTAAATAAATGCACAAATTAAAAAAAAAAAAAAAAAAAAAAAAAAAAGAACAGTTACTTAGTCCTAGGGTAGGCTCATGTAAACTGATACATATTGGGCATTTAGTGTAATTTACTTAGCAAGGAATAGTGTGTTTTTTCCCCTTCAAATGTAGGCTTACATAAATTTAACGATATGACCTTATTACTAAGCTCCTTAATCACTTTTGAAATGTCTAGACTAAAAAACATAAAAGTGCATAGTAGGATCCAGGATTAAAACCAGTCCATAAACAGAAGTCTGTGAATTAAAAATGTAACCCAACAATTGTCAGCCACAAACTGTATTATTCTAACTACCAGGGAGATAATAAGTCATTCTGAAATAATTTTGACATTTTTGTGTTCAACTTGTACAGCAACTTAATATCCTGCTGTATGCAACAACTTCTGAACTGGGAATTTGTTATCCTGTGTACAGAACTTCTTATGGCAGTTTGTACTGAACAACGTACTGAGGGAAAGCCAGAAAGTTTGCTGTGCAATACTTTTTTGCCCGTCTCTTGCATTCAGGCATTGCAAGAATTTTTGAAGAGTGAGTAACCAGACTACCAGACATCCAAACATTAAACCAAATACAAGAAAACACATTTGCCTTTAATGGTATAGAACAATATTTGTGGCAGGAGAGTGTATTACATCAGAAAGCAGACCCACAGAACTAATTTTTACTACTGATTTAAATACACAACCTAGAGCACGTGCCAAACTATTAACATAATTGATTGGTTTTCCCAATTATTTTGTGTATTCTGTATCTTTACCCATGGATCACCCATCAAATGACTACTGTTACTCATGTGTATTTGTTTATTAGTATAGTATAAATCCATTTTCCTCAGATGCAAATCAACAGTCTTTGAAGACATGGATGGCATCTTAAAGAGTTTCTCCAAGTGTGGCTCAGTATAGTTCTTGTCAGACATACTTCAGGGCTCCTAGACTTTTCTGTGTCCCTGAAGATCCTAATTACATAGCAAAGGTGAAAAGCACATACACACACACCCTCCACATTCACTATCCTTCTAGGTACTTATTACCACAATTATTACCATGTAATGTAGTTTTCATATGCTGACATTTTATTATTTTCAGGTTATGAAAATTTGCAGGCTTTATTAAGATATGAGTTATGATATAAGTTGGTCATTTACTGCGCTGATTTGTCCACAAGGGAAATAATTACATTATTCCAAACTTAATTTTTTAGTTGGCATTTGGAAAATGCAGCACACGGGAGTGAAAGCAAGTGAGCCATCTTACAAAGCACCGTAGCAGGCAGTGATTGAACACACAAGCAGTTGCCTCTGTACTCAGAAAGCTGCATCCTTGACTAAAGTTTTGTCTCATGCAAATATGTCATAATATGGTGGGTACAGCACCTTTCACTTAGGGTGAAATTTACATTTTACAGATATATAGGATAGCAGTAGCATGTATATTTCTCTCATAAAATTTGAAAGTAAGTTCACATTATCTATGAGGCTTTTTTCTTTCTCAGAAAGCCACAGGACAAGGTTAGCCTGGTTCCTGAGTGAGATGCACTGATCACTAAGCAGACTTGAGTATCTTTTATCATAGAGTTACAGCATTTGGTTGAAAAGTCTGGCAAAGTGAAGTCTGGTCAGTGACAGCAATTCAGAGCTACCTGGAAGCCTTTGCTATTTAAAAAGTGAGTCAGTATTGTTTCGACTTCCCTTTCTGGAGGACAACTGAATGAAGCTGAATGGGTACAGCCTACATCTACTTCCCAAGCTGAAGCAAGAGTTCTAGGAATTCAAATGTAGAGCTCATGGTGATGAACACAGTATGAAAGACAGATTTTCTTTCTTTTTCACTAAATTTGCAGATATGTTGGTGTACATATGTATGACTTGTTTGAGCTCTTTCTGGATCTACACTGCTGAAGTTTATAGGATTTTAAGTTATTAACTATAGTTTTTAAATATAGTCGTTTTGAAAAGAACCAAAATTGTAAGGTGGTGTGACACTCATGTCAGATACATTTTCCCAGAAACGAAACAGGTCATAGCAGTGGGAACCCATTCACAACTTAGGCCATTTTTTCACTCTTTCACTTGGATTGTTTATATTAAAGAATAGTTTCCACTAAGCAACTGGATTCCCTGAATACCTGATACTGCTGTTGTACATTTTACTCTGATGTAAGTAGTTATAATGAATGCTTGTGATTTGTCATGAAGCGTATTTTAACTGGATGATTTCTAATGTCTTGCTTTAATCTTTGATTATAACATACCCTATTTATATTTTTCCTATGCCCCTCTGGACTACATTTTATCTTTTTCCTAATGCTTCCCTGTAAGTACATTGTTTGATATCAAAACAGAAATACAGTAAGGAAGAAGATCATACATGACAGAGGTATATAGAGTCAGAAGGCTATTTTCAGGACAGTGTACATGTCTCTTCCTTTTGAACTCTGCAAAACATTCCCTCTCTCTCTAGAGTTGGTTGTGATTCAACGCCATTTCACATTTGCCGTAGGTAAAGATGAATCTACTGATCAAACTAATGTGTTCCCCCTGCTTTTTCCTTCCACTAACAGTTTAACAGCCTGTGTTAATTGCATTGGTGATGCTTGCGAAAGGAAAACATCCTCGTGGCGTTGGATAAGTGTGAGACAAAGTTTACGTTCAGGTCCAAATTTGGAGATGTCTTTCAAATTTACCTGTGATATTAATTCTGAAGTTTATGTCTCAACTGATTACCTTTGGAATGAGAAGAGCTCTTCCTCACGTTGATATGTGCGCTTTTTTCCCTTCATATTCTGTCTTTACCTACGAGCACCTACTTTGTTTTTTTCCTTCTTACTGCTAAGCCCAGCCACACTACTTTTCTTAAGTGAACATCTGTTCCATAGTCTGAAAACTTGGTTTAGATTTCATCTATTTCCTTTCTTCCAAGAGACAAGCTATCTCACACGATGACATGATCCGAGTAAATTGGCATTCTGATGTATTATCCTGAGTAGTCCAATCTCCTTAGTAGTCCAAATGGATTGGAAAGCATTAGATAGTAGGTTTTTTTTGTCCTACAGTTCCTGCTAACCTTTAAAAATGCACAGTGATAGACACCTTTCACATGAATAAGCAAACATGGGCAATTGTCACTTGCTGCCCTTGCATTTTGCCAGTTTCACTGGAACTACAGCTCCATGGTTCCTATGGAGCTCTAATTCTCGTACATAGGCTTCTTGGCTTTTTGTTGCTGAGTATTGCATAACTAAATACTGATAGAGAGGAAGATGGATGAGTTCACCAACAATAGTAGTGCTGTTCTTCTTCCTTAGGCTTCTTTGGGAAAGTCTCCCGCTGATTTCAGCTGCTAAAAAATGAAAAGTCAAATTCCATACGAAAATGAGATTCTTTATCAAAAGTGTTATGAAAGAGATATTGTATGTTTTTTATTGTCCCTTGATGTGCTTTTATTCCTGCTTCCAACTCTGGAAATTCTGCTAGGCTTTGTGGTAGAGTCTAGCTGAACAGGTCATATGATTGACATTTAATTAACAGATCTGTCGATACGGGCTTGAAAGTACATTTCTACATTCTGCTCCCTGCACAGAGAGCTTGCTGAATTTAAAAGTGGCAAACATATTAACAGACCCAGAAGAACACTTGATCGTACTGACAGGAATGAAACCTAGGCAGAAGATTTTAACAGTCTTGCAGCCCAGAAGATTACTTGATTCTTGAATCTCAGATAAGGTTGTTTCAAAATAGATGAGTACAGTTGCCTAAAGGGTGAAGGCCACCTTACTGCTACCAGAAAAGAGAGGTATTAGAGGATCTTGTTTTTCAGGGTGTTTCATTTCTGTTGCTCCTGTTGCTAAGGTCACACTGTTTTGTTATTTGATAGAAAAGAGAACATGTGCAGAGAGCCTATAACATTCATTTTCCAGGCTAGCAGGAGGCACAAGTAGCCACAAAGACTTTGGTTTTCAGTGTAAGCTGATGCAATCTGAATTATGGAAACTGCAGTTGCATTTCTTAAGACTTCTAAGCCAACGGGATCTGTCTAGGAGCCTGTGGCAAAAATCCAGCCTGGAAAGAGCATCAACTGAACTTTCCCCCAGTTCCAAAAACCACATTATGGCATCTAATTGTCATCATTTTCACCTGGAGCCAAACCTTAGCACCTTACATCCTTGTGAGAGGATAGGTTGATGGGGAGAAGGTATTCATCTTTCTTGAATGAGTTTTCTTCAAGGCAAGGAGATTTCCTGAAGTGCCATCTGCCTCATGTGTGCAATTTTTCTGGATTTTCCAGAATTATGTCTGTAATTTGCTTCTTTAGCTCAGTCCTCATCCTTTTTTTTCCCGTCTGTGTTATCTCCCAATTGACTTTGGAACAGGCATCATTGTCTTTGCATTGACAGCAAATGCCCTGAAATGAGGCACATGTTTCCAAAGAAAAAGTAAACACATCACCTAGTTTGAAATGTGAAAGCCACGTTACGCCAGTTTTTCACTGTCATTATGTAAAGATGTAGCATCTGGGGCATAAGAAAAAGTCAGGAGAGATGCTGTAATAGAAAATGTCAGAACAAGTCAATGCTGCTTCTCTCGCTCTGCCTGGCAAATTTGTATAAAGTAGAGGTTTAAATAGGAAAAACTTTAAATTGTGGAACTCTTGGAGTGATACACTGTATTTCTCTTGAAAGCTTTTACATGTAGAGGCAATTGGAAATGACTTCCTCAAACATGAGGACAACTTTAATAACTGTCAAGTGTCAGTGAAGTAGGCACATAAACAGAAGAAATGTCACAGTCCATCAGCTTTTCCTCACTTCTTCAATTCACTTTCTGTTGCTTAGTCACGTAGATGTATATAAAGACCCTATGTGTCAGTTCTGCACTTTATCTGCTGCAGAAGGATGTTGGTACCTCTGGTTTGCACCTTTCCTTTCTGCACAGCTCCCTCCTAGCATTCAAACTGGATATTCACTTTAAAACCTAAGAATAAGCCATCCTTGAGGTATGATTATGGTAACAAAAAATTGATGTCTTGATGCTCCGTATTTCTTCTCCTTCACTGATTTCCATACTGAATCTGCTTACTTCACATCCAAAACCAAAAGCTTTCTAGCTGCTCTGCGTGCAAATGCAATTTGGTACCTGAAAGTAAAGCTGGGAGCTTGATTACTCTTCTTCATCGATTTCATCCGTGGAAAACACTATTTTTAGTGGCACTTTCACCGTGTAAATCCAAGAGACAAATCAGAGGCACACTTGCATTTCAGACACCTGAGAAAAGAGGAAAGTGAGCCACACCAGAAAGAGAGGCCATACCCAGTCCCTATTCTCAGGGACAATCTAGTTGTTTGCTTAGTACAAAACCAAGGACAGCAGAATTGTGCTTTTAGCATCAGTAAATGGTTGACTGAAGGATATTTATCAAGACAGAGTTGAACAAAAACAAACAAAAAAGAAATACAACTGCATTATTCTAGTCAGTAAGTAAACTGAAAATGTCCATTTTTGGGGTATTTAGCCAAATACTGATGGTCTCCTACTGCTATTCCAGCAGACTCTGAACTCCTGGCTCAGCTTTTTAGATTCCTGGAGATGTCATTTGTTTCAATTCCAGCTTCTGACAGTCTATTAGAGACAGTGTGGCCATATATTTTCCTCTTCCTCTAAGTTCGAAGAAAAGGAGAAGTTTCATCAGTAGATTAAACAAATCAAAATTTGCTTGATATATATGGAAAATATATATTGAATTTCTATAAATCATGTGGGAGTTAGCTTGTTAGGGGCTAAGCAGGGGATAAGCTCTCTTAAAATTAAGCCAAGACAGACCCCTAAGAGAAATAGAATATCCCTTCATTTTAAAACGTGTCATAGTCTTTTGGTCCTTCAAAGTTGCAAGAAAACCTGAAAATAAGCTCCATATATTTCTCATATAATTCCTGCTGCAGGGTTGTGGATGCTTCGTATTCTGTTATGCGATAGCCAAGAGAAAAGACAGATTCTCTCAAAATTCAAAGGTTTAATCCTTAGAGCCTAAGATAACCATATTTTAATTTTCTTGCTCTGTTCATAGATCAGATATTGTGAGGTATAATAGAAAGGTCTTATAACTGTGCAGGAATGCACAGATGATGAGGTCATCAGTTTAAATAGTCCTACCTTTGGGGCAGGACGAAAAGTTAAAAAAAAAAAAGAAGGGAGGTTTTTCAATTATTTGAACCCAGTTGCAAGGAATAAAAGAAACATGACGGAAAATGACATTGTATTATATAAACCCTCAAGTCTGAAGCATGATATACGGAAATGTCATGCAAATCCTTTTCAGACGTAAGGGAATTTCAGTTCTTCTCATGAAGTAAAAAGGGCCTATGTCTGTATGCTTCCACTTCTTTATGCCTCTTTATTTTTGTCTACCTACACAAACGACCTTTAGCTTAAGAGGGAACAGGTGTGGTATTCAAATTCACTTAGACTTTTTTTTTTTCCTAACAAAAAAATCAGTGTATTTTATGTAGAAATCATTTTCTTCAGAAAAAAAATAATAAAAAATATTATTATGATGGGCAGTGCAAACAGTGTGGAACTTGAGGAGTATCTGCTGAGACTTCCTGATGCTGAAGTACCTAAAGAAAATGCCTTTTAATTAAGCTGTGTTTCACTACTGTATCGAGAGAGTAACTGATGTGTAGAAAGCTTAGAAGTGCTAGGTCAGACAGAATAGATGCAGGAAATCCTTATACATTAGTTCTTCCACTACCTGCTGTGTGTTTGCAACGGTGGGTCCTTGCTTGTGGTTAACTCATGACTTTCCGAACAGCCGTGTATTTTGACCCTGGAAACAAATATTTCCAGTCTGTGAGAGGCTTATTTTTTGAATCCCTGCTCCTCACCTTAGTTTGTCTGTCTCTGAGGAAGCTGCAGTTTCCCAGCTCCAGGCTAGGATTCTTTTGCTTGCGGCACTCTGAATTTTCAGCAACTTTCCCTCAAAGAAGTTTCAGCAAATCTCCCCTCCTTCCAAAGATTTCATTCAGATCACTCTTCTCAAAGGCACGTAACAGCTCGCGAATAAAACACAGTGTAATGCACAGTGGTATCTCTGCTATTTCAAAGCAGACAACCCAACTATTATTTAAACAAAGTAGATGATAGCTTTGTCTGGAAAGCTCAAGAAGTTGTGTAAGTAATGCCAAGGAAATCATATGGAGTAGTCACTTCTTTTTTTGCACAATTCAAAAAACAATTTTAATTTACTGAGTTGTAGCTTGTAACTTTGGGAGACGAAAAGAAAACCACAATTCCTTTGACAGGAAACTTGGAAAATGAGGAATGAAATTGAAGTCCTTTAAAATGTTTTCTTCTCTCAACTGAAGAACACTTTCTGCTTGGTACCTTAAGCTATGTTTAAGAAAACAGGGTGTCTAAAAGCTGCTTGGATCTGTTATTAACATGTCTGTTTATTTCCTAGCAGTTGTCTGACTGTTACAGCTAATTGATTCAATTTTATTTCATAGTAGAAACAGGATATACAGCTGAACATTATGTCTCACATCTTATTAATTTCCTCTAGAACAATATGTATAAATTCTAAATTATTTTCTTCTCTTCTCCACGTTGTACTTTCTCTGGAGAAATTAATTCTACGGGGTATTTTAAACAATGGGGAAGACTGATATGTAAGTAGACCCAGGTGTATTATGGAGCAGACTGAGTATGATTAGATTGGGATGAACTGTGAGCACGACAGCTCTGTGCTGATGTTGTGAGCATGACAAGGAGATGCTTTAAAAAGTGTGTAAGCCTCAAGTTGCCTTGCTATTACACGGTTGTCTCTGTGTAGTAAGTAATTCTAGAAAACTCCTAGTATCATCCTGGGTTGATAGCTATCTCAAAACATTAGTCTCAGAGAGACTGGGCATGTTATGTAGATGAAGATGATGTAGATATTTAAGTATTTGGAACTTTGGCATGTAGCCAAGAAGATGTATATTATACATGAAAAATATTTCATCAAAATCTAATTCAAAGACAGAGACCTGAGAAACAGGGTCACAGCACAAGCAGAGAAATCCTGACCTTTTGATAAACTCTGGTATTGTTAGAAAAACAAAAAATAGGCGGTGATTCCGCTGCAGCAGAATATAGAGCTTACCTGGTAACACTTTATTAGGTATTTTTTTTTATGTACTGCTGTCTTCTGTGATCTTCAGAGGCTTTTAGTTACAACACTTTATTGACCTTGCAAGGTGGAAACAAACTCATTCTTCTACTCTCCAAACTACTTGGCCTATATATAGTCACCATAACAGCAAAATTTTATAAAATGTGACATCAAAACTAAACACGGCAGTGCATCCCACTGCCAAATTTAGAAGAAAAAAAAATAGCATTTGTCACAATTATTCTTGTCCTATGCTTATAGGAGAGAGGGGAAATGATGTTTGATTGTAATAGACCAATCTAGTGCCATAATTGAGGAACCTCTTGCCAAATAGGCACTGCATCAGCAGTAACTGTCTCTCTAGGATATGTTTAACAGATCACTTGAATGATTGTGTATCACAAAATCTGGTATTGTCAGAAGAAAATAGGTCCGTTCTAGATCTACAAAGTAGGGACCTTCTGGTGCTTATGCTTAGCCTCAAATCACCAAGCTTGGATCTCAATCCAAGGAATGGAAGGGACAATTTTTAGTACATTCTTAAATATATGGGCCCCCCAAAAGAAGAAACGGGAGTTCATTTTGATGACCAGCATTGGAGGAATGGAGCAGCAGATGGCCAGAGTTCTCTGTACAATGACCTGGTGTTTGTCATAACAGTGTCACAATATGACTTTATTGGAATTTTTAAGGAAAATTACAGTCAGCATGTTCAGCCTCTACATTGTTGAGTCTTTGTGTTATATAGTGATAGACATTTAAGAAGTGTCTGAGCACACTTGAATGGTTCATGCTGCCTTACAACTCACCGTGCTGTATATGCTGTGCTTCGGCATCCCTAACTGCTGTGTGTCCCCACGGAAACAGTCTTACAGAGTTCATCGCTTTTCCTCCCCCTTATTCCTCCAGTAACCTGGAGCTGACCAGTTTCAATCAAATGCAACAGGGCGGATGCCTCAAAGGTTAAAATTTCTGCAGGTCGGGGGTGTGTAAGGGGACGAGTCCACATTGATGCTCCATGGAGGAAAAAAATGGAGCTGGGGGACATCTGTGTTGCTCGTTACCACGCACTTGCAGGTGTAGCAAGCCACGTGGTGTGAACACTTTTCGTTTGTAATCTTCAGACCTGTGGGAGGAAACAGTGGACACGTGGGGCAGGAAAGGGACAGGAAAAGGAGAGAGATACTGGAATGGCTGCAGTGGCAGCAGGTTGTAGGTGAGAGCTGGAGTTTCTACAGTAAAGGAAGGGGGTAAGGCACCAACTGCAAACTAGGTAATTAGCTTTTCATCTGTTTTATCTATGTGAACTCAAGTTTCTCTTTTATGGTGTACTTTGCATTTATAAGTATGTGAAAGCCGTATAAAAAAAAAGAATTGACAAATCTGAAGTTTTTTTGTAACGGATTTGGAAATATTATTTTTTTTTGCACAGAACACAGAAGAATTGCTTTATCTGCTTTTCAAATGATTTGGTTTTATGTGTATGTATTCAAGTTCAAGTGTGTGTATGTATTCAAGTTTAACTCATCCAGCCCACAAAATGTAGAAAATACTTTTTATATTTTGTTTTCAACCCTGCATCTTCACCTCTAGTGTGTCTTGTGAGAACTAACTGTGTAGCTTTAAAATGACTGCTAGTTTCTTGAAAAAGCATTTTATCTGGGAACCTGGAACCAGTTAGAAGATATAGTGTAGCAAATAAGCAGTTCACTTCTGGGATTGGCATAGCGTCATACTGAGTATATTGGTTTTGTTGTGGAGAAAAGTCTGGCTGTTATGGGAAGAGAAAACCATTTAGTATCCTTTCTGTCACAGTAAGACCTCACTGCTTTTTGAATTACCTCATCAGAAAAGCTTACACAATCATGAGCTATCTCTAGACCTACACAGAATGCGCTGTAGGGGAAGAAACAATTATTAATGTAGATATTTTTATAACCTGTACATTTAGCCCATGCCCTTGAATATTCCCAGAAATGTAAGGTAGATTTACATTCTGCAGTTTTGAGATTGCTCATCATCTGGGTTTGACTCGCACTCCAAGAGATGGTCTCCCACAAGTTCCTAAAAGCGTGAAGACTTGCACGGTTTTTTTACAAGAGTGTGCAGGTGACGTTTTCTCAGATAGGACTTTAAAGTATTTCAGTATTTCTAGAGTAATTGGTTACTGAATAATTTTGCAGGCTATGGAAAGGAGAATTAGCGCCTCTGACCACAGAAATTGACAGATACAGGTTTGCTCTATACATCGATAAGGTCTTCTCCACTGTAAGATAACTCCTAAAAGAACATCTGTACAAACTAAAACAATACGGACTCAACCTACTGTACTCTACTTACAAGTATGCAGGTATGAAGAATTCCTTGTGGAGAATCCTCTTAGAGAAGTGGAAACCGTGCCTCTTCCTGCTGTGCAGTAAACCAGGTCGATAGTAAGAAATGCCTTTATTGACTGGAGGGCACGCACAAAATCTACATGCAAGGAATGGTATATTAACCAATAATTAGTTTTAGTGAAACCTACAATAACTCGGGACACCTAAATCTTGAAATAATTTCTGTGTTCCTCTCAAGCTCCTCAGTCTTCAGTGTCTGCCCTTCATTTTTCTCTCATTTGATGCCTACTGCTGGAAAACCTAAGAAAACATGAATTCTCTTTAAATATAGCCATTTTCTAAGAGAACATTTATTCTGACAGCAGTTAGGAATTAATGACACATCTATACATCATTAAAAGTACTTTCTGAGTAGCTGTTCTTAAAGTAATTATTTCTTTTATCTCCCCATGTGCAGTTTCTCTGTTTGAAAAATGTCAAGGGGCAGTTATTTCTTATTGTCTCTCTTACAACTAGTATGCAACTTCTGCTTTTTCTATCAAGTCAAGATCAGTCTGATTTTGTTTTCTTGTATTACATATGGAGGAAGAAAAAAAAAAAGCTAAACAAACCATGCCTTTACCTAAATTTTAGGTTCTATCTGTTTAGCAGATTGAGATGTTAGAAAAAAACACTCTAAAATACTTGAAATTGCAATTATGATTTTTAAATACAGAATTTTCTAGTTATATGTGTAGCCATATTTTCTCAAAATGGTCCTCTAACAGAGGAGCATATGAAAACATCTTCTTCCTTCTCCTGTAGGCTACTATTCTCAATGATAATGAGAAAATGTCCAATCATTTTTTAGATTTTGTACTCACCTCATAATGCAGATTAAATTATTACTAGCTATTGTTCAATAGAACATATCTAGGTTTGAAGAGTTACTCTGTAAAACAAAATGCATAAATAGACCATTGCACATGTAGGTATTTGGACCAGTAGATAAAATTGCTAATTTGCAAATGTGTATACCGGAAGTGAACAGAGAATTCTGAATGTGAGCCTGCACGTGAAGGCTGAATGCATTACTTGAAACTTGTGTAAGGATTTGCAATTAACTGTTGGACAGAAAGAGAATTCACTCTGTGCAATCCAGTGTCTTAAGAAATAAAGCAGTGTTCACAATACATTTCCATAATTAAATAGAAATTGCATGAGATGAGCTCAATTTCTAGTGTAGCATAGGGGTTGTAGTGGCAGCTGTTGTTGTGTTCTCGTGTCAAGGTATGAATACTCTTGTCAAATTCATGATGAGATCACTTACATGTAATACAGTAAGTCTTTCTCCTGCACAACATTTCCTGCAGCACAGGGGATGTCTCTAAGTCATATGGATGAACTTTTATGAGCCTTGCCGATATCATATAAAGGAGAATGGCAGTGGTATATTATGAGACTCTGATCACCAAGTTAATCTTGTGAAGAATCTAATAAAGGAAGAATAGGATTGCAATGTAGAAAAAAAATATGAAAAACTGAAAGAGATGTGAGAGGATAAGGACATATAAACAAGATAAAGTTGAAGATCTCCCTGTCCCAATATCCCATCTCCAGTGATGGCCAAAAATATAATTTCTCAAGAAGAATATACACCCGGAACAAGTCTTTACAACACTCCCCTGAGTATTTGCCCAACCTCCAACCAGCAGTTTAGGGAGATCATGAGTTGGAGATGTTCCTCATGTGTTTAGCAACTCTCAGTGAATTTCTTCTTCCCAATAAATTTCTTCAGCCTTGCTTTTACGCAGTGTAAATCTATTAGCACCCATAGCATCTGGTGGGAAGACTTCATAGCTCAACAGCATGTCCTGGAAACAGACACTGCCTTTGCTTTTAACTGTTAAATACGATTTTTTTATATTGCCTCCTAATCATGCTTTATGAAGTTACCTCAGCATTTTTACTAGATGAATATTCAGAGCTTTCAGAAAATTAGGCATTTTTATGATTACCTTATTACATTAAATAAATTTAGATATTGAAAAGTACCCATGATGTGGAAATCTTTACCATTATTAATATTATCTTCCAGACCCCTCTTATGTCATATTTTTCATTCTTCCTTTATTTTATAATTCAGATGAAGGACTTGAGGCAAACTTGTTTGCACCATGTTACTCTAGGCAAAAGCATAGGTCACTACCTGAAAGAGACATCATTCTCTTTTCCTCTACTGAAAGAGAGGTTGAAAAGCCACATGATCACAATATTTCCCATCCCAAACAACTACACACCCTGACAGTTATATTTGACACTAAATAAATTCAATGTAATTGGTTTATTTGCTAAGGGATGCACGTTAAATAAGATACTTTAAATCCTAAAACATTACTCTAGAACATGCAGATCATAATGAGACAATTTTGTTATCTTCTTGTAGAACCGAATAGGGTAGATGCACAGAGATAAAATACATGTAGAGCTAAGCTTTCAGTAAGAAGCAATGTGTAACCATTCTCCAGCAAGAAACTTTAATTTCTTATTTCTACTGTTCTGCCAGTCACTATTGATAGATCATGTTTTCTAGACTTCTTGATGATTATTGTTGATTTATCCTCTTTGGCTGCTTGCCTCAGCTTTCCCTCAATCCTGCATTTTCTGTGGATGAGCACTGGCTGTGAAAGGGGCATGGCCAAGCTATTTTTTTAACTGATCATTCAGAATGGTTGAAAATATTTCCCAAGCTGAGTAAGTGGCAAGTTGAATGATCTTCTGTCAGTTGGGCAAAACACATTGTACCATAAATAACTTAAGCAATCTGTAAAATGGGAAATTTCCAAACCCTGCCTCTGTGCTCTTCTCATCCTTGCCTCAATGTTTATCTTTTGGGTTTCACAGCAATGATAATCAGATGGTGAAAATAAAAAAGCAGTTTTTTCCCAACATAGAATTACACAGCTCTTTTGTGTTTCCAATCACACCGTATCAAATCTATATGAAGTAACAATGTATCACCAAATTATTTATTTAGTAGATTTGTTATGTTAAAATATAAAAATGCAGTAATAAAACCTCCAGTAAATTACAAGGTATAGCACAAGGACACTAGAAAGTAATAAAATATTTTAAATCTGTTGGAAAATACCACACAGTTATATGTCAAAATCAAAGCTGAAGTTATGTTCAGATTTGTTTAAGATACAGTAGGGACCCAGTCAGGCAGCTTATTGTGGAAAGAGGCCCTGACAAAATGCCAGTTCGTTCCAGGAACAACCTGGGTTCTCTGGCCTTTGAGTGGTTGCTCAAAGGAAGGAGAAAAAAAAAAAAAAAAAAAAAAAAAAAAGAAGAGATGAAATCTATGTTGAGATCATGAGTTATGAAATGCCATGATACTCTTCCTTTGTAAATATATTCTGCTCTTCACTGATTCAAAAATGAACTTCAGCAGTATCATCCTTGCTCTATAAACCTTAGTCTACTTAATTAAAAACTTCTCAGGAAATGCACTGTCTAAAGCTATTTGTCAGTGAACGGGTTGTGCTTGTTTGTCAAAATTCCAGTCTCACAAATCGGTATCATTTTCTGCTAAGTAAGGGCTATTCAGTTTAGTGCTTTTAATGATGACTGTGTTGAGATATCTTCCTGTGAAGTACTCCAAATGTCAGGATTAATTTCTCTTATCAGTATAAAAAATAAAAATCCAAAAGTAATTAAGATTTACTGAAGATTTCTTTTTCACCACTCCAAGCAAGCTTCCAGAGAAAATATCTACTTTTGCGGATCTATTGAGTCCTAGCAGAGAATAATGGGATATATATAGGATAGCCAGCAGTGAGCTCATTTATCTATCAGAGAAGAAAAGTCCTAGCACTGCTGACCTTTGCCTGCAATGAAAAGCTTAACCAGTGCTGACAATGTTTGTGAGAAATATATTTAGTAGAAATGAGCTAAAAAAATTTTGACTGCAAGAATAGACAAGGTAGAATGCATTGCACATGTATTTAAAACTCCTAAATTTCCAAAGCAAATAATTTTTCATTCATATACTGAAGGTAAGAAGATGAGGTTCCTATGAAGATTTTTTAAAGTCTTCATGCCAAGGATTCTTCAGTATGAGGGTGGCGAGACTTTGGAATAAATTGCCCAGAGAGGCTGTGGCTGCCCCCTCCCTGGAGGTGTTCAAGGCCAGGTTGGACAGAGCCTTGAGTAGCCTGATCTAGTTGAGAGGCATCCCTGCCCGTGACAGGGAGGTTGGATTAGATGATCTCTGAGGTCCCTTCCAACCTGGGCCAGTCTATGATTTTATGGTTTTAGAAATATTGCACAAAATTTTACAAATAAATTGTTCTTATAGCTTTCTCAATCACTAGATAAAGTATAATAAATAATTACATTGTGCCTGTTGGTTTGTAAACGAACTGTGGACAAACCTTCCTTTTCTCTGCTTTAATTTACAATTTGCAATTTCAGAGTGGATTTTCTTACAGAATTAACCTCTCTACAGCAGTTTTCCAAAACAGCACAGTGTCTTTTCTTCGCAGCGCGTTTGCTATTCTAATATAGTTGTAATGCCTCTGAAGGAAGAACCCTATCCCAGATAATTTGTACCGCCCTCTGGTTTCTGAAAACGGAAAGCACTTTACACATTCCAGAATTATTATTGTAATATTTGTGCTAATGTTCACCAAAGGAAAACATACGGGTTTTCTCCTCTCTTGCCAGGTACGTATGTGCAATTGGTTTGACTGACTTACGTTTCACTTACAGTCACCCTTAGCAAAAGAAAAGAAAAAGTTAGACATAAGGGCATCTTGGTTGCCTTTATCTTTTCTAACAAAATATGGTAGACAAATATTACAATTAATGCTAAAAGCGTAGTCAAGCACACTAATATCTGTGCTTAAATAGGTGTTAGTAAGGCTGAATACTCCAAAGCTAAAGGAAATGGTTGTGATACATGGTCTGTCATCTAGATTACTGTCCGTGATGACTGAGGAACATATCGCACAGGCACAGCAAGCTCAAGAAATCAAGTGTTGCAGCCTTAACCTCTGAGTGTGCAGACTGTATAGCCTAACTGCCCCTCAAGTGCTGTTTCTGAGTTTTTTGCGTGATAAAGGGTCATAACCAGACCTCACCTGTCCTAACATTAAGAATTAAATCCTTTTAAAAAGTATTCTTACTCAAATCACTATTTCCAAACAAAATTGTTTGCTGGGTGGTTGGAAACTTGTGCGTTTTTTCCCCACCAGTCCTGCATTCTCAAGCTGGATATTTATAATCTTGGGTCTCAGTCTGCTATTCATTCTGGAATATCTTCACTGAAATCAGTTTGGTAAACCAATGATTTATATATTATTTATAATTCAGAAAGGTAAAAATCTGGTCCTGAAGATCCTTAAGTGCATCTATCTATTATTACAGTGTTTCTGAAAAGCTTTTATAATTTTCATGCGATTCTAAGTGATTCTGGGTCTCCTAGCTTGCTTTGCACTCCAACTTGTTAGGCTTCCCGTAGGCTCTCTTATTTTCAGAAACACTGCCAACATAGCATTTACCAGTGCTGGGTTTTCATTTTCTGCGATCTTTTTTTTTTTTTTTTTTGTACTATTGCAGTCTTAGAAAAACAACTTCTGTATGGTTATAAATGGTTGGTTTGAAACAAAGATCAAGCACTTTATCCACCAGTACTTCAGAAGATTTCGCTTCTATGGAGGTTTTCCTTTCTCGTCTCCTGGCATTTTGAAGTCGTTAGATTTAAAACTCCTTTGAGAATCACTAGTGCAGGCTAAAGAGAGAAGAAGAGCTGCTGAGTAGGGGGGAAAAGACTTTGCTTTTTTGCAGAAGGGTGAGACCATGGCAATTGGCTAGGCTTGCGCTAAGAGCTTATTGATGTAGGAGTGATGTTGGAGGCGTGAGATGCCAATCACGAAGTGAGTGAACTTCAGAAGAACATGAAACAGATAACAGACAAAAAAATGGCCTTTCAAAAGGGCGACTGCAGAGTGATCAGAATCTCAGCTGAGAATACAGGAGGAGTTTCCCAAATGAGGGAGGCTTTTTTGACTGCTTAGCCAAGGCCTGAGGCAGCCAGCCCCAGGTGCCTAATGGAAACATTTTCTCTATGTAAAGTTATGCCTTTCACAGAGTGCCTTTAACAGAAGTCTGCTGTGCCTTTCAAACTGTGAAACAAAAGTTTTATTTTTATTGATGATTTTTCCTTGCTTTTTATCGTTCCAGCAGTGCGTGTAACAAGAGGAAATATGTCTTTATTATAAGATAAAAAAAAGTCGTAGAATAATCATAGAACAGAATTGTAGAACAGTTTTTGTTGGAAGAGACCGTCAAGATCATCGAGTCCAGCCTTTGTCCCAGCCCTGTCAACACCACTAACCCATGTCCCCTCAGCACAACATCCACCCGTCTCTTAAACACCTCCAGGGATGGCGATTCAACCACCTTCCTGGGCAACCTGACAACCCTTTCAGTACAGAAATTCCTCCTAATATCCAACCTGAACCTTCCCTGGCACAACTTAAGGCCATTTCTCCTAGTCTTATCATTCTCCACTAGGGAGAACAAACCAACCCCACACAGCACTTGAGGTGCAGCCTCACCAAAGCTGAGCACAGGGGCATCATCCCCTCCCTGCTCCTGCTGACAGCACCATTCCTGACCCAGGCCAGGATGCCGTTGGCCTCCTTGTCCCCCTGGTCCCACTGCTGGCTCATGCTCAGCCACTGTCCACCAACACCCCCAGGTCCCTCTCTGCCTGGCAGCTCTCCAGCCACTCCTCCCCAAGCCTGTAGCGCTGCTGGGGGTTGGTGTGGCCAAAGTGCAGGACCTGGCATTTGGCCTCATTGAATTTCATGGAGTTGGCCTTGGCCCAGTGATCCAGCCTGTCCAGATCCCTCTGCAGAGCCTCCCTACCCTCAAGCACATAGACACTTCCATCCAGATTGGTGTCATCTGCAAGCTTACTGAGGGTGCACTCCATCGCCTTGTCCAAATCACTGATGAAGATGTTAAACAGGAGTGGTCCCAGTACTGAGCCCTGAGGGACACCACTCGTGACCACTCGCCAACTGGATTTAGCTCCATTGACCACAACTCTTTGGGCCCAGCCATCCAACCAGTGTTTCACCCAGCAAAACATATGCGCATCCAGGCCAAGAGCAGTTAATTTCTCTAGGAGAATGCTGTGGGCAAGTGTCAAATGCCTCCCTAAAGTCCAGGGAGATGACATCCACAGCCTTTCCTTCATGCAACAGGCAGGTCACCCAGTCACAGAAGGAGATCAGGTTTGTTAAACAGGACCTGCCCTTCACAAACCCACACTGACTGGGCCTGATCACCTGGTTGTCCTGCATGTGCTGCACAGTAGAACTCAGGGTGATCTACTCCATCAGCTTCCTTGGCACTGAAGTCAAACTGACAGACCTGTAATTTCCTGGATCATTCTTCTTTCCCTTCTTACAGATGGGTGTTATATTTGCTGTCTTCCAATCATCTGGGACCTCCCCAGTCTGCCAGGACTGCTGATAAATCATGGACAGTGGCTTGATGAGCACCCCGCACCCATCTGACCGAATAGATCTGTGCCCATTGATGTGGAGCAGCAGGTCACTGACCATCTATTTCCTCCTCGATTGTGGGGGCACATTTTTTTCCTGGCCGCAGTCTCTTGGTTTGGAGGGCTGGCTTCCCTCAGTACAAGAATTTCTGTTACTAAAGACAAAAGGCAAAGAAGTCATTAACCACCTCAGTCTTACCCTCATCTTTCATTACCATATTTCCTCCTGGGTCCAGTAGGGGATGGAGGCTCTCCCTTGTCTTTCTCTTGTTGTAAATGTGTTTATAGAAGCTTTTCTTGGTGTCCTTTACCTCCAGAGCCAGATTAATTTTTAGCTGGGTTTGAATCCTTCAGTTATCTCCCTGCACAACCTAATAATATTCTTGTACTCTTTGTGAGTGGCCTACCCCTTCTTCCAGAGGCCCTAAAGTCTCTGTTTTCCCTGAGTTTCAGCCAAATCTCCCTATGCAGTCAGGCTGCTCTACTTTGCTGCCAGCACATGAGGTTGGCCTGCTCCCGTGCCTTGAAGACCTCCTTCTTAAAAAATGTCCAGCCTTCTGGACTCCTATACCCTTCAAAAACGACTCCCAAGAGATTCTGTCAAGTGACCTCCTAAACAAGTCAAAGGCCACCCATTGGAAGGTGAAAGAGGCAGTTTTGCAGTCCCCTCTCCTATTATCTCTAAGAATATAGGACTTAATGATTTCATGGTCACTGTTCCCTAAACAGCCTCCAGTTTCCACATCCTCCACAAGACCTTCTCTGTTCACAACCAGAAGGTCCAGCAGGGCACCTTCCCTGGCCTGTTCACTCCCCAGCTGTGTGAGGAAGTTATCCTTCACACATTCCAGGAACCTCCCGGATTGTTCCCTCTCTGCTGTGTCCAGCTGATACCTGGAAAGTTGAAGTCCCCCACAAGAACAACAGCAAGTGACCACGACATTTCTCCCAGGTGCTTATGGAACACTTCATCCACCTCACTGCTCAGGTTGGGAGGTCTATAACAGACTCTCACAGCCATATGACCTCTATTGGCCTTGCCCCTTAACCTAACCCAGACACTCTTGACCCCATTGTCACTGTACTGAAGTTCTGAGCATTCATAGCACCTTCTATCCCTCCTGAAGAGCTTGTAGCCATTGATTGTGGCACTCCACTTATGTGAGGCATCCTACCATGTTGGTCTGAAATTCTCTATTCAGTCAGTCACTGATCAGTTTCCTTGTTATATTATAGGAAGCTGCACAGTTAAAAAAGTGGTATTAGAGGAGCCAATTTCAACCAGTGCAGTCAACTTGCTGAAGGGAGCCCTTCTGTGTTCAGCAGGATTCCCGAGGACTTCATCCAAATGAAATTTGGTCATATTTTCCCACTGTGTTTTCAGCAGGATTTCCACACCTTTCCTCTTCTTCAACAAAATGAGGAAGTTGTCTCTCAGAGGAAAAAAAATAAATAAAATTATATTTTCAAGTTGGAAGACAGCCTTTAGAAAAGAGAAAAACAGTGTGATTGATGAAAGCTGAAATTAGAAGTCTCAATTTTGTTCCCAACCTATCGTTAATAGGAAGACAAACTGTATTTTACTGCTTTCCACAGCAGAATTTTGAGAATTAAAATACAGGTTTTGGAACAAAGACAGGAAGCAAAATGCTTGAGAAAATGGGGTAAATCACAGCTAGCGTGTCTGTTCCCCAAAACTGCATTTCTGAACATAGTGTCTTTTTTTTCACTTTTAATTCGTTGCTAAGTAATATTAACAATTAAATAAGCTTGTGTTCTCTAACTGAATTTAACAGTGAGTAATAATGTGGACTTAGCATCATCAAAACACAGTTACCCATTTACGATATACTCACATTTGTTGGAAAGGAATGAGAATTTAATCTGATAGGAAGTAATGCATAACTACTTGATTTCTTTACTTACTGTGTCATCTTACTTGCCAGAAATACTACAGTGGTCTGTAGCCAATAAACAAAAATTTCACTTTTTTCACTTAGTCTTACCATACAGAACATGCATTTTCAGGTCAGCGTGCTTGTATTAACGGAGTGATGAATCATTAAAAAGAAAAGGCAAAGCGTGATATCAAATGACCTTAATTTTCTGTTGAATTCATAAAGTTCTTCAATTTGTTGGTTTGAGGGTGTTTCTTTATTTCTAGCATACTGACTGAAGAGTTCATTTATTTATTTTATTCTGCCTCTAAGACAAACAGCACTGCTTTTGACCTCTATTTATTCTCCACTTAGACCTGCTGGTCTAAATGCCTAAATGAATGGGAGCTGCTGCTGTGGGAAAGCTTGAGACTGTAACAGCAGGTACTCAGCTGCTCATGACCAGCCCGCAGTGAATCTGGAATTATTTTTATCCCTTGAACTCTTAATACTGCTCACCCTTTATGTTTGCAGTGTTTTTAATTTTAATGAGGGAGATACACAAAGTATTTATGCATTTCCTGTCACGTTTCAAGTAGACACATAATTAAAACCATATAATCAAGAAATAATTTTTCATATTCAGAGAGTGCTTGTCCTGCTGCTCAGGACCTATTTTTAATTAAAAATCTGAGCTCCGGTACGTATGCAAATATCATTATGTCAACAGAAATATCCACAAAAATGTGAAAGACTTATCTGCAGTCTCAACAGAGCAGAAGGGGAAAGCAGTGGGATATCTTACACCTTCCTTAGCTTCATGAAATCAATTGTAATGGACACCGTATAACATGAGCTCTTCACAAGGTTAGTCTTCCCTTGATAATTTCCTGCCTGTACGTGGAGGAAATGGTCAGACAGAAGTGGAGAACTTTAGCAATGAATAATATAAATCAGACAAGGCTTTTCATTTAAAAGTAGTTCGGAACTAACATATACAGAGTTGTTTATTTTTTAAAATGTGGTAAAATAACACAAAATGCCAAATAAAAGTGTAGCGAATTCCTACATAAATTGTGGTCGGTTGGGTTTTTACCTGCTATTGTAAGCAGGATTAACATAAGGAAGCCAACCTTATCATGCGGGAACAATGAACTTTATCAGAAGGATCTGGGAGAAGCTCTTCACAGCTTGGAATTCTCTGATCATCAGATCTCACTGCACACACACTCTGATACCCTGCTAAGTCACATGGTAAAGCACACTCTTGGCACACTGCTAGCCATTAAGTAAGGATGGTTGTGTGTCAGTCCAGACACAAGTTTGTTGGGCTTTCTTCCTTCATTCCTTCTTCCTGTGGTTATTCAGAATCACAGAATAATACAAAATGTTGGTTTGGAAGAGACGTCTAAAGGTCATCTAGTCCAGCCCCTGCAGTGAGCAGAGACATCTTTAACTGGATCAGGTTGCTCAGAGCCCCATCCAACCTGACCTTGAATGTCCCCAGGGATGGAGCCTCCACCACCTCCCTGGGCAATACGTTCCAGTGTTTCACCACCCTCATTGTAAAAACTTTATATTCATTTATTTATACCTTCTTGTCATTTCTTCTTTCTGAAGAACATAATTTTCCAAAAGGTATTGTTAGTGGTTTAATATCAAGGCATTGCATATCAAGGAATATACTGGATTTGAATGATTTTGCTCTTACTTTATGGACTCAGACTACTTGCCTTAGAAGGAGCTGTATTGTATGCAAATGCTTCTCACTCCAAATTAAGTGCCAGATTGAATCTTTGGGGAATCTGTTCCAGCCACACTGTATAAAGATAGAAGATGTTTAGCTGCAAGATTGGTCTTTTCCTTTGCCCCTCTCTGGTGTATACTACACATTGAAAGAATGCTAAAATAATCATACAATTGAACAAATGATTAGGTATATGTTATCTAAAACATATTAGAAGGTACTGATGGGGAACACAGCATAGGGGAAAATCTATTTTTGTTTCTGTAGATTTGAATGGCCTAGTGAATATACATATTTATGAATACCTAGATTGGTCTAGGCAACTCAGAAAACGTGCAGTTTTCTGTATGGTTATTTTCTTGCATGAGATCATGTTAGCAGATGTTGATGCTTAACAATTTTGTCTTAAGTCCTTCCTCCTTCTTTCCATGTGCAAAGATGAGCCTTCTTGCTCATTCTTAGTTCAGATATGCTCTGCGTTTAGCAAAACAGATGTTCTCTTTAAATAGGCTTCAGGTAATATGGACATCTCAGGCTTTCCCTAATGAATCTGTCGTAACCAAATTACGTATGCATAAATGCAGCCCAAGTCCTTCAAGGACATACTCATTAGCTGTGTCATTTTATATTCACTCTTTGGAATAAATATGCCCCCGTGGCTGTTGGAAGCATTTAGATTCACTGATTCTATTTGAAAATACCCATTTGATATGTATTAACTGTATATTGCTATGTTCACAGGAAGAAAAAGAGACAAAGGTGTGAAATAGGTCCTCTTATATTCCAGAGCCCTGTATCCTTTTCACATACATAAAATAGTAAGATGAAAGTCTGATCAGTCATCTCTAATACTCCCAATTTATTCGCAGTAGTGTAACTTAGCTAGCTGGATTTTCCTTGTTTATAATAAAGTGATAGGAAATATTTCTAGCTATAGTAAATCACAAATATGAAGACTGTAAGTTATGAGAGATTCTGATTCCTGTCAGTGTAAGGAGAGAATATTTTTAATGTATGGCATAAAGTAACATAGCTTGGGGTAAAACATGTTGAAGAGAATGCCTGATATTCAAAAAACATATAGTGAGATCCATCAACACCTGAAAAGCTGTAAATTGCAGAAGCGTTTACGTTAAAAAAAATCTTAGAGTTCTTAAACCGAGTTTTGTGTAAAATAGGCAAAATACAAAGTATGAGTTTGGATACTAGACACAGTGATCTTCAGTACAGAGATATTAGATTATCATCACCTATGTAAGCTTCATGACACAAGTCTGTCTAATTTGTACTAATTTGCCCTGTTACAAATGAGGAAATGGTAGTTACAGATTATTTTGCCAGCATTGATATGAGCTGTGGTGGTTGAAATCAATTAGAAATTCTCCTTTGGGGTCAGTGACAAGCAACGGAAACCTACATAGGTTATTTTGTAAACAAAATGGAGTAGTGCTGGTAGTTATTGCAGAGGATGTTTGGAATCGTCGTGTAATCACGATTTCTTTCCTTTTCTCATTTATCGCTGGCAACATTCAACCTTATTTAGTTAGCTGAGTTTTGGGCCTCTTCGCTGTAATAAAAGGATCTTCTTTAAAAACAAAAACCCGTGCTTCACTTGAGGTCCAAGGAAGATGAGACAGCCAACTACACGTACTTCAGCTCTAGGCAATCTCCTCTGATTTTCATTTTTTTCATAAAATCAAGGCTATATTTGACTCCAAATAAAGGCTTAGCTTCTGATGGTTTACTCTGATTTATTTTGGTGAGACGACTCAGAGAAAAACCATAGCAATTTGTGCGTTAGTGCTGACACATCACCCAAAGAAGGTACCAAAATCCCTTTCCTGTGACCATTGAAGTGCGATGGGTATCCATGATTTGTCACAGCTGTGTAAGGGAATTTCAGAACAAGAGTGAGCTCTTAGAGCTCCCACAGCTCAGAAAAGGGGTCTGCAAAACCTTTGTAGCCTAGGAAGATCTATCCAGTCGGCCAGAATGACTGATCCAGCAGAAATGAAGTTGGGTTGTGAAGCTGTTGCGTGTGAATGGGGAATGTAGAAATTGCAGATTCATGAAGTTTGGTTATAAATTATGTTTGAGTGCTCATTAAGGCACAAGACCATGCATTTCATTACAAAAACACAAGGATTTAATGCAGGTAAAAAGTCATTATGACACTCCAGGGCATAATAAAATTCAAGCAGTGCAACATTCCTTGATAACAGTAAACTAATATCTATTCTGTTTCAAGCTTTACCCTAATAAATAGGCCCCGGTGCCAGACAATGCTCCAAACAACTGAGAAATAGAAACACGGTATTTACAGATTGGCATTTTTCCCCTCTGTTGCTTGGCCTTTACTCAATTTCTGTTTAAGGATGTTTTCCTATTTAAAATTGGTCTGACAAGAATTTGATGGTATTACTGCTGTAGGGATTTTGTAGAAGCCGTGTAAGGTGTTAATAATGTGACCAAAGCACTGTCCTGTTCGAGCCCCACCCCCTGTTAAAAAAAAAAAAAAAAAAAAAAAAAAAAAAAAAGTTCTTTGCTACAGCAAAATGCCAGTGTTGTATAAAACAAATTATACAGTCAGATAACAAATACATATTGAAGCATTTTTTGGACCTTTGTTCCTGTTGTACTGTACATGTGTTAGACGCATCTTTTAAGAACAAATGGATGTTTCCACTTCCAATAAAGTCACTGACCACATTCGTTTCATGTTCTCTGAGAAATCACTTTACTTACCTGCGTTGCCGACTGTTGTGCAGTTTTTCACGTCAGTCTGGAAAAACTCATAGCTGTATCGCTGCAGTGCTCCGTGATACTTCTCTAAAAAGCTAATTATCTTGTGTCAAGCACATTACTAGTGAGGTGGTGCTAATTACCTTTTTTTTTCTCTATTTGTTCAACTAATGAACTTAATTAGGTTCAACTTCGGCCCGTTATTTTTCACCTGTTCTTAGCTTGAAACTTGCTGCTGATTTGTCAGTTCCAATGAAGGGACTTACCTGTTTTTTCCAAACACATTAGTTGTGTCGTTTAAACACGTTAGCCCACTGAGAGTGGGCAGGGATGCCAAAAACTGAGAGATCAATCCAGCCTCACTACAGCCCGTAGAAAAATCGTGGAGCAAGTCCTCTTGGAGCACATCTCTGGGAGGGAGAAGGATGAGATGGGGAGCTTTCAGCGCAGCTTGGCCAAGGGTGAACCATCCTGCTTGGGCCAGATGGTTGAAGAAAGGTTGAGGAATTAGAGGAGATCAGGGGAGGCCCCTTGGGACAGCAGGACTGGAGTACTTGCTGAGTGAGGAGAGGCTGTGGGGCCAGGGCTGGTCCAGTGGGCGCACAGGTGGCTTAACAACACCCCAGTCCATATAGAAGTGGATGACGGGGATAGGGATGGGCTCTTCACAGTGATGCTGGTGGGAGATTAAGACACACTGGCTGGAACAGGAGAGGTTCAGCCTGGGTTTTAGAAAAAGCTGTTTCTCCACAAGGACAACCAGGGAGCAGGGCCACAGCATAGTGTGATGGTGCTGTCTCCCTCCTTGGAAGATTTCCAGACCTCATGGAACAAAGCCCTGAGGAACCTGGTCTGGCCCCACGGCCAAGACTGCTCTGGGCAGGGGTTTGGAATAGGGACCTCCCAAGGTCCCTGCTGGCCTGAGGTATTGTGTTGTACTTTGGTCTCCCCCATGGCATTTCATCACTCTGAGCAGAAGTGGAGGGTGCCTACATGGCAAAGTTGAGCCAACATTGCTCTGCTAGCTTCTGGTCTGGAGGAATGTGTGTTAGCTTCTGCCAATGTGCTGAAAACTTCCTTGTGGATAGATCACCCTTCCAGAGAAGACCATCTGTTGACTGTGGGTTTTTTCCTGTGAAGAAGTAAATTAATCGAGCCATTTTCCATCCAGGACGGTAGGCTGTGCCACCAAAAACATGTTCTGTAGTGTAGCCAGTGTATTTTCTGCTGCAGTCATACTACACTGTTGAGAACAAATTCATAACGATCCACTTCTTTAAACCTTCAGTTTAAGAACCTTCTCTAGACTTGTCGATTATGAAGAAAAAAACCTACCCACTATCCACATGGTGTACATGGAACCTTCTAACACAGAGGAAAAAATGGAAACTCAAATAGCTCAAATAATTTATCCAAGATCATATGGTCTGTATCGTAGCTAAGGAGTAGATCTATTTGTATTTTCTCCTGATCGTATGCCCTATGCATAGGACCATTTTTCTTCAGTTGTTAGCCACTGAGCATATAACAAGTCCTTTAATATTTATTATCAGGTACTTTTAGCAGGTATAGTGGACAACTGCATGTCCTGTTCACCATTTGCTGTAGATCAGGATTTTTCATGCCATGGCAGCAAAATGGGAAAAAAAAACCCACAAACAACAAAACCCACAAAACCACAAAAAAAGCAGGAAGAGAAAAATCTCAGCCTTTTCCAGCTGAATCAAACTGGAGATTTGTCTAGTTCTTTCTTATAGAATATGAATTGTCTGGGTTTGACTGCCAAATCCTAAGAAGTGCTACACTTTTTCCATGTTAAATGAAAAGTGCCAGAGTTAGGGACGGCAAGACCAGACAGGAAATGCAAAGCAGCTTTTATTCCTGCAGCCCATCTCATTCTTAGCTTCAGTCCACTGCCACCAGGGCATTGCACAGCCACAGAATGGATAAGTGTTGGAGTGAGAGAGCAAAATGATGCCTTGATATGTCATCATTTGAATCGCTCTGCAAACTTTGTGCTTTGGAAGAAAACAAATTTAACTCTTTCCCACAGAGTTTCTTGTATGCTGTGTTCCTCTGGCTTGTTCCTTGTTACCCAAAGATCAGCTCAGAGCACCGTAAATCACGTAGGATTTGAAGATATGCCTTTAGAAAAAAAAAATAATGAAAAAGCAGTAGATACTAAGATAATAATCTTAGCAGTGGATTTCCTCTGCTCTACACGGACTTTCATCTTATTTAAAATTGAAATGCCTCAGACAGAAATCCTATGTAAATGCAAAATAACTTTTTTTATTATTATTATTCTAGTCTACAAAACTCTTAATACGTGTAAGGGATGCAAGCTTTGTGCTTTACTTTCTTTAACCTCCATTTAGCTTCAATTTTTTGGCTTTTGTGAACAATTTTTTCCAGTATCATGGGATGCCTCTTTCATCACAATGTTTCAGAAACATCAACAAAAACTCTGAAAGTCAAGCCCTCTACAAAGTGTTAAGGACTACTCTGCAGGGAAAACATCAGTTCTACTGTATTTCAACTATGAAATATGATACTTGCAAGCAAATGCAATCCTTGAATCTATTGTAATATAAGAAGCCGAGTGATTTATCACCTTGGGCATGGCAATAGTTCTAGGAATAAAATGACTGTGATCACTTACTGCTATTAGGAATGAACATTCCCTCCCACACAGAATAGGAAAGGTTACCTTCCTGAATGAAGGTTATGTGTCCACATCAGCTACTGACAGATAATCTTTTGCCACAGTAGATTAAGTGGGTGAACCAGAGCTAATGTGTCCTCACTTTTACTTTTGATGTTTTGCCAGTTTTAGTGGTTCTGCACAGATACAGTTCTGCACGGGTAAACAGAATTTTCCAAGGTTTGCAACCTTAGAAGTGGCTCTAAGATTTGCACCATCTATTCACGAGCATTTGAAAATAATGGAGATAGTGTTTGAATAAGTCTACCAAGTGTGGTGAAATATGCAGCGTATAATTATTCTATACTGCAGGTATGCCATTCCCAGTCAAGTCCACATATTCAACACAGTTATTATGCAAGGTGAACAGTGTGAGGGAGAAGGAATGTGGAATTTGCTATATTATCTGTAATATTCAGTAACTGTTTAAGTACCTGAACAGTACTGTAGGTGTACTTAAGATCCTGACCTGAATTAGTAGGTAGATGTAGCTGCAACCTCTCTGAGGTTAGTTCTGTGTTTCCAGAATTTTATGCAGAGGTTCTTCTTTAGCTACATGATATAGTTTTGCGCCGACCAGTCACACTGTGCTCCTCTAGTTGACCAAGAATGAGTAAAATTTTCTTATGGTATGTTGTGCATTTAGACTGGCTCGTGTTAAAAGCCCATCAGTGGAAAACATTGAGAACTTCAGACTAAACATTCTGTGTATTACCATTGTTGTAGGTCAAACTACATCTGCACTGATGTTTTATTTACTTGTTGTCAGAATTTCAAGGAATTTTCCTTTTTTAGAAAAAAAAATCTGTTTTAGTTCAGATTTTAACTATACCTGTAATCTCAGTAGCATATCCTGAAAATGCCTAAGGATGTTGTTAAAATTTTTCTCCTTAAAATGTAGTATCTATTCTCTCATTCTTGACTGCAAATATCTCTTAGTTTCTCAGCTGCCGAGAGCGAATTAATCTGAACTACAGATGTTTGAACCCAAATTCTTGGATAACAGTTTTTTTGGTATGAGAGAAATCTAATAATAGCATAAATAGCCAAACGAATTTTATGTTGCATGCAAATTAATCAGAATGTGGGATGCAACAGGAACAATTGAGAAAAACGCTGTGCTGGGTTTGGGGAAGAAACGTAAAGAAATTATAATAGGCTGAATAGTTAAGGGTATATGAGAACTGTTACTTTTTTTACATCATCCCGATAATTCCCACCTGCACCTTTCCTGCTGGAATGCTCTCCCTGCTTTTACTTCCCTCAGCACACAAATTGTCCTGATATTCCATACACCAGGTACCTGAGGAGGTCACATTCCATATTTGAGATTTTGAGAAAGATACGCAGACCATTCCAGGTTCTGCTATCCCACTGTGCTAAAATGTTGGGCTTTCTCAGTTTTGTTTCTTTTTGTTGTTTTTCTGTTGTTGGGTTTTGGCTTTTTGTGTTTTGGGTTGGGTTTTTTTTCAGTTTTCACTGGCACAGCCCGTCTTGCCCATTTAGCGTGATCTTTGGACCACTTAATTTATTACAGCTCAAAATGAGAGTCACGTATTTATTCCCACATTTAGTGGGCTCTTGTTAGGGATTTACAGTGAGAAATAATTTCTGTCTAGCAAAGAATTTGTAGGGCTGACTAAGAACCTGACTATATCTTGTTAATTACTTTTGTGCACATAATTCTATATGGTCTAAGCAGACTACAGATGCACTAAAGGTTGCACGCTGTATCACATTCTTCTCAATCACTTCTTCATGCAGGTTGGATTTTTACTTCTAGCCTGGATAAAGTATTTTTTTTAGTGCATCCGTTTTCTTTGGTTTGTTGATTGTAATTCCAATTGAAAGCTGTACTTTGGGCTCCTAAAGTCCACTATGCTGGTCTCTAGGCAAAAAAAAAAAAAAAAAAAAAAAAAGACATCAGATCAAAATCATTCTTCATCTAGAAACAAGTTCTGCCACATTCATTCAGTATGAGTAGAAACTATGAGTAAGAGTAGCTTAATGGGTCTCCTTGAAAAGGCATTGTGCAGCCTATGTAAGGAAAGCATATAAATTAGAACTGTCTGGTAGGAAACGCGGCTACCAAAGCCAAGGACTCCATCAGTAGTTCCCCTTATGGTCTTCACGTCTGCTTCATTCTCCAACCCTGCCTTTGTCTTGTCTTTTCGTACTGGACAGAAAAAAAAAAATTATTTTACCAGAACCGACCTGTAGAAAACTGACACAACACAAATCAGCCGATCACTGATTTGACAGCCTGACTCATGCCAGAAAGTCACTGCCCTGCCAAATCTGTTGTAGAAACCCCTGAGGAGCTGACATAATGAATCAGCTCTCCCTGATGAGGTTTGCTGTATTTTGGTTGGGTGTTTTTTTCAGTTTTCTTGTTGTTTTGTTTTCTAAATGCTAAGCATCTGTCTGTTCTTCTGCTTTTCTCTTTTTTTTTTTTTTTTTTTTTTTTTGAGGCAGTGTTGTTAAAAACAAATGGGATATGTGCATGAAGCATGCAGAGCAGTGTTAGTTCACTTCAGGAACTCTGAGGTTACCACTTGACCAACAGAAATGTCAGCATGAATCACCATAATGTCACGCAGCGATTACATTTAGCTGCTCTGCACTTACTGCACATTGCCTGTTGCTCTGTTTTGTGCCTGCTTGACATAGAAGATTTGTAACAACTCATCAGAAGAGCAGTTTCAAGTAATTTGATTAAAAATAATCTATTAAAAAAAAATTGACAACATAATTGGCCAGAGAAG
Organism: Trogon surrucura; assembly: GCA_020746105.1. Classification (NCBI taxonomy): domain Eukaryota; kingdom Metazoa; phylum Chordata; class Aves; order Trogoniformes; family Trogonidae; genus Trogon; species Trogon surrucura. Next base: position 2,930,739 of record CM036658.1, read on the forward strand.
ATGGAAAAAGAGTGTAAAATAATTCTTATGTTGTTGATATATCAGTTCTACATTACATTATTATGTCTTCAGAGATGGCAAATCATTATTAATAATTTATCATGTCATCAGTTATTAGGGTGTCATATGTCATCAGTGTTCTCAGCCCCCAGTTTCTGCATGCTTTTGCTTTTCCTAAAGTGAACTGACTCAGCAGGGTCAGCATGATGACTTAGATGTCAGTGGTCTTGTGCAGGAAATGCAGAGAGGATGATTGACTATGGGAATATTTAAGAGAAGATTAATCCTTTGTAATTCTGGAGCTAGAAGACTGTTACACAGATACAGAGAAATGTTTCTGATGAGAGTTTCCATTTAGGAGAACAGCAGAGTAAGCTGCCGGAGGAAAAAAATGATGTTTCCTGAAATTGGAGTGAAACTAGTCTTTCAAGCTTCTTGTAAAAAACGTAAAGGAACCAATCCAGAATAGCCTGTCTTTGTGATTCAGATTACTCTTTCATGGAAAAGCCCCAGTTCAAAGCCTTCCTTGTGGTACTTTCACAACCAACTAAGGACCATGGGTTTGTAGGAAACTCTTTCATCCCTTATTGAAGCTGTTCACCGCTGTATTAATAATTAAACAGCTGCTAGACATGAATTTATAAGGTATGGCTCCCAAAACATGCTGATAAATTTCTGTGTATCTGTTGGACTTCTTGCCTGCTAAATGAGTCCTGTACTTAAGAAATAATTTTGTAAGGCTTTTAATCTGAAATTCCATATTCTTTTCAAGAGTTTCTTATTTCAGGAGCACATTCGTTTATGAGTAGAAACTATTGGGTTAGAAAAAAAAAAATGTCTGGTCATCTCTGTGCATGAGTATCTCTGCTTCCCTAAATTTTCTGTGATGAATTTTTATAGATTTACTCTGACGTCAGGAAGCAGTAATGTTCACTCACATATATAGGCCTAGAAACATGATGGATGCATTTAAAAATATGAATAATACAGCTAAATATATTTGCTGCTGGAACATCTTTGCTTTGCCTCCCAGTCCCATTAAACTTGTCTTCAGACTCTAAACTGTAATAATTTACTGCTTTCTTGCAGTTGGAGGGGTGGAGGGTGGCATTCATCTCCAAACTTGTAATTTTAGGGAAAATTAAGTTTTACTGGTACTTCCACCAGAATTACGCAGCTTTAGTTACGTTTTGCCATCTGCAATTAGATTAATCTTCTCCAGACTAATGGAGTGTAATTTGTAAATGAACTGTTTGTTTCTCTGAAAGGATTGCTTCAGTCATCTGGCTGTCAAGTCTCCTCCAAATGGGTGCACTGTTAATCAGGAATGTCAAAGTCTCGCCTTTTTCGAATTAGACTGGCTTTCTGGGGCTGTCACTTGGCTCGGCTCTTTGACAAAGACTAGGGAGGGCAGGGAAGGCTTCTGTGCCTGTATTTTCTCAAAGCTGCAGCAGAGCAGAGGTGTGTGCTACCGTATGTCTTCCATCTATCATCTGGCAATGTAAACAGGGTCCTAGCGGTCAGATCTGCTCACACATTTTTCCGTTGCACGTTCGTCATGCTGTGGTGTGACAGAGGTGAAAGCTAAGAATCCTTTATGACTTTAAGAAAGATCAGACATTAAAATTGCACAGTACGCTTTGCACGGTAATATTAACAAGTTGTAAAGCCCTGAGAGTGGCTAGCCCTGAAGAGGTTGAATTTAATCTTTTTTTTTTTAAGTCATCTATTTCTATTGCTTCTCATGTTAGTGGCTTCTGACTCTAGAAATCTCAGTTTTTAATAGTTCTTTCAGTGTTCATGTAATATATTCTCATTCTAAACAGAAAATATTCTCCACACAGGCTCCGATATGCTTTTTTGTGTGTGTGTGTGTGTGTTTTGAGTTTGCAGAAGTGAGTGGGCTAGGATTTTTACATAACAGCAGCAGCAGCTAATCTTGTTCTGAACACATATACGATCCTAATAATAAAGCTGAGCTGGTTTATACGTTTCCAGTAGCACATATCTCAAGGGTTGAGCTGAGCTAACTGTTGTCCTTTGTGGGACTGCAGATGCATGCAGAATGCATAGTTCAGGATGGCAAAACTAATATCCAGATCACATTAAGTATACCACTTCCTTATTTCTTGTTTTCTCATGCTGCTAAATTTTGAGAACAAAATGCTTCACTGCAAGCTCTGTTGTTTATATCCTGATTTATGACAGTGTATGCAAGCTCCAGAGCAGCATTACAGACTTTTCTGCATTTGAGTGAATAAACAAGTTTGTCAAATGATGTCCAAGATTTGCAGTGGGTTTTAAGATCCGGAAGCAATTTGGGATTACTTATTATTTCCAAATCCAGTAGTTTGGAATTGCTTGCATGTGGCTATTTTACTCACAGAGGAAGATGTCTTGGAAGGCAGACATAGCAAGTCAATAAATAAATCTTAATACCGCAAGAGCTGAGGTGCCAGTATTTGAAATTTTGGGCATGTATGTATTAAAAATTAAATGGTACTGATAACCCAAAAGTCAGAAAAGAGGCAAGAAAGTCATGTATCAGAAAACATAGAACTTACCAATATATTCTCTCTCTTCTCCTTTAATAAGGTGAAATGGCACTTGTTTCCCCTATAATAATTTTGAAAGCAACTGAATTAATTCTTTATTTAACAGTTTTGTCTTTCTGTTATTTTCTTAATTACTCACAATTATGTTATTCTCTACCTTCAAATCCTTACATATGTACATATATGTACATATATACATATGTATATATGGTGTATGCTTTTCTTCATGTACAGACAGTTTTAGCGTTCTTTCGACAAAGTTTAGTTTTAGTTAATGAAGTCACACATCACTGTTTTATTGTGGGGTTTTTTTCCCCTTCTGATTAGGTTATTTTAGCAATATTCAATGATGAGTGAACTCCTAAAATCAAATGGGTATTTCAAATATGTGAGCAGTTAAGGTTACAGTTCGCTTGTGTTTGTTCATGCCAAAATGGTTTGAGAGTTCAGAAGTCTGCAGAAAACAAACAAAAGGCACTACGAAGCATATCACGGTGAAAATTAGTTTTGCATTTGAACGGGCATTAATGGAAAATATTCCATTACCATCAACTTTGCTCTGCATCCTGCAGCAATTATGCTACGTTGCTCTGCAATGCCAGATTTGGATTTCACAATCCAGCAGAGTCAAACCAACTCTCCTGATGGGCATCCCACTTCAGACCTTGCGCCTTGTCCTGCCAGTAGTGGTTGTCACATCTCTACCCGACGTTCTGCTAGTGTCAGGATATCCTAAGAGTCACCTTTGTAATGGTGTGCATACAATGACTTCTTCAACAGCAAGTAGTTGTTCTGGCTCAGGATTAGATAAAGTGAACCAGTGACAACCCTTTCTTCATGCCTTTCGCCTCCAGTTTAGTCTGGGGTCACAGGGGATGGAATAAGTTATTTCCCTTTTCCTCCTTTAACTTTCCATGGCATAGCTAATTTCCTTCTTGTGCTCAAAGGCACCTGCTCTTAAGAAACGAGGCTGTACCTTTTCCCACCTCCCAGTTTGTACTGTCTCCAGCCATTTTCATCTGCCACAGGACATTAGGCAGGCATTCCTGCTGGTCCCTGACGTGTCCGAAGCTTAAATAGCATTTGCAAACAAAGTTAAATAACATTTGTAAGATGGGCTGGGCAAAAGGTGTTAAGCAAGAGTCATATTACTAGCCTGAGAAGCTAAGATTTATGAAGACCTCAATTCAACACTATTTTGCTAGACTGAGATCACATCCAGGGGCCAACTGATGGGTAGAGGGATTTTTCACAAGGGAGCATTTACTGCAAATGAAGGAATAAGTGTGTTGGCAATTAGAGACTTTGGAGGAATGTAAAAGCTCAGCCCCTGGAATTGGATTTAGATGTGACTGTTCTGTTTTCCGTGATTGATCAGGCTTGTGCAATGCCTCAGCTTTTCATTAGTGTCACTGGCTAGATTCATGGACTCTGCCACTTCAGCAAAGTGAAGGCCATTCAAATCCTTCTTCCATCGTCTTTTCCTTATTTCCCTGGAGTTCAAGACTCAGCAATCAAAGTGTGCATCAACCTGCTGGAACTGAAACTTTTTCTGTCTCAATGAGCAGACTTTGAAAATGTCCTGAGTCATTTATATTGTTATTTACTATTGCTATTTGTCTTACTAAAAGAAGAAAAATCCATCACCCACCTTAGTCCTGGCATCCTGTAGGATGCTATTGCTCATGCTTGTGCAGACAGGTGTCCCTATTGTTTGTTTATGCTATAACCATTCATGATTTCTTTGGTGCCTGTGTCTCTTTCGAACACATATAAATGTTTTTTAGATGGACTGAAAGAGCTAGGTTAGGTCTATGGTGATCTGCAGTTATGGAAGTGGCTGTGAGTCATTTATCTCCCCATAAGCCAAAGGATTATCATGCTTACTGGACCATTGAAGGCCTTTCAGAATTTATTGCCAGAGCTTCCCTTGGGTGTTATGAAAACTTTAATCATGACAGTGTCTTAAAAACAAACCAGACCAAGCAAGAACAACAGTAAAAATCACCTCACTAACAAATACAACAGCAGCAAAGTAGCATTTGACTTGTTTTCTTCATAAAGTTTCAGGGAGTCAGCTGGCTAAACATGGAGGAAAGTAGAACTCTGTTTTTTTTTACAATCTACTCCATGCTTTCTTTGCTTGCTGTGAGTACAGGTATTTACCAGCAAATATTTCTCTCATCTATGGCATTTGAAGTGTAAATAATACACCACTATCTTTAAGGTCCCTTCCAACCCAAACCATTCTATGATTCTATGATCTTTTCTGACACAACATGAAATCACCCTCTAAGGAGTTTTTTCCTTACAGTATTGCTGTTAAGAAAAAGTACAGCTTATTTAGGCACCACATGGTGCTTGGTTGAGTGAAACTGAACAAAAGGAAATGGCATGTTATGAGCATCCGAAAGGGCAGGTAAAGATACATCCACTTATTCTTTCTCCTCTTTTCTCTAGACCACCTATCTCCAGCAACTGCCCCTTGCTTTGTGCTATTTTTCCAGCTGTTAATGAAAGCTGGCAGCTATGCTGCTAGCTACCTTATCCTTCAGTTAACTGTTTGGACACTGTTGATGGAAGGAGCAGATCTAAAGACAGAAGCATACATTTTCACCTTCATGGTGTGCTTGGGCTCTTCCTGCCAACAATCTGGAAAAAAAAAATCCCCAATTCGAATTACCAGTTGAATGGTTAATCTTATTTATACACAAACACACAGAGGCATGCAAGCTTGACAGTCCTTCTTTTTCACTCCTTAGTATAATAGATGAGCAGATGGTTCGGTATAAACTTGGATAAAAGTTGTAGTTTGTAGAAGGATAAGTTAAAGATGTATTATAAGGGAGAACACTCACAACTGCTTGTGCATGAAATAGGGTTTTTTTGCTTTCACTTCTGTGGCTGACATTTTATTTAGATGATCTCCAAAGATACTCAGTGAATTAGCTCAAGGAAGCAACAAAAAACTTTGACTTAGGTCAGGTCTGCAGTTGCAGTTGGCTTCCTTGGGTGATTTAGCAGAACAGCATTATGTTTTATTTTGGCCTTGGAAATCCTCAGGCTTAACTCACAAACTTTCACTTGAGCACTCACAATATCTTCCATCTAACTGATAAATTAAAAATGACAGAAGATGAGAAATGGAGAACAAGCTGGCTATTCGGAGTTCGGCACTAAAGGACAGTAGCTCGGATGATTCACCTTCAAAGACCAAAGGCAGCAACAGCATCATTTTAGATGATGAAAGCTGAGTGCTCTCCCTGAAGGGATCTGCAGCCCAGTGTGAGTTTAAGAGATATCGCATCCAAGGCTTGACTTCCACTGAACCGTGAGGGTCAGTGCTGAGCAGCTGGGAGGAGCCTCCTGCCCGCAAGAACCTGGCAGGCAGAGGTTGAGGAGCGCGGGGAAGAGCGCTCCTTGGGTCGTCGCGGATGCACGCACACCGGTTGCACCTATGCGCTGATGTTGCACTGCACCAAAACCAGAAAATAACTCTATTTTCGGCAATGAAGTGACAAACAGTTCCTTTGCTTCTTTTTTTTTTTTTTGGCAGTGCATGTTACCTACACAAAAGCAAACAGAAGAAATATGATTAGCCTTTGGTCATACCGTTAGCCCAGCTTGTTACAGTACTTTAAATCTCCAAGGGATTTTACCTGTTCGCTCCTTTTGTTGATCGATGGAATATATCACACCCACGACTGCTGCAGTTACTTCTGCTGTTTTTTCATTTCTTTTTTTTTTTTTGTTTGGACTTCAGGGCTTGCCTGTTTTTACAGATAGTGGAAATTACTTAACATCTCGTTCTGAATATGGCATAATTTACCTTCTCTCTAGAGAGTGAAGAGGCAAAAACAGTGAAACAAAGCAATGTCTTCATCAACTTGTTAGGAAGAATGCAGAATAAAATATTTTTCTTGTAAGAATGAATCAAGAAAGGGTTACGACCAAATAAAGACGCGTTCAGAAACAATTTATTTTGCAGAGTGGAACTTTTGTACTGTTTTTCAGTCAGGATTTGCATTATATGTTTAGCCATATGGAAGTTGTCTCAGAAAAAAAATAAAATAAAATTGATAAACATCATAACTCACTGTGGTCATTTAAAATTTTTGTTTTGTTTAGTGAAACAGAAGATAAAGGTTTCCTCTGTGCGAGGACGTGTCACTGGTGCCTATCAGTGCAGTATCAGAGGTCGTAAATACTGTAAATAAAGTGTCAGACTGCCGAGCTGCTGTGTTGATCAGATGTTAGGTGCAGCCTAGCAATACAGGAATGATTCTCAGCAGAGATTCATACATCCCCTGGTCGGTGCATTTCTGGCTTACAGCTCTGCCATGCAACACCATTGCAAGTGCTAGAGGTATTTTGGTTATGAGAGATATCTCTGTGCAACACAAGGAAGGTGGCACTTCCCATCTCTGCTGAATTTCTTAAAATCAGCTCAGAGGAAATGTACTGTGGGGGGTGTGTATGAAAAGTCGTAGGCAGGGTTGACATTGATGAATGGTTATTCTAGATGTGTCACTTTCTTCCATTTAAGAGAAGATATGTTAGTAGCTATGGGCATGAATGTGTGTGTGTATAAATACATAAATGTTTATGATATGAGTATTTATATGCACAGCTATAAATGCCGTGTTAGCAACGGCAGTTCTTCCTGCAATCTTTTATCCAACTTTTTTTTTTGTATAAAAACCCTGTATTCGGGTCATTAGGAAGTGGAAGGAAAGGATTGTTTTTGTTCTTACTTCTACCTCAGGTGCCTGTCTAAACATTAGTTGCCATCTAGCACAAATTACATTCCATCAAATTTAATTCATAACCAAAGTTATGCTCCACTTGCGTAATAAGTATTGAAGAAGAAAACGATTTCAGAACATGTATTTAGTCTGCCATCCTTGCGGATTAAAAATATTACAGATGAAAAGGAATTCAAAGGTATGTGGCTTCACTCTTTTATAAATAAATCATGGCACTGTCAGTATTTTAATGTGGCAAGTGCTATCTAAGCAAGATAAAATGGCCACAAAGCTGAGGTTACTGTATAAGCTTATTCACTGGCATAGACTGAATTTTACCTATTGTGAATGCTCAGGAGTTTAGAACAGAGGAATTACTAAGAGCACCCAGAGCACGTGGAGCTAATTAAGTGTGCATGAAATCTTTTGTCAGATGCTTCAGAGCATCAACAGTCGTGCAAATTGGAATGGTATGGAATATGGCCGTGTCCCTGTATTTTCTGTACCTGATGCAAATTTTGACAACTGGTCACACGAAGCTTGTTCAGAAAGTCTGTTCTGAAAAATAGATTATGGGCCCAATTCCTCTACAATATTTTGCTTTTTATCTCAACAGAGCAGTGACACGTCTCTAGAAGTCTTTTAAGGAGTGATTTATAATTCTTCCAGAGATAATGAACAGACTCTGCTTTTAAATTCTGCAGACGTATAAAACACTAGTGTTTCCTCGAGGTGTGCTGAGCTGTTTTCTTTAAACGGTGAACCCTGGGAACCAGTGATGCTTATTATCCAGAACACAGAGGAAGAGACAATGACAGAAAGGTCCATGTGGCTACTGCTTCAGCCAAGGCACACTTGTCTCAAAGCATGGGCTTGCATTCCTTTTGCCACAGGCCTAAAATTGTTTTATAAGAGTGTTCATTATCATTACTCTTGTCATCCAGAGTGGAAACAGAGGCCCAGAATAGCAAAAAACACTTGGCCGTGATTAATCACCAGAGCTGATAATGAAAGGCAGTGCAGGTGATCTTCAGGCTCGGACTCGGCCACTGCCTTTCAGCATATTGGCTAAACCTCTCTGCTAATGGTGGTTAAAGATCTAGCATCCTAACTGTACATTTATTTTCCATTTGGGCATCATTCCTTCTGCTCTACATTGGTGAATGTGCAAAACGAGGCAAAAGGCAGTTGTTTGCTCTTTTCGGTAGAAGCTGCTTACTTTTTTTGAATTCTTGCAGAGGATAAATTAGTGTTGCTAGTTGAAGAGGAGGTATATGTGGCTATAGTAATTAATAAGTATTAAATATTTATAACTATAACGAATTACATGATGCATAATTAATTGTGTGCTGTGTAATTATATAATATGAATGTATTATGTATTGTAGCTATCTATCATATAATAAATATATATTATGCAATTATAATTACACTTAATTATACTAGTGCTGGTAATAGCTCCCCCTCAGCCTGTGTACTTTGACTAGTTTATAATTCATCAGTTTTATCATTGTTTTATACTCAATATCATTTTAATATATTTTTGAGGCAATTAAAAAATGTGATTTTGCATTTGGGAATTACTTTTAAAGGACCGAATGTTATACCTCTCTTACATTCTGCAGAACATTTCTGAAGGAAAGAAGTGTCCATAGACTGTCAGACCCTCTGACTTCCAATGCTTTATTTTTGCCTGGCTGTCACTGTAATGCCAGCCATTCCTTCCTAATATGAATGACTCAGCTGGCTACAATACAGCTCTTCGAGAGAGAAATCCAAGGACCTTTAAAGACTTTTCAAATTCAGGAAATTCTTGGGAGAAAGACATAAATATCTTTAAAATAATTCAACAAACTTTAGCTGAGATTAGAGTGTATACTATCCGAACTCCAAGAGGTGGTGAGATATTTAGCTGCACACACGTTTGTTTTTTTTTTTATTTTTTGGTACATGTCCTCAGTGCCCAAAATGTTCTGCTTCCGAATCTATTATTATTTTTTCTTGAAAGATAGGTGGAGGTGTCTGCCTTTCAACAACCACCAGATAACGTCTTAAACATGCAAAGAGCAGCTTAAGTTTTGACAGACTGTGTACTTACTATGGAGAGGACAAAATACTCAGGTAAAACTCGAGCAATCTCAAAAAAAGTAGTCTGAGCACTGATACTTAAAGGCTGTCTTGGCATCAAGAGAAAACACGATCAATGCTGAAGTAAAATACTGCTTTCATAAGTAGAATTCCAACTCCCTTAGATCCATCCAGGTGACTTTTGGCAATGTTCTCCAATTTTAGCAGTTCTGAGTGGCAGGACTTCCTTGGCTGGAGGAGTTCATAGGGCTCCTGCTTGGCCAGTGATAAATTCACTGGTTGTTGATAAATTTATTTGTGCCGTGTCTCACAGAGTGAGGGAAATCAGTGTGTATGGATTTGGCTTATCCGTGCCCTTCGATTATGTTGCTTTACACCACTTTGTGTTATCTCCAACACTCTTTTGAAATAGTGTCCTCTCTGAAAAATGTACTCCATTTCTGGCTAAAAATGGAAAAATATAAATAGGGAGGAATGAACTGCAAACATTGGGCTTTCTCCCCACAGCTTTCGGAGAATGCCTGCTCTTTGAGAAGGACTGAATTTTTATACAGACATCTTTTTTTTTTTTTTTCATTAAGTCAGTTTAATCCTGAGAAATGCTCAACTCCCTTGAAATTTTACTCATTTTCCAACGTTGTATTTACACTGATATCGATGCAAATTATGGATGTTCAGCGTATTTTAAAATTATGTCTTTCTATCCCTTTGATCAAAGGATGCTCTGCTTACTTCCATCTTTTGTGCTTTGTGTTGCTTCTGCTGCAAAGCCAATGCTGCAAGTGAATTTGTGGTGCGTTTTCCTCACAGCAACCTGGGTCTAGTGTTTACGGGTTTCTTTCTGTTTCTCTGTTCCCTGATTTGGGTCACAAGACAGAAATGAAGTATCAGTTTCCCTGGCAACAACAACCATAAGAAATCTTTCATAAATTCAGGAGGTGGAGGTTGCAGAAGAGGTGGCATCTATTGTTTCTAAAGCATTGACTAAAGGCTGGGGATGGAGTTGCTACAGTAGGTCCCAGTACAACCCAGGGACATACTGGTATGACACACACAGTGACGTGGTAGTATGAACCACTTCCAGCTACCTGGACTTCTGTTCCCTTCACCAACCTGCCAGTGCTTTGGTTTCAGTTAACAGAGCAGTAACTGCCACATCCCCTCTTTTTCCAAGGCAGTGTGGGAATGAGACAATGTTCTGAACGGTTTTTATAAAAAAAAGATGTAGAAATGTTTGTTCCGACACTCCTTTAGGACTGCAACTTCATTTTTATCCTTTTTTTTTTTTCCTTGTTTGTTCCCTCCTTCTTTTCATACCTCTTACAAATCAAATGTTTCTGCACTTTAGCTATAGGGAGGCTCCTAAGCAAACGAAGGAAGTCAATATTTCCCTGAATACAGTATTATAAGAGTGTGTTTCATGCCTGTCATACCAAAAATACATGCTTCCTTTGGTAATCAGACATTCAGAGGCTTCATGAGGGTTTCTGCAATCAGTCTGCATCCAACGAATTGCACTACATTTCCTTACCCCAAGGACAGTGAAGAGGGTCCACAGCAAAGTGAGGATCGTTGTGGCTTCACAGTCATTAAAGCCTTGAGAAGACTGAATCAGGAGTGCAGAAAGTTCTTTACATTTTTCACAGGGTGCAGAAGTGCAGGTTACAAAAAGGCAGTGCTGACAACTGCTTTGAACGAGGCTGCGTGGCAGCAGGGCTGGAGATGCTCCGAGCCCCACACGGGATGTTCTCCTTTCATCTGGGGATGAGGCATTGGACCTGAACCTGCCAAATCAGCTGCCACTTTGAAATCAAAGATTTTTCCACTGTGCTTCCTTGAAGGGGAAGGGTACACCAGAAGATTACCTTGCTGCACTGTGTGAACTGCACATTACTACAGCAGAAGTATATTGCATGCTTTTTAAGCTCTCTCTGAGTTGTTAGATGTCCTTAGTGAACTTGAGAGCAGTTTTCGCCAGCTTACATTTTCTGCCTCTGAATCTATCAGATCATTACCTAACTCTCATTTATTGCAACTTTGCTGAAGTTGGTTTTGCCCTCTTGGACAGCTTTATGTTTCTTTGTATTATGCAAGTAGGCACATCCTCCTTATGATTCAGTGCATATACAGCAAATTACAATAAGTCTCAGATCTGAATTATCTAGGTTTATCTCAAATAGACTGAATGTGCTCCTGGCGCTTCAGTTGTCTCTCTGTTACCAATGACAGTACCATCTTGTCTCCATTAATCTCATATCAGCATGCCCTGCAGTGAGACTTAAGGGAGAGTTCATCAGGACTAGCTTCCTAGTTAAGACTTCAGTGCCTGGAACAGTGTTTGGGTACCCATAACTGTTTGTTTCCACTTACATAAGAAGAATGCAAAACAAATGTCAGCTGCTGAGAAAACATGTAAAGATGTGGGGACTGGGGAAAAGTAATCGTTCCTATGAAATAAGATATCGTTGTATCCTGAAGGTACGAGGGCAATCTCTACTGCAGATGTACATACAAGAGTATGTATCCCGTATATATTTACCATAGAAACATATATTCAAATTACTTTGACCTTTCATTATCATTATTCCTTGGAAAATAAATTTGGTTGGAAAACTGACTAATGCTATTCCAGAATTCCATCCTTCCTCTTAGCTGTTCAGCTGAATTTGTAAATCCCCCTCAGTTTTGGTGATGGCAAAGATTTTAATTGTGACATCCTTCCCCCAAAATGTGGTGTCTAGAGTGCCTTTGGCTTAGCTTTTTGCAAAGGGATCACTAAGAGATTTTTCTGTCTCGAAATGAAACACATGAACAAAGGGGAAAGACAGAGGAACAGAAGGCTAAAATGTCATGGAGGAAATTGAAGTGAGGAGATGAGGTGAGATGAGATGAGGTCAAAAATTTAACAAGACAGATGAGCAGTGAGTTGATAGTGCTGCAAAGTAATCATGTTATACTCCTTTGTTTTGGAAGGATTATACTGCTCTTTCTCTTCTTGATGCTGTTTCTGAGTAGTCAGTGTAGACAAACTCACAGATTGCTTCAGCAGTGACACATGGCTCTACTCGGCAAGTGCAGAAAATCTTGGGCAGTTTATGGAATACTTTCAGATCTGCTTATGCCGAGGTGCCATGACTTTACAGGGTGGCTGTGGCGTGCTTTAGAAACTCATGAAGCTCTTCTGGGCATGAGAAAGCCAAGGCAGAGACTGCTGTTGTTTGTATATTTTTTAGAAAAATACGCTGTAAAAATGTTGGACCTTAGTTAGTTAAACACAATTAATATCTAGTGCAGATTGCAAATATCTTACATGGTTATGCCAAGTTTTTTCTAGGTATATATTTCAAAGTAACATAATGTATAATTTTTTTCTTGGAAAATTTTAATTTTTTGCTAACTGTACTGGAAGGTAGGTGCTTTCGGTATCATTCTCTGATGAATTTTTGGCATTACTCTCTACAAACTGCTTTTTGGTTTTTTTAACATTTTATTTTCTTTAGTCAAGATTGTTTCCCTTTTCTTCAACAATGATAGTAGTTGAACTGAAGGGTTGTTCATAAAAATCGCTTTGGTTCTATGACCATCATTCCAAATGGTGGGGACTATGTGGAAATTGTAAGAAATTTGAATGAAAGTTACAACTCATCTCTTCAAAACCATTGTGGTATTTTGACAGCTGAATTTAAATGAGATGCAGAATATATATGCAGTAAAGAAAAGAAACTTAAAAAGAAAAACACCCTACTTTTAGCTCTCTTCATTAAGAGTGAAAGAAATAATTAGTACGTTTTTCCTCACTAGTTCATGCGTCTTCTTGGTATCAAGCCAATCTAATAGCTGAAATATAAATATTCTGCAAGTAGGTTTTAATTCATGGTGAAGTGGTATGTTCCTGATTCTTTCTGTTTTGAGTTGCATACTTAGGGGTGCAGGTACCAAAAAAAAAGCAATTAGGAGGAAAAAAATTAATATTCATCATGCCACTCCTTTCCTGTGGTGTTTAGTTACTCGGTTAGATAGCCATGGGTAGATTGAACAAATGTATATCTACTGTTCTGGTTTCTCTAAGTCACCAGTTACATCTGTCTCAAAAGCAGACTACCTGAAGGAAATTTATTCTTTTTTGGAACTGAGTTAAAGCTAATTTGTTTGGGGTTTTTTTTTTCCTAAATTCTTTTGGAAGTGTAAGAGTGATGGCAAGAAAAGGGTTTTTTTCCTATCCATGAACGCAACACGGGAATCAGCAGTTCCACCCGTGCAGGCTTCCATCTGTGACTGTAATGGGCAGCTTTTACTTTTCAGCTCTATTTTTTTGTCATCACAGGGAGATTCAGGATGCTCTTCTCACGAAGAAAAAGAACATTATCAGTTTTCAAGATCCATGAGCAGTAAAGTCTGGAACATAGTTCTGGAACTTTTTCTAGCCAATCTCCGTAACTAATGGGAGATTTACGTTTTCCCCAGAAAAAAAAAGAACTGAAGCATGGTCAGGTCTTCTCTGCAAGACCTCAGCCTTGTTTTTGCTCACTGCTCAAAATAAATGTTCTTTCCTAGCTTCTTCAGATACGTTATCTGAGCGGACAGGGAACCTGATCGACAGGCAAGTTGCTTTCTAAAGGTAGGAGGTAATCACCTCTATTCTTCTCTTTTTCTTTGACATTTAGTGAACAGCCAAACCAAGACTAGATGTTCTACAACCCTTGGTCTTCTCAAAATGTAGCTCGTGGCACAAAAACAAGGTCCTAGTCATCTGCATGAGGAGGAAGCATTATTAAGTCTTCTCCCCATCACAGCAGCGGAGATGTCAAGTTCTCGAAAGACCACGGGGTGAACACAACCAAAGCACCTCCATGACTAAGCTCAGTAAATTAGCCAGGGAAATGTATGACTAACTACCTCTTTTGCTCATGGCAGTTTGTACTAAAGCTCCTGCTCTTGGCAGTACCTGAAAACAAAGGTATACTTTTAACTAAGTTCATGGGAGCTGTGCACACAGAAATGCACAATGAGTTTTCTCAATCTGGGACATACATCTTCCTCTCTCACTCTAGGCATGGTATGTTTCATAGTGAATCTATTCTGAAGATGGAAAGGGAGATCTCTTGCCTGCTACCTTGGTTTTTTTTGTTTTTCCTTCTGACTGTGTTTGAACATGAGACAGACTGCAGTACTTGTCCCAACAAGGAGTTACTGTCTCTGGGAGGCAGAGCACTGAGAGACTCAGAAGGCAACACTTTCTGTTCTGATTAAAGATTGTCTTTGCGGTACGTACAGCGTGTCATTCTCCCTAAGCAAGAAATGCAATAATCTACATTTTTCCTCAAACTCTCCAGGAGCCTTAACTATGGAATTATCACAGCAATGCCCTGGGCAGCATATCGATAATGAGTCTGGGATCTCTTTAATAATAAAATCGTGTCTGTCTCTAGCTCTGACCTTCGTTTCACATATAAAAGTTACACACGTCTGTAGCATCAATTATACCTATCTGTCCGTCTATCTGTATCTTTGCAAACTTGATTCTAACGACTCAGACCTCATTAAGTAAGGATTAATTTATATTAAATACAGAATTAATTGGTCAGGATAAGGACTGTTTCACCTTTAATCATGACCGATCCGTCTTCAGCGTTTATCAACATGATGGCAAGAGAGTTTTGAGTTCTGCGCTTTTATTCCTTTCCCTTCTATGACTTTTCAAATGTACCTCACCTGCAACAGAGAACAGACCTTTTTTTCAAAACCACTGAAATGACCTCTTTCAGGACGTTCACTTGCTGGCACAGCAGGCTAATGTAGCTACGGTAAGGTTGGCTGCAAAAGCGAAAGAATCTGACTGCCTTTAACAACCTGCCCTGCTTCTTACACAGGGCTAGTTTCAGCGCTTCATTTTTGCTTTGAGGTCTGCAGTGTAGGCTTTCCAACGAGCCTCTCAGAATTCAAGTAGATAATCCATTTTTTTTGAGGTAGATGCGTATTTATCATGCTGGACATTGGGACTTTAGTTTAGTTTAGTTTAGTTTAGTTTAGTTTAGTTTAGTTCCTAAACCAGGTTAGCCCTAAGAGACACTTTACAACACCAGTGAAGGTTTAGGAAGGTACCTCCCTTGAAACTGTTTTGTTGTCCCTTTGTTGCACCAAGTCAGTGTGCAGCAGAAAACTCTTTCCTTTGTTCTTTGAAGTCAGTAAAAATCCTTAATCAGCTTTGTAACGCTTCCTTTTGTCTCTTAAGCACACCATAGTTATTAAGGAGTCACAGTTTCGTGTTAACTTTTGGTGTGTTAGACCTCAGTAGCCTTTTCAGGCTGAAGTGTCTAGTCTCTTTAAAATTTGTTTGTTTCTGCTTTGATGTTCTTTTCGGAGATTTCTGCTCTGACACTGCTTCGGAGAGAGCTTGTTTTGGGAAAGCACAATCAAAAGAAATACTCATATATATATGTCTTTTAAGATGCAGGATTTAATTTCTGATTTCTGTTTGCACTCAACTATGTGCAGATATTTTAATTAAAATCATAGGGCTTTTTCTTTTATCTTACCTGTCATTCTCTGTTTTAAAGCAAGAGAAATGCACTTGTCTTAACATGGCCTACTTATTTGTCTTCTTCCTAGCTGGGAATTATTTTATTAGCTCTGATGCTGATGTGATGACAAAACATATATATATCCTAATTTTTACTTCCTGGCTTTAGTATCCTAGTCAACACTTCTTCCAGAAATAATGGCAGCAATACTTAAGAACCCAAATAAATTTTTTTTTGCTAAAATTTGAGTATTAGTTGATGCAGAGACCTGCTAGGGACTTAACTTTGCATGGGCTGGATAAAGAGTTTTTTCCTAAATTCAGATGAAATTTTAGGTAGTTTAAATGAGAACAAATGAGCTGGAGTTCATTTTAAGTGTAAAGTAATTCTTAACAAATGAGGTAAATGTACGGGAGGAAAGAGGCAGTGCCAAATGACCTCCCATCAGGAACAGAACAGAACAGAACAGAACAGAACAGAATAGAATAGAATAGAATAGAATAGAATAGAATAGAATAGAATAGAATAGAATAGAATAGAATAGAATAGAATAGAATAGAATAGAATAGAATCAGTTGGAAGACACTTACGATGATTATCTAGGCCAACTGCCTGACCACTTGAGGGCTTACTGAAAATTAAAGCATGTTATTAAGGGCATTGTCTAAATGCCTGCTGAATACTGACAGACACGGCGCATCAACCACCTCTCTAGGAGCTGTATCCCACTGTGTGACCATCCTCCAGGTAAAGAAAGTCTTCCTAATAATCCTAAAACCACCTCTGATGCAGCTCTGAACAATTTCCACGTGTCCTGTCACTGGGTCCCAGGGAGCAGAGCTCAACACCTCCCTCTCCGCTTCGCCTCCCCAGGAAGCTGTAGAGATCAACGAGGTCACACCTCAGCCTCCGAACTAGACAAATCCAGAGTCCTCAGAGCATCTCTGTAGGACGTGTCTTCCATTTCTTTCCTCAGCTTTGTTGCCCTCTGTCCTCCTTTGAGCTTACAGAACCGGTTCTGTTCAGCGATTTTACTTTTCACCTAGGTGTCTTCTTAGAGGCTGCACGTTCTGCAGTCAGCAGCCTGTTTTTGCAGACAGTGTGTGCTGCTGGCAGTGATAACACCTGATGTTACAGTCACTGCCTGGGACTGGGATGCAGAAAGGCTCTGGCTGATACTTACTCCTATAGTGACCAAGGCCACTGCAAAATCTTGTGTAACAACTTGGGAGTGCGGGCAAGTAAAACGGGTTGCAAGGAAAGTAAAAGTTTGCCCCTCCGGTGAGGAACAGACAGGAGAGGTGACCAACAAGAGTATTCCATTCCATATACAGCATATTCAGTACAAAGCTGAGGAATCACGGGGGTTAAGCCCTCTTCTTCAATGGCTGGCATCTGAGGACTCTGTCCATTCTTCTGCCTTTGATCCTGATCCCAAGTCCCAGATCCAGCTCCCTTTGTCCAGTTCCCCTCCGACACTGAGTCTGGGACTTACCCAGTGCTGCCTGCTCTGCAGCACCAGTGGGGATTGATATCAGGGAGGGGGAAGAGAGGGAGCTGAGATTTACATTGCTTTTTAATATATTTACATATATTTATCATTATTTTTATGATTTCCTTGTTAGCACTATTATTGTTTTATTAAATCTGTTTGAGTTTTCTTTTTCAATCTGTAAGTCTCTCTGCCTCGTACCCTTTCCTTTCTCCTCTGGAGAGGGAGAGCATCTGTTAGAGAGCATCTGTCAGCATTTAGTGGCCAGCCCAGCTCTAACCCTTGACACCTTCTGAGTACCTTCACAATTGTGGGGCCCAGAACTGCATGTAGGACTCAAGATGACGCCGCACCAGCCCTAAATACAGTGAGATAATCACTCACTCTGGTCACCTGGTCAGACTGTGCTTGCCCTCTCGTCTGCCAGGGCACGCAGCTGACTTGTGCTGAGCTGCTGCCCACCAGCACCTCCAGATCCCTCTCTGCAGCACCCATCTCCAGCCACTCCTCTCCCAATTTATACTTGGGTCCGGGAGCACAAGTCATTAAGGATCCCACCTCTCCTCATTCCAGTCCACTCAGCACATTACCCACTCCACCCAGTGAGACCTGGACAGGCTGGAGAGTTGGGCGGGGAAAAATTTAATGAAATATAACAAGGGTAAGTGTAGAGTCTTGCATCTGGGTAGGAACAACCCCAGGTTCCAGTATAAGTTGGGGAATGACTTATTAGAGAGCAGTGTAGGGGAAAGGGACCTGGGAGTCTTGGTGGACAGCAGGATGACCATGAGCCAGCACTGTGCCCTTGTGGCCAGGAAGGCCAATGGCATCCTGGGGTGTGTTAGAAGGGGGGTGGTTAGTAGGTCGAGAGAGGTTCTCCTTCCCCTCTACTCTGCCCTGGTGAGACCCCATCTGGAATATTGTGTCCAGTTCTGGGCCCCTCAGTTCAGGAAAGACAGGGAACTGCTGGAGAGAGTCCAGCACAGGGCAACTGGGATGATGAAGGGAGTGGAGCATCTCCCTTATGAGGAGAGGCTGAGGGAGCTGGGGCTCTTTAGTTTGGAGAAGAGGAGACTGAGGGGTGACCTCATTAATGTTTCCAAATATCTAAAGGGGGAGTGTCAGGAGGATGGAGCCAGGCTCTTCTCGGTGACAACCACTGATAGGACAAGGGGTAATGGGCTGAAACTGGAACATTCCCGTTCGGTTCTCACGTGTTGCCTGACCTAGTCGAGAGGTGACATCCCTGCCCACAACAGGGAGGTTGGATTAAAATGATCTCTAAGGTCCCTTCCAGCCCAGGCCATTCTATGATTCTATGATAAGAGGTTCCGCTTAAACTCGAGAAGAAACTTCTTCTCGGTGAGGGTGATGGAACACTGGCACAGGCTGCCCAGCGAGCTTGTGGAGTCTCCTTCTCTGGAGACACTCAAGACCTGCCTGGACACGTTCCTATGTAGCATAATCTAGGCATTCCTGCTCTGGCAGGGGGATTGGACTTGATGATCTTTCGAGGTCCCTTCCAATCCCTGACATTCTGTGAGTCTGTGATTCGATTGCCTCACCTTTGAACTCTCTGCACAAATTTTCTCTCATTGCAGGGCACACACCCACAGCTCTGATGTACCGTGCTCCTCCATCTTCATGTGAAGTTTTTAACCTCATATTTGCTTCCTCCATCTACCACAGTCTCCTCAGCTATTCTGTCAAAAAACCCTTCTTCCACTCTCTGAAGTCTTTCTGAAAAGTCTCCTTTTTTTACAGCAACAACCTACAGTGGCTGTTAATTTGCACTGCAATCCTTTAATCTACTTCTCACTAGGTAATAATAGTATTTTACCATCTTGGAAAATTTCTGACCTCTCAAAACTGGTTTTTGTTTGCTTCAGCAACCTTGTTCCTTTACTCTGTGTCTTCTATCCCATAACAAGACAAATGCAATCTGTAAGGTGCCAGTTACACAGTAAATATTTTTAAACAGTACCAAAGAATAGTCCATCCAGGGGTTATTTGCTTTAGCTTCGCCCCTTCTTTTCACCCTTTACCTATCTTCCATTTCGTTGTCTTCTTTTCCTCCTGGTATTTTTACTCCACTTTTCCCCATTCTGGTCCTTTTCTCTCTCTCCAGCACTTTCCTTCGTTTCATTTTCTTCATTTCTTGATCTGCCACATCTACCTGCCCCAATTTTTCATTTGCTATTTCTCTTTCCTTCTGCATATTCTTTTCTAAATCCTTCCCTTTTCTTCCCAATCTGTCATACCTCAGCATCAGCCCATGTTCCTATTCCTTTCTTAGAACTTCTTTTCCACTCCACCCAGTCTAAAAACCTATAGCATTTCCCTTTTACTTTCTTCTTTTCACATTTCAGTCTTCCTTCTGAAGATTTTTACTTTTATTTCTGCATTCCTGCAAGCAAGCCCATTTTTCTTCCCTCTTGGTTTTTGCAAAACCTCTCTACGTCTTTCTTATTTATACCACATTATCTCTGTGTGCCTTGTCCTGCCTTCTTTCCCCACCTCTGCTATTCCTGAATAACATAAATGTGGGAGCAATGGAAAAAGCTGATGCTGGGGTGCCCAGGACGAGAGGAGGCACCTTGGCAGACTGCTGTGGGCGATGGCAGATGGATTGCAACCCTCTTGCACCAACGCAGTTTTCAGTTTTCCCTCGCACCTTTGTACATAAATCTCCCCAGCAGGTAGAGTTGGCCAGATAGTAATAATTCAATACGAGGTGAGCTGAAGGCATGTTTGTGTCCTGACTCGAGGCTCCAGTGTTTCTCACTGGCTGTGAGGAGATGGAGGGAAGGAAGACAGAGCATGGTGGACTCCAGCCACTGTCGGCCAGGACCAGGACCTTCTGGACAGCCTTCTGGGCGTGGGAAGATGCTGGGGGTGGAACAGACTACCCAGGGAGGTGGAAGCATTTAAGAGATGAGTGGATGTTGCATTGGGGGACATAATTTAGTAGGTTGATAGGGCTGGGACAAAGGCTGGACTCGATGATCTCCAAAGTCTCTTCCAGCTGAAATTATTCTGTGATTCTATGATTCAATGGTTCTATGAAGAGCTTTCTGTCTGCCCTGCTCTTTCCATCTCCACACCCACAGAGTGAACTGGAGGATGGCCTGACAGGGTAATTGCCAGGGGAAGATGCTGGTATGAATTCATGCCAGCCTACAGTGACTTGCTCACCAAAGTTTGAATTGCCTGTGAACAGCTCTCGGCAGCTCTCATTTAAACCACAAAAATGTCAAAATATTTTATTCACTGGAAAACATAAGTGTGTTATCAGGGGTGACTGTTTCTGAGTTCATGCCTTTTAGCAAACAACTTCTGAAATGAGTTCTCTCTACTCCCCTCAGCTAGCAATAAGCAATTCATATGTTTTGAGGTTTTTTGCTTTGTATTTTTTTTTAAAGCTCTGCTTTAAAGCGGTTCTTACATAGAGCAACTGATCCTTTTCCTTGTACAGTGAATGATAAATCTATCAGACTCTGAAAGAGCAGCATAGCAATCTTTATTTTTAGCTGTGTGACATATCTGGAAACCATCCATTCTACTACTGGCAACTGGCAGATTTGAAGACATTAAGCAGAAGGGAAAAATTGCAAACAGGAACAAAGAGAAAGAATTGTGATTAGAACAAAAACATATATTGCCATATGCCTTCCCTATAGAGAAAAACATTTAGACACCCATTTCATAAAAGAACCCAGTTTAGTCTTTGCTTGGAAATAGTCTTCTAATACTTACATAGTAGCTAGATAAATTAATTTTTATAATTTATGAGCAGTTCTTCAGTCGCTTAACTTCATTGCACTGATCAAAGGCTTTCCAATACCTTAAACTGAAATACTGACTTCAGATCAATTCTCAGTTACAAAAGGAGAAAAATGGTGAAAACAATGTTGTCTTTCTCATTCTTATATTTATTTCTACTCTTAATTTTTTCTTATTTCTATCCTTGATTCTTTTTCTCATTCTTATCCATACTCTTATTTTCACTGAATACTGCTTCTCCTGTCTCTGAGGCTTTGAACATCCACTACAGTCTTTGGGGACTGCTAGGAGCCATAAATGGTTTAAGTTTTCTCAGAATCATGTCATTGAGGCATCTTGTATATTAAGGTTAGATGTTGAACAATGCAGAAAATGCTGTCAGTGCTTTAAGTTGCTTGTGTTTGTTTCACAGTATTTTGCACAATAAAATGTAAAAGGAGCTTTAAGTATCTGCTGCAGATATTTGCTGGCTGAAAGGGAAGGATTTGCTCAGAAAAGCCTGTATAATTTTAAATTTCACGTTTCAGTCACCCAGATGTTTCCTTTTTAATTAGGCTTTTTGAAAGATTAGTTTATTCACCTAAGAACAGTAGCCGTTGTTAATTTAAAGAGAGCACCAAATAAGTTTGTAGCAGCAGCACTTATATGCAATGTGGACTGAAAACCTCACTAAAAATAGCCCAGATTTAGGGTCTACCTACTGATATCTAAGGCTGACTTATTTTTTATCATAAGTCATCACCATTATCTTCTTGATTTCATTTACCTCTCTATTCAAACCACAATCATCCTACTAACACCTGCAGAACCTCATTATCTGCTTTCAAATTCCTCCATTATTCTCATGACAGCTCTTTAAAGAGGCAGCGCTCACGTGCTTGTAACAATCTTTTTATTCTCTGACCAGCTCTCCTAGGGTTCTCTTTTTGAGCACCCTCACCTGCCAGAGACATTTGCTGTCTTTTGTATTTTTCCAAGTTGTGCCCTCTCGGAACAGGTAGCTGTGATAGCCTCATTTCCTAAATGAAGGATACTGTGCTCTCCTACTGTGGGTTCATCTCCTACCAACAAAGTTTGAACAAGCTCCTCAGTTTCAGCCAAATTTGATGGAGGGTTGTATCTCAAAAGCTAGTAATTTCCTAACAATTTTGTACCAAAAAAAAAAGCCTACAAGAAAAGGATCCTAACAAATCCTTCAGTAAAAAAAAAAAATTAAACAAACCAAGAATCTGCAGACTTTTTTCTTGTCATCAAAGAATGTGCATGGGAAGTCAGACATGAAAGAAAACACTATTAGTTAGACACAAGCCTTCGTTAATTCTGGAGGTAAAGGAGTTTTTTGTTGTGTTTCCATAGATCTACTTTGCAACACAATATGATTCTGGTTCGACTCTATAACATGCGCATAGTATTATGCTACCAAAACCCCGTAATATGTAGGAGAATGTATCAGTGCCTACTGTAAGACATTTAAGGAAATAATTCCCTGAGGATGAACACAGCATGAATTAAAAAAGCTCCTTTGATTTTACAGACTTTTCCCAACACAATGTGCAGGTAAACCATGATAGCTTGCCAAAGTGTAGAGAGGTGCATTGATCCAATCTAATATTCTGTGGGAGACAATGATAAGTCAGATAAAGTGGACATTTTCTGTATATGTTGGTATGGAAGCTTCTAAGATCATTACACTGTGTGCCTGTTCATGGCCCTGAACTGTAAACTTCTATGCCAGGTATCTTCATTTTCACTTCCTTAGTGTTGATGAGTCCCTTAGGCACCAAAGGACCTTGTGGACTATCCCCACCAAGATACCATCAAAATTTCATGCTACCCTCGTTTCACCCATATTTTTCCGAAGTGAAAATTCTAATTTTTCATGACACTTTAGTCAAAACAACATTATGTTCTCTAGCACTATAGGACTGAGCCATAAGTTACGGTAAATCTATCAGGAATATCTTGCAGCATAAAAAGAGAGCACAGTTGAAATGTCTTCGCAATCCCATTAAACCTGAGCAATTCAGGCTGACCGAGAACAAATCTCATTTCTCTTCTTTCTTTCCTTAGGATGCCCATCAATTATGTCAAACAGAATTCATTCTCATTCTGTGACTTGAATAAATAGTACAACCTTTCCAAACCATAATACTCATCTGAAAGGGAGAAAAGACACCCTTTTTTTTTTTCCCCCCAGAAACAATTATTACTCTACCAGTTGTAGCTCAGTGAATCTGAAAGAGCTTTTATTATTATAATTATAATCTGATTGAATTTTTTAGACACCTATGATTATAGCAATGCAGCTCTTATTTTCTTCTAAACCATAAATTTTGTAAAGACAAACACAATGACTGGCATAAAACAACAGTAACAAAAAAAATGTAGGTTTTTTTTGCCAGGATAAAAACACAGAGAAAACATTTTTGTTAATCAGAAAACAGCAAAATGCAGTACATCATACTGCAATCTGCTTCGAAAACTGCAACCCATTTGGAAGACTTGATTTCATAATGGCAATATCACTGTACCTTAGATTCTTTTTCTTTCCTCTAAGCCAATGTCAAAAGCCTTATAGATTATGTTTCGTGTTTTCAACTATAATTACTTAGTAGTGTCCCTTTCCAGATAAAAAATCGCTGTGTCTTAGTTTTGCATAAATGCTTCCCAGCGGAGCAAGATACTTACCAAAATCTTTCAGATGGAAATTCATGGAACAGAGGCAGCAGAGAAGCAAGCGGTGGGGCCTCTTGGAGTGGTTTCAAGGGAAGAGACAACAGTGACCCCCAGGCAGTTCAAACACTTAGAGGCGGCACAAAACCTGGTACATCAACCTCTCATGCACACGAATTTCACAGACGCCTGGGAGGAGTACAGAGAGATTGTCCAGACAGGGATCAGCTTAGGAAAACCAAAGGCCTGGTAAGAATTAAATCTGGCCAGAGACATCAGGGCAACAAGAAAAGCTTCTGCAGGTACATCGATGGTAAAAGGAAGATTACAGATAATGTGGGACATCTCTGAAAGGAAATTGGAGACGTGGTTACCCAGCATATGGGGAAGGCTGAGGTACTCAATGACTTTTTTGCCTCAATCTTTAATGGCAAGTGCTCCAGCCACATCATCCAAGTCACAGAAGGTAAAAGCAGGGACTGGGTGAGCAGAAGAGCTGCCCACTGTAGGAAAAGATCTGGTTTGAGACCGTCTAAGGAATCTGAAGGTACACGGGTCCTTGAGACCTGGTGAGATGCATCCACAGGTCCTGAGGGAACTGGCAGATGAAGTTGCTAAGCTACTATCCATCATCTGTGGCAGTCTGGTGGTTCCTGCTGACTGGAAAAGGAGGAAACATAACCCCCATTTTTAAAAAGGAAAGAAGGGAAGACCTGAGGAACTACAGAGCTGTCAGGACCATCACCTTTGCACCCAGCAAGATCATGGAGCAGATCCTCCTGGAAGCTCTGCTAAGGCACGTGGAAAGTGATTGGCAACAGCAAACTTGTCTTCACCGGGAGAAAATCACGCTTGATAAATCTGATGGACTTCTATAATGACATTGCAACACTGGGGAGAACTTCCTGCAGGAAGTACTTTCAAGTACCTAAAAGGGGCCTACAGGAAAGAAGAGGATGTGTATTTTACAAGCACAGGTACAGATAGGACAAGGGGTAAAGTCTTTAAATTGAAAGAGAGTAGATTTATATTAGATATAAAGAAGAAATTCTTCATTAGGAGGATGTTGAAGCACTGGAACAGGCTGTCCAGAGAAATTACGAATGCCTCATGTCTGGGAGTGTTTACGGCCAGGTTGGATGGGGCTTTGAGCAACCCGGTCTGGTGGAATGTGTCCCTGCCCATGGCAGGGTGGTCAGAACTAGATGATCTTTAAGATACTTTCCAACCCAAACCATTCTGTGATTCTATGTGAAAGATGAAATTATCTGACAATTAAAATATGAAATTGAGGGTAATAGAAAGTATTCATAGACTAGATTACAGTAGCTTTGAATGAAGTAGACTAGACTAGACTAAACTAGTTCACTTGAGAAGCACCTACAATGATCATCTAGTCCAGCTGCCTGAACACTTCAGGGCTAACCAAAAGTTAAAGAATATTATTAAGGACATCATTGACCAAATGCCTGTAGAACGATGACAGGCTGAGGGCACTGATGACCTCTTTAGGAAGCCTGTTCCAGTGTTTGACCAGCCCGTAAGTAAAGTAATGTTTCCTAATGTCATGTATGAACCTCCCCTGGTGCAGCTTTGAGTCACGCCCAGGCATCCTGTCACTGTATCCTGAGGAGTGGAGCTCAGCACCTCCCTCTCTACTTCACCTCCTCAGGAAACTGTAGAGAGCAATGAGGTCACTCCTCAACCTCCTCTTCTCCAAACTAGACAAAGCCAGAGTCCTCAGTTGCTCCCCGTAAGACATGCCTTCCAGCCATTCCACCACCTTTGTTGCCCTCCTGATGGTATAATAAATATGAACTTCTGGTTTTGTTGAAATTCCTATTCCTTCCTTTCCTCATCATGTGCTGCTGTCTGCACTTCATCAAAAAGTGGGAAAGTCACTTCAATAAGATATTTTACTTTCTTTTTTTTTTATAATGACTCTTCAAAGTATAGATATATCCTTCTGCAAGAAGACATCTCTGTTGGATTTTACTATGTCCACAGGAGTAGATTTGTTTCATTGCTGTGAAATCCTGCATATGTTGACATAATAATACAAAGGCATAGGGAAAAGTCTCCTGGGGTAGGTCCTGATCAAAATTCTTCAGGATGTTATGTAAATTACAGAAGCAGTGAACTACTGATTTTTGTGTGTGAGTGTTTTTTTTTACATCCACAGTCTATGTTTTTCATGAAAATCTGTATTTACATCCCTGCCTTTATATTAAATCTTATAAGTTTGTGCACTTTTTGCACCTAGTATGTTAATATTCATGGTTTTCTTTTTCAAATTACCTTTTGGAAACCATCATAACAACAACTGCACCATGTTATTTATATTATCATCCCTGCAGCATTTGAAAAATCACAGATACCTTTCCAAGTGACAGCTTTTAGAATAAAAAACATTCCTGAGCTTGTGTGCTAGAAATGGTGGAGGCAGTTCTTCAGAAATTATCTGCTGCTTGTGGTGTAAACCCAGCCTTACATCTTGTGTGCAGAGGTTCATGATGGAATTGCAGCAGGACAAGAGGTAATGGTTTGAAACAAAAAGAGGGTAGATATAGACTGGATATAAGAAACTTTTTTATACTGAAGGTGATGAAACTGGCACAGATTGCCCAAAGAGGTCATGGAGGCCTCATCCCTGGAGACATTCAAGGTCAGGCTTGTTGGAGCTCTGAGCAGCTTGATCTAATTAAAGATGTCCCTGCTCACTGCAGGGACCTTTAGAGGTCCCTTCCAACCCAACACATGCTATGATTCTGCAGAGCTGAGTGGTCAGCCCCTGAAAGCAAGAGGAAACTGTAGAAACACAGAAGCAGCTCTAAATAGAACAGGTAATGGCTGCGTATTGCTCTTTTCTGTAGGATTTCATCCTCAAATAGGATGTCAGATACAGCTTTTGCAGTTTTCAACCTGAGCGTACTCTTTCTGCCACACCAGAGTGAAACTAGCTAGCAGGGCAGAGATTGGCATGTCCTCAAAAATCCCGAGGTTAACTATTGATGATGGCTAGACTGGAAGAACTCAGAACTGGTTTGACTCCTCTGGTTTGCTTTCAAATGTTAACGCTTCAGCTCTGTAGCATTAAACCCATATTTTAAGCACAGGTTAAGGTGATCGCATGCACTACTGCATTTGACATAGTGCAGGTGGCTTGCAAGTACAAACCTGAAAAAGCTTCTCTAGTCTCATGAAACACAGCAAGACCACGAGGAATCCTCAGCAGAGCATTCAATTCAGGCCCATTTTATTAAAATTTTGACGAAGCCTCACGTACAGAAGAATTCGTTGATTTGGTTTGAAGAGGTGTTTAAAGTACAAACCAAGTTATTGATGTAAAAGCAGATGATTCTTCTGTGGTTACTCCGTGTCTGGAGTATTCCGGATGGCAATCCTGTAAAGGTGCTCTCACAGAAAGCACTATTTGTAAGACTAGAAGATAGAAGGGTGCCAGGGAAAGTATTAGCCACTTCATTTCGCAACAAACACATTTCCTGTTAGACGATCTAAACAGCAGAGTGGCAGCATGCTAAGCCTGGGAAGATGCTCCATTGTTAACCCTAAAAATCAGACCTGCCTCTGTTAATCAGACAGCTGAATTATTTGGGAGATATCATAGAGATGCCAAATCATAGTGCTTACCTGTACTGTATAAAAAAAAAGGCAGAGTGTGGTTTTAGTCATTTATTTGACCAGATATGTTCTTAAACTCTTGGAATGGAGATGTTCATTTGAATGGATTTTTTTTCTGCTGCATTCAATTAGCTTTTGTCCCTAAGTTGTCAAAATAATATAAGAAGAATTCATATTTTATTTGCGCAGGGCGTATCTAAGAACAATCTGGAAGATTTATGTATCATAAATAATGCAGGAGCATGTCTGTCAATAACGTTTTAAATATTTGTTAGTTCCCCAACACATAAAGTATAACATGAAAATGTCTAAAAAATATATTTTGATGCACATTTTCAGTAAGTAGTTGAGCTTTTAAGCATCAAAATATGGAGGCTGAGGAACTTACAGTATCTAATTTGTTATTCCCTTCGTGCTTACTGATACTTGATCTCATGCATGCATGAGAGGATGAATGCAGGTCTGCACACTGCACTGAGCAGACAATATAGAAGGAAAAAAAAAAAAATCATTCCTCCTGAGCGCTAAAATCTGACAAAATTGGAGCATTTGATTTGCGTTTTGCTGGAGCAATCTGCCTTAGAAAGTACTTCATTATAATCCTTTAATACTTCAAATCAACCCTCCACAGAAGTTTAAATTTATAGTGTAGATGATATTGGCACAGAAATTTCCTCTCTGGTCTGTGAAAGGTCAATGTAGTGCAGAGCAATGTCGGTGTACGAGCAGGCATTGCTGTGGTATCAGCAAGGTGTAGATAAAAGCAACTGTGGCTATTACACAGTGCCAAGGGCTCGACTCTCTCTTTTCTTACTCCATTGTGACTGTGCTGATAGTAGAGGCATTACTCCTTATTTACACTGGTGAGACATGATCACAAGTGACTCTCCAGCAGGAGCTAAAACCACAGTGAGGCGGGTAAAGTGTTCCTTTGAAGGGAGCATCTGAACAATTCTACAGTATAAAGTATTATTTAAAAAAACAGCTAAGTGAGTACAGTTAGAGGGAATGCTATTGTGCCTCAAATCTCTGGAGGAAAGGTGATTAGACATAGTTGCTGGGGTTTTTTTTCTGTCGTATTTTTGAATAGAATATGTTACTTGCACACACTGCAGAAGCTGAGCACAAATTGCCTCACTCAGCTCTATTATTCTGGGGAACAGAGAGAATAACAAGCTGAGACACTGATGAACTCAGAGAGATGTGAATAACACATCAACACACAGGATGTATCAATAGCATCCTGCCTGGCACTGGGGACAATCGTCTCGAGGATGTGAGGAATTGCAAGAATGAGTGGTCAGAAGCAGGTCTGGAGATGGGAGATGTTCAAGACCACTTCTGATGGCCCTAGGAAAGACAGATGCAGCTGCAGGGGGTAAGAAATCTCGCCAACGAAAATCAAAGGGGGGTTGTCTCTCAGGTACCGTTAGACGCCACATAAAAACTGGGGGGAGGCTAAGCAGGAGGAGTGATTTTTATTTTCGCACAGAGAGAACACAGTATGGGGATGTTTATGATACTCAGATGATTATATCTCAGGCTTACTGCTCTCCCAACCTAATTTCTGGCTTAAAACTCAGGAGAGCTTCAGAGGAGGGAGGGTGAAATGCTGTGGAAAAAAATGTTCCCCAGTTGGCCTTGTTATAAGATATCACAGCGTAATGTAACCGATGCTGTTTCATAGAATTCCAGGCACAAATAAAAAAAATAAAAAAAAAAAAGAATAAATACATTCTTTATTGAGAAATGTAAGAGTGTGCAAAGAGGATTTTTTTTTTTTTTCTTTCAAGAGATTCTTTTTGTCTGCATGTGGTGCAATCTGCTAGATTCACAGCCTTTATACCAAAGTCTTCTTACCAGAGAACAAGCATCCCCCTCCTTTTCGTGAGCAGCAGGACCTTGAGCCATCAGGGCTTAGCTCTATCTGTCACGTTACAGTCCTTTCTTCTGAAACTGCCCAGCAGGATTCAGCAAGAACTGTTTAAATCACGTGGTTTACAAAATAACTACAGTAATCCCAGTTTTGTTAGTTCCAGCCCGACATCTGTAGTTCACTCTGATTAAGGAGGAACTTGCAAAATTAAAGAACTGCATATGTATGTCAATGACAATTTAAGATGCCGCATGCTATAAATTGTCGTTGATTATAATCAGAGAAAATTCGGTTTCTACACTTAATAACTGTTGAAAGCTACACTGTACATGGCAACCTAAGGTGCTACTGAAGGAAAGCAGCAGGAAATTATACTGTACTTTACTGGCACAACCAAATAATTTAAGGAATCCATTGGGAGCCAATAAATTCGTAGCTCTGTTGTCATTATTAACCTGAATACAGTCTGAGAATCTTCAGGATTCTAAAAAGCCTCTTCGACTGAATATTGGTGCGCTATCATAGTGAAAAACAAAACAAAACAACGTGCTACAATATGTTGTATCTATATTTAATTAGAAAATAATTGCTTCCATACCCTAAATTGTTATTTCTGAGACACAAAGAGGAACAGTACTTTAGTAACTTCAGAAACTAGAAGCACTGTGTGTGTCCAAGTGGGAACACATGGGATGCTGGGACATCCTGTGAATAGGTGAGAAGTAGGAAGTGTAGGTTTTATTGATTTTACCATTCAGGTAACAGTCAGCAAGTGCAACATAAGTTTCATGCCCTCATTTCCATGTTTTGAAGCTTTCAGCAAAGATGATGATGGCCGAAAGAGAGAGAGAGATGTCTCTCAGTATTTTCACCTTTACCAACCCGGGATTACGCTTTCATACAGGTGAAAGAGGGCTCTGCAGTGGCTTGAGGAAACCTTGTCCTGTTGGGGTGTCTGTCACCTTGAAAGAAATCAAGTGCCACCTGGAAGTTCTTTATTCTTTGGCAGATGAGATGACCACTACACTCCAGGCTAGCCCTGGGTTACTCTTAATGCTGGTAAAACCAAGAAAGATTTAACAGGGGTGTAAAAATACCAAGTCACAACAAAACCAAAAATATACAAAAATATAACCCTAGTAACAGTGTTTGCAAAACAATGACTTGCACTGCTTAGCTTTAGCCTAAGGTTGTGGTAAACTTAATTTATAACTTATAAAACTTATAAGCACATTAAAAGTACAAAACCCGAGTTCATTAGTTATGGCTGCATGGTTTCAAGGTGGTGCTTATGTGCACACCGTTGTACTAGAGTTATTAATTGGGGTGGGGGGAGGACAGAAGAAGGGGACAGCCAGCTGTGGGCAGACATGAGACAGTCTGGAGACAATGGACGTGCTTGGAGCTGAATGACTGACTCAGCCTCCACAATGAAGTCTGATTGATTGGTACAGGAGGCCGGTAAGTGGGAATTTTAGGCAGGTCTCACGATTTTTCCACTAGGAAGCAGCTACTGTGTTTGTTCTTTCTTGTATGCTTTAACTTGTTGGGTTAAATTCCTACGTGTAGTGAAACAAAGAATTCCCAAGGTAGTTCCTGCAGCAGGAGTTATCTCAAATCATACATTTGTAAATACTCAGTAGAAACTCTTCCTTTAGAAGTGGTTATGCAGAATAATTCTTCATAGGTAGCTGAGATGTTCTGTGGCAGTACAGGTCAGTAGAAATGGAAAATGCTTCTGCTGGGATGGTTTTGTAGGACTACAGCCAGCTGGGTTATTAGAACTGTGCAGAAGTTTGGGGAGTACCTCCTCTTCTAGCTGAAGGTGTGTCTGTGAGGATACTTGCCATGGGTTCTTCCATTGCCATTGGACAGAAAATAGTTACCTTGCTTAGCAGATTACATTTCCATGCTGGCGTTACTGAGCATCAAGTTCTTAATACATTAGTGTCTTGTTTGGTTGGTTGTTTTTTTTAACTCTGTTAACAGAAATTCTGTCTTGAATGTGCATATTCCCTTATCATATCCACCCAGCAGACTATGAATTTGAGCTGACAACAAGAATAAGTGATACTGCTATTATAACTATGGTCTGGGTCTCAAATTAAATGCTTTTTTTATACAGTGCCTTCTTTGAATGGAGAGCTCAGTAAGTTTTTGAGGTATTCTCTTAGCAACAGCTGAGTCAAGTGACTTTTCACATCAAAGAGGTAATTCTTTGAAATGGATTTTGACCTGAGGTAAAACCTTCCTACACTTTTCTCTCACAATGTCAACGTATTCATATGAATTTCTTGTAACTCCAGTAACTCAGTATACTCAGATGTATAGTGGTGAAGACAACACATCTGTGAGGTGCGTAGATTTAACACTAGCAGGACAAAAAGCATTTAAGTAATGTACCATGAATGGACTTCTTCCCACCTGTAGCTCTTAGGCTCTTCTGAATTGCCCAAGAAGTTTAGCTTCAATACAAGAACACATCGTTAGAGAAACATGCATTACGTTGAATTGTGAATGAAGAGAGCTGCACCATTTATGTCTAGTTCTTGCTGAAAGGAGTCATGACTTGCTTAAATTGAATTGTTTTGCATTTTCCAGTACTGACCTGCTCTGTTTCCAGAACAGGCATGCCTCTGGTACATCAGCTTGCACATATGGAAAATGGGAGTTAAAATTTCCTCACCTTAGAGCGTATGTGCAGACTGACACGTGAAAACTGAAGAGAGAAAATGAAAACAGAGGGCACCGTTTTCATATTCTAGTAAAAACACCAAAAACTTCTCCTTCCTGTGAGGCTGATCTGGTCACCTGTTGCATATGGTTGTTCCACCATATGTTCTATAGGGCTATGTTGAAGTGTGCTTTTTCACCCCACCGCTGACTTAAATGCCATTGGCAGAACCAGTTAACCCTCTTTTTTTGTTCAAAAGTTGAGATCAGACTTCTAAATATTGATACCAGATTAAAGATAGTTATGGATCTGTTAGCGATGCTGGATTTCAAAAACATATAGACATTCTTCTCTTTTTAGGTACTTGTTAGTACCTAAAATTCACAGAACTCAAATGTAATTTAATGTCACCAAGCCTCCCTCCTCCAATGGAGTAGCTGCATAACCTTTGCTGTAAATTCTTGTCATCAAAGATGTACTTTCTGCAATGTCATGTCACTGTGAGCGCTTCTCTCTCCCTGATGCTGTGACATCGTGTCACGTGTGGTACCTCTGGGAATGGCGTAGTGGCACAGAAGTCTGCCATGCCACAGGAAGAAGCACTTCTAAGAGGGTGCTGTGGCAGTGGAATGGATACCTGTTATCAAAATCTGACTTTAATTACCAGCAAGACTCGAAGCACGAGCGAAACACTATCACGTGTTAAAAATGCCTGTTGAGGAAAACCTAATACTTCCGTTCTCTACGGATTAATTAGAAAAGGAGCCCCATCCAGGACCCACAATTGTTTACTTGCATAGTTTTCAAGCAAACCACAGTGTTTCAGCTGGGCTCTAATTGTGCCTGATGGACCCATTACTTTATAATCAAGGCAGTGTTGTACAATTTTCCCCAGTGATTAATTAAACTGATGACATAGTGCCCGAATCTTTCTAGCAAGCAAGACCACTTGAATTTTTCACCATCTCTGCCAGAGGCATTGTGTATATACTGTTGACAGCCAGTGGGGTCTTCTACCCCTCACTTACAAGGTTTACAATGCCAAGACGATTCAGACTCGTGTGCGTCTCCTTTCCCCATCGTGACTCAGCCCTGCAGTTGCCCACAGGGAAACTCCTAAGGCTCTGGAAACCTCAACTGCTTTTCAGTCAGGCTTATTTCCTGCAAAGGTAGTTTTCAGAACAAGGTTAAATGTGCAGCACTTGTGAAAATGCCTGTGCCTGCAGCCAAAGGCACTTAAAAGACAGGAAAGCTGTCACTTAACTGCTGTCCACTTCAAAAAGCACTAAGGGCAGCAGGAAGCCAAAATGAATGGTAAGGTGATTGCATCTTTTTCAATTTCTTTTCACTGCTGCTGCCACTGCTGTTCGCTCAGTGATCTGACCTTTTATTATTTGATCTTTTTTTTTCCTTCTTTTAATGCTGAGTGTTTCTGCAGCAGGATCACCCCAGCAAGCTTGGCTTGTGTAAGTGCGGTGAATGTAGGGGAGGAAGGGAGGAATGGGTAAAGAGAGCTTCTGGAAACTGTGTTGAGGCTCACAGATGGCTCAGGAAAACAAAGAAGAAAAGAAAAAGAAACTATTTAAAGGCTTTTAATACATTTCTGAGAAGAGAGGGTGAATATTTGCACTATGTGGGTTCTGAGCGAGAAGCTAATGTACCTAGTCTTTAATTGAAGTTGTTACAATATTTGAGCTAAATTGATGTATTTCCATTTTTAGTGTGTATAGAACTGTCTTTCCAAGAGGCTTCTGTCCGTAATTGAAGTAGTCTGAGTTATGAATGTATTTACTTTTGAGAGGTGTTGAATCTATCTTTACTTCAGGTGCATAAGACCTTTGTGTGAGGTCCAATAAGCTTAGGCACGTTATTGTTTGTAAACACGACCACCCCTGATGTGCAAAGCATTAAATGAAGCCTTCACTCACAATTAATTGGATGAAAACAAAAAGTGTGTTTTGACAACTCATCAATGTTAAGTGCAGTTGGATTTGCTGAGTTAATTCGGGTGGTATTATGATTCAAGCATTGCAAAGCTGCTGTGGAACTGGCATTCTTGTCCCCAGCCCATTTGTCTTTCTGTGTGATTTTTTTTGTACCAAACCACCAAATGGTGTGCAGAATCCAGGATTGCACATACACTGTGTCCTGCAGTGCTTTACAGGCAAACACAAAGTTGTTTAGTTGGTCCAGAGCAGTGTGCTTCTGCGACTGCACTGCTTACAGGATTGAAACTACATTCAAACTACACTCGTCATCACCCAGCTTCACTCCAATGTGGGGTATCCTGGTGTCGATGTACTCATGTTTCAGAGAGCCCTTGTAGAATTAAAAAAAAAAAGCAAAAAAAAACACTGTGGGAAATGTTTTCTCTCTTGTTTACTTTGCACAATGGAGTCATAGAAACTACAGATGGGAGGAAGACTGAGGGAGCTGGGGCTCTTTAGTTTGGAGAAGAGGAGACTGAGGGGTGACCTCATTAATGTTTACAAATATGTCAAGGGGGAGTGTCACGAGGATGGAGCCAGGCTCTTCTCGGTGACAACCAATGATAGGACAAGGGGTAATGGGCTGAAACTGGAACATAAGAGGTTCCGCTTAAACTCGAGAAGAAACTTCTTCTCAGTGAGGGTGACGGAGCCCTGGCACAGGCTGCCCAGGGAGGTTGTGGAGTCTCCTTCTCTGGAGACACTCAAGACCTGCCTGGACACGTTCCTATGTAGCATAGTCTAGGCGTTCCTGCTCTGGCAGGGGGATTGGACTTGATGATCTTTCGAGGTCCCTTCCAATCCCTAACATTCTGTGATTCTGTGAAGACCTGTGAATGATTAGGGCTCTTGCTATCATCCAAACGATGGTGGGTGCATTTTAAATTGTTCTGAAAACTTTACTAGAAGGTTTTGTTATTTAAAAAGGCTTTTGCAGAAGTGGCTATCTCTATACCAGGGATCAAAGTTGCAGGAATTGTCAGTGGTATGTCTGATGATCCTGTCTGAAAAAACTCTGTGTTGTCAAATACATCTAAATGAAGAGCAGTCCACAGAGGAAAGTTTAAAAAAGAGGCCATAGGGGAAAGCTGACAGTGATTGTACACACAAAAGAATCGCAGCAGATTTTACAACCTCATATTTTATTCTTCCAAAACACTGTTGTCATTCAGTGTTTAATTATAGCACTCATACAAACAATATTTATCTATAACAGAATGCTTAAGAGTAATACCTATGGATGAAGTCTCCTTTACAGTGTTAAATTTATAGAAGATGAGTCTTCTGTGGCAACCTAAATTTCCTTAGGAAGCAGAAGAAGTTTGTGATTTCAATGACATTCTTTGCCTAACAAAACTCTAATGATCTGCAGCAAAGACTTAGAGCAAGAAAACAAAAAAAAATGTGATGTGAATTCAGAATCTGCAGTTTGATTTTGTTTATTCAGGCTTTTCCAACATCTGAAATTAAAATTTGTAGAGATATTCTTCTGCTAACCGGAGACTATGAAATAAGTATACAAGCCTGGTCATTCTTCAAAATGTTAAATGCACTAAGAAGAAGTGTATGGCAAGCCATTCAAATAGAGAAATACAAAATATTTTATAAATATTTTATAAATACCACAATCAATTTGTGTCAGACTGACCTTTTTAGGCATTGATTTTGTGTCTAATAAGTTGTTTTCTTTTACCTGGGGAAAAAAAAAGGAAAAAAAAAAAAGCAGATGCAGAAATGATCACACTTTTCAAATAGTACCCCACAGCTGAGTTACAGGAAAAAGCAAATGCTTAAAAACTATTAATATTTGTGAAACCTCAAAAAAACATGAAATTTCCCCCTCTATAATAATAATCTAATTGGTGAGAAAGACTGGATATTCTACAGTACATTTCTTCACATAGGACAGAGTGTTAGCCTTTCAATGACTGAAAATAAATTATTCATTAAAATATTATTATTTTTAATCTAATCTGTCAACAGGTATGTCTCCTAATCAAAATTAATTGCCTTTGGTACCGCACTCGAAACATGTAGTGTATACAGAAAAGGTTATAAGTAAAAACTGCTGGAGTGTTGAAGAATATAGATGGGACAGTAACCTCCTTTGAGGTCTAGCAGAAAGTGCTGGACGAAAACACGTAAACCTTACTTAAATCTCTGTCTGTATCTTGAACCACAAGCATACCTGACCTCAATGTTTGCAATACCGTAAAGGCCAATTCCATTAATCCAGTTTCTGCACTGCAGAACCAGCAGATTTTCCTTTGCTCGGCTGCTCGCCACAAAGCTGCTCGACTGCATTAGTGGGAATGGGCATGGGAAGTGGGCACAGGCAAGCCCGGCAGTGGTTTTGTTCGAAACTCTCCTACTACATAAATAGCTTGAGTGCTGCAGGTTTGGGATTTTCATGGGTTTGTGGGGTTTTTTTTTAAATCTGTGAATACATGTGAAGCCATGAAAAGGCTGAAATCAGAACGTCATAGCCTTGATGTCTATTCAGCAGGTATTCTTTATTGCAGCGCTGGGCACGCCTGGGATGGCTCCACCTGGTGTGTGCCCCGCGAAGGGCCAGACATACAGCTTTTGTACAGCTTAGATATACATATTAATGCAATTTCCAATAACTCATTAACATTTTGCCGCCCACTCCTGCATGCACAGTACAGTCTTTTGGTGATCTCTGGTGATCCTTTTACTTCACCGAGTTGTCTTTTTGATGGGCTCCATTCATTTAACTCCTTGTCTTTGTTAAGAGACCCCAAGGCTGGCCTAAGCTGGTTCTGCATAACGTTATGGCCTTTGGGAGTCCTGGGGCACTCCGTCTTCGAAGGTAAGAGCATCCTGTCCTTGGGGATAAGCTCTGGTTGTAGAATACCTGTCTCACACCTGCATTTTCCCACTGATTCTGTTTGATAAGAGCATCCTGAGTCTCCCACATACCAGCTAAAACTACAGTTCTGGCTATAACTATGGCTCCAGCTAAAACTATGACTTTGCATGCTAGTTCCTTCTCTAAATACAGCATGGCATTATTGTATAGGCAGTATTGTCAGGCCCAGTAGGACAGACTTAGGCCTGCCAGTGAATGCACTTCTGTTATTTCAAGGCTGTTTCCAGTGCAGTTTCTCATTCTCAGCAATGCCTCGTTTTGTTATCTCAAAGATGCAGAATAATCTGAGCGCAGCAACTGCTCATGCTTATAGTCCTCTCAGTCTAGCCCTTCTATTCTGTAGCCAGGTTGTACCGAATTCCTTCTTGAAAGAGTTTCACGTGCTCTGCCATGTTAGTTTGCATCCTTGGAGAGAGGGGAGGAGTGGTAGCCAAGGTCATCCTTAAAGCCTTTTGTGAAAAAAATGAGAGGTTGTGCAAGCTGTGCCCTCTCCTACAGCATGATTCAAACTCTTTCTGGTGTGTGAGAGGACTCTCGTGAGGAGTAAATCAGAAGCTGCATCCTAGGGGTACATTTGGGAAATCCCAGGCCTGGGGAAGTGAACCTTGTAAAACATGCAGGCAAGCAGGGCTTAGCTGGTGAGCCGCCAGCTGCCTGGTCCTGCACATAGTAGGGCAGCAGCAGTTTGAGTGATCACATACAATCAATTTGCTACTATTGCTTTACAAATGAGCCTTCCCTGTATTAGCCCTGCCCGTTGTCTCAGAAGGCAAAACACTGCTGATGTAATTCTCTCCTGCACTAGCACAGTGGACTTGTTATCATTCAAAGTGCTCTCTTCTTTTATGTTTTAGAAATAAACCATTAAAGTTGTTGTCTTCTGCCACACCTTTTTTTTTTTTTAAAAAAAAAAAATCATTCGTCTTATACAGTTGAAACATCCATGGACACAATTGAAATGTGCATGGGCTATGCAAAGTTTTCACTGTGTCCCAGAGTCTCCTTTCATTTATCAGGATTTTTCTGCAGTTTAGGAAATATGTTCTGCGTGCTGTAGAAAACTAGAGGAGCGGTTCACCAGCTGACCTCGAGAAGTCTGAAGTTTTTAGTGGGGCACCGTTTTATCCCTGGTGATAATGCACTCCTAGCCCACCTGCGAGGTCGATGGAGAGAAGGGACTCTCCCATTTTCTCACTTTAGTGGCTACTTGTGTCTTTTGATCTCCTCCTCTGATATTAGTTAAGCCTCCTTTGGGAAGACTGT
Source organism: Trogon surrucura (assembly GCA_020746105.1). Lineage (NCBI taxonomy): Eukaryota > Metazoa > Chordata > Aves > Trogoniformes > Trogonidae > Trogon > Trogon surrucura. Next base: position 2,968,932 of record CM036658.1, read on the forward strand.
AATAGTGCAAAAGGACTAGCCATAATTCTCTTATTTTGTACAATCATTGCTCAGTGCCCTAGGCGTTTACTGTATTTGGTACCTGCCTATATCAGTAAAGATGTCAGCTGTGATTCTCTGAAAAGATCTGAATTTCAACTGCTGGGAAATATGCATTCCGCTGAAAGCCATGTTTCTCAAAAAAAACCCATAATTACAAAAATATTGGGTTTTTGAGAACAGGGACTCTGGTTATGCTGATGGAATCTCCTTTCTCCCTTGAATGATAGCCAAAGTGTAAATGAAATTTTAAATCCAAATCCTCATGTCATTACTGTTATATCAGGCTTAAAGGTTAAAAACACCCACAACAGCCTGATGTGAATTACTGTCTAGTCTTTTCAGAATCAATTATTGCAATTTCAAGAGAACAAAGTGCAGGAGAAAGATTATAATCCTCAGTAAGTACCAGAGTCCAAAAAAATAGGTGTCCCTGGGAAAAGAAGCATGGACTTACTTTTTCTTTCTGAGCTCTTTCAGAGAACAGGAAACAGCAGGTCACTTCGAATTAGTCACAGAAATCACCAGAAGAATTAATGGTACAGTCCTCATATGAGAAGATGTAGAAGCTGAATTTACCAGAAGTTGTTTGCTGGTTTAAAAAAAATTACCATGATGAAAAGTTCTGACATCTTAAAATTCTTGTACGTGATAAATCAATCACATTTAGTGGTTCGATTAGATAACAGTGGTTCATCTTAAGAAATACTAATTATGAAACAGATAAGTTTGATAAGGATGCTTGGGCATTCGGAGCTCCCAGATTAGATCTCATACCTGATGTAGAACTGGGAAGCAGAAGATCTACTTTAAAGTCTAGGATATATAGCAGATTTTTTGCATTTGCTCTGGGATGAGGACTCTCAGTTCTTCCACATCTTTCCCACTCCTTCAGGTCTGTAAGAAACAGTCATTTGTAACAGCTGATATAGTTTTAAAAAACAAATTTTAAGTTAATTTGTAACACCAGACCAGGACAAATTGCTTCTATGTCCTTCTATAGCCTCTCTGTAGCATAAGGAAACCTGAAAGAGTGTGCTAAAGACACAGTAAAAATGTGAAAAAAAATACAAGGCAAAATTGTTATCGGGAATAAATTCCAATCATAGAATCATAGAATGATAGAAGGGCCTAGGCTGGAAGGCACCTTGGAGATCATCTAACACAACCTCCCTGTCACAGGCAGGGACGCCTCTCAACTGGATCAGGCTACTCAAGGCTCTGTCCAACCTGGCCTTGAACACCTCCAGGGAGGGGGCAGCCACAACCTCTCTGGGCAATTTATTCCAAAGTCTTGCCACCCTCGCACTGAAGAATTTCTTCCTAAGATCTAATCTCAATCTATTCTCCTTCAACTTAAACCCATTTCCCCTTGTCCTATCAGTGGACGCTCTTGTAAAAAGTCCCTCCCCAGCCTTCCTGTAGGATCCCTTCAGGTATTGGAAGGCAGCTCTTAGGTCCCCCCAGTCTTCTCTTTTCAAGACTGAACAACCCCAGCTCCCTCAGCCTGTCCTCGTAGCAGAGCTGCTCCAGCCCCTGCATCATCTTTGTGGCCTCCTCTGAACACGCTCCAACAGCTCCATGTCCCTCTTATGGTGGGGACACCAGAACTGGACGCAGTATTCGAGGTGGAGTCTCACAAGAGCAGAGTAAAGGGGGAGAATCCCCTCTCTTGCCCTGCTGGCTGCACTTCTCCTGATCCATCCCAGGATGTGGTGTGCAGGGATTATAATGAAAGCAGTGCTTGGCTGTGGGCAGAACCAAGAACACTGCATATTGATGTGCTTGTGTGGCATACTCTGTACCGTTATATAAAAGAGACTCAGCCAGCAAATTGGAGCACTGGGTCACCAATGCCATTAGTTATTGCTTCCCCTCTCCATCAGCTAACGCTGAGATTGCACCCAGCTGTGCTTTGACGTGTGCACGTGCCAGGGACTGTTTTCATCAGACAGCAACTTTATGGACAAAACTCTGCCAGGTCGTTTTGGTTCAGGGCTGACTGCCCAAGCTGACAGAGGGCCACGAGATTCATCCCCCCACCCTCATCTTCACAGGGATGTGGAGGGAGAAAACTCAACCAAAAAGGCTCAAGGATTGAGATTAAGGACAGGGAGGGTAATAATCTATACCATTTAGGATGATGAGTAAAAGTACAGACAGACTTGGGGGCAAAGCATAGATGTAATTTACTACTGCTCTCCCTCCACTTCCGCAGGGACTCTTTTTCCTTGAGAAGATCCCTCTGAGGCAAGGAAAAGAGTGCTAAACCACAAGCACAAGACTGGATGAGATGATACAGACTGCATGAGCCTTCGGCACAGTCTGGAGTTGGTTGTGCACAAGTGTAAAGGAAAGAGCAGAAACTGGGGACAAGAAGTGATGCAGAAGTGCAGCCAAACCCCAAATCAAGGCAGGACTTTGTGATAAATGGACACCGACTGCATGAACAGGAACACTTCACAGATTAAATATTCATTAAAATTATTGCTGGATAAAAAGATTTAGTGTTGCAAGCAAATCCTGAGAATGTTGGTAACCAAAGTCCATAAGGATTCACATTCTCCAAAGGGTTAAGGTAAAACCTAGAACAGATGTTCTTAAATGAAGCATTTTCTGCTCATTTACTGAGTGGACAAAGTTCTTTGTGAGAAAAAGCATCATGTATTTAAAGGCTGTCATAACACATGTACCTAAAAAGGAGAAGGTACTCTGCAACCTTGAGTCTTGTATTTCCCAGCCTTTTAGTGGTTTAGTTTGCAGTTTTGATTTCTTCTTTAAATGAAATGAAGGTTTGGGTGTTAAAATGAGTGCAACTATTTCTCCTTCAAAATATTCTGTGTTGGCCTTGATATTTATGCAAAACTGAATGCAAAGACTTGTGTATGTCTCTGTGCATGTTGGGGGAGTGTGTATATTAGCTGAGGAGTCCACTGCACTTTAAAAAATTACAAAGCAAGTCATTTGCCCTACCAGGAAATGTCCCTTACTGTAGTAACAGCATCTTAAGAGTTTGAAACAAATTATTTCTGAAGGAACTTGGCATCACAAAAGCACGGATGGGAAAAATATTGTTAAATGAAACATGACAGCAAGCTCAGAACAGGATTGTCTTTGTTTTCGTGCTGGTGTTTTTAAGGAATAATGTATTCATGGCAGGGTAGATTTTTATGAACTTTTAGCACATGAGACTTAAGGGATTACATGTCAGAGAGGTTCAATTAACCAAAACATTAGTGCTCAGAGATGTTTGATTTTAATGACCATATTCCTGAAATTTTAAAGTGGGTAAAATGCATTTCACTATTTCTAGTATATAAGCTGCAGCGCCTCGGAGAGAAGGATGACACAAGGAATTGCAGCTCAAGAACAGAGCTGATATTTTCATGAGAGATGGGAAGGAGCAGCAGTGAGTCTAAATTGCCTACAAGTTTGAACATCTACACACGTTTCTGGAGAGGGTTTGATTCTTCTGTGATTCCAAAGATGTACTTTCAGTTGCAGGTTGGAGATGACCTCTTACCATCTCAGCTCAGTCAGAGTAAGGTCGAAAAGTCAGGGTTTTAGCTTCGTCTGTTTGTGTCAAATATAAGGAACTATTGAAAACTGTATGTGAAGCTTTGTTGGTGGATGCATTCTTATCACAAAAAGCCTGTTATTTAAATTCAGAATATCAATTTCCTAGCCATGTTGATATAAGTGAAAGACTTTCTTCTTGAGACAAAAGGATGTCTGTGTATCCAAAACTGAGACATCCCGGAATCAGAGAACTGGTAACACTGCTACTGCTCCCATCTGAAAAAGATATCAGACTGCCCAGTGCAAACATCTGAAAATCAGATTAGGAGCACAGCTGAAATGTTTTGAGCTTCTGCCTACTTTCAAAGACTCAAAAGTTTTAAACTTATTAAAGCAAAACTGCAGTGCCCACCCGATCCCATGACTGACCTGTTAGTCTCCCATGAGGGTCCCTTACAGAGTACCTATATATGGACTAAAAAAGACAGAAAACAGGGAAGGGGATAGATACAGGCATAATGGAGGAAAAAAGTTTTGGCTGTCTGCTCACCATCTGCATCTAGAAAGTAAAGCTGCAGCTGTGATATAATTACAGGATATGCAGCCCCTTTCTCAGGGCTCTTCTCCAAATGTAACTCTCAGTGGCCTCTGCTCCTTTCAACCGAATCCAGTTCAATCGCGTAGAATTTAGTCCTGGCATGACAAGGAACTGAGAGCGAAATCACCTTTTGTTCATTTGCCAATATTCACTAGTTTCTACGCATATGACATGTAAGGGTGTGTTGTGAACGGCTGCAGAGCGTGGCTGAGAATAGGTGGGCATGATCCGAATTGTCCTCAGGTTACTACATCACCACCAGCATCTGTTAGCAGCGCCATGCACCGCTCAGCCTCATGGGTGGGGGCTTTTCTTCACATTTCACTTCCCTCTAGAGCTGCACTAACCAAAAGTGAGTCCTTCTTGTAGTCCCCCCAGAGCTAACTGACCGCAGTTATCCGTCGTAGTTGACCCATACTGCCTTTCACTCAGTTGTAGCAGATATCTTGCCTTGGCATTGGTTCGCAGAGAAGGAGAACACTGATGGTGTATAACAAAGCTGGTAAAGGGCTTAGAACACAAGTCGTGTGAGGAAAGGCTGAGAGATCTGGGACTGTTTAGCCTGGAGAAGAGGAGATTGAGGGGAGACCTCATCACTCTCTACAACTGCCTGAAGGGAAGTTATAGAGAGGCAGGGGTTGGTCTCTTCTCTGTAGTGAAGAGTGATAGGACAATAGGAAATGGATTTAAATTGCACCAGGGGAGGTTCAGGTTAGATATTAGGAAGAATTTCCTTACTGAAAGGGTTGTCAGGCACTGGAACAGGCTGCCCAGGGAGGGGGTTGAGTCACCGTCCCTGGAGGTATTTAAGAGACGGGTGGATGTTGCATTGGAGGACGTAGTTTTGCAGGTTGATAGGGCTGAGACAAAGGCTGGATTCAATGATCTTCAAGGTGTCTTCCAGCTGAAACTATTCTATGATTCTATGATTCTATAAAGGAAGTCATCTACTAGAGTCAACAAGCATATAGTAATAATAATGATAATCCTGGTGGGCATGCAATTTTGTCTTTCGTAAAGGGCTGAACAACGGTTAGCTAGTCACAAAGATGATGGCCTCCATTCTGCAGCAGGAGCAGCTGTGGGAGTGGAGTCTGGTGCGTAGAGGTTAAGACTTTGACATAGAGGGGCTTTTAGCCACTGGAAATAACTTCCTAGAAGAGCAGCAGCAGCATGTGGCTCCTCAAAGGGATTTTGCGGGGTGCAAAGTGGGAGGGCAGGTTGCTTTTTATGAGATTAGATCACATCTGCTGGAGCCACGTTAGTTCAGTAAAACCGACTCTTCAGCTCAAACTTCAGCACTGATATACCATGCTGCCCTTTGGATTTACAGTGCTATTGTTTGATCTTTGAGGAGATGTTTCCTAATGAGCAGCAAATTGCGCCTGGATTCCTCCAGCATAATTTCAACTAGATTTATCTCTTTGATCTGTTTTTTTCTTTCTTTTTTCTCTCCTCATTTTTTATAGGTAAGTTTAAAATGATCTGAACGTGGAAAAACAAGAAAACAAACAAAAAATGGTGCCCTCTCGCCTTCTGCTTAGGAGAAAGGTCCATGAAAAAGAAGTTCTGAAAACTGCAACCCCCAAAGTTGCGTGTCATTAGAAATTAGAATGTGTGTTTTCTTATATAAAAATCAGATTTTTGAAGGCATTTTTTACTGGTCATGCAGATCTGAAGCTCTGCAGAATCAGATAACTTCAGAAAGAAATTAAATGATAACCAGCACTGATTCTCCAGTGCATTTTTTCTAGTACATCTGGTATTTTTCCTGCCAACACTACTGAGTAAAAAGCTAAGCTTATCCTCCCCATTTCCTTTTGTGTTCTCTGGTATGTTTCACAACCTCCCCTTACACTTAAGACTATGATTCTTAGCGGACGTTGGGGAGCCATGACTTTTCCTCTCATGTTATTCTGTTGTGTTCAGTAAATTTTTCTGTTAAACACAAAAGTCTTTATGCATGTGCAGCCAAGGGTTAGGGACTGGACAGCCAGTGAATGTGAACAGATGGTCCCTAGCCCCTCTGCCTGCCCAAATGGGAAGAGAAAGGGAATGGAGAAGAGAGACTTATGGGTTGGGAAACTAAAACAGCTTTAATAAAACAATAGTAAAAACAGTGAACTCTATTAAAATATATACAAAACCGATATCAAACCCAACTCCTCCCTCCCCGACAGCAGTCCCCACAGATGCTGCAGAGCAGGTGGCACCGGGCAAGTCCCAGGCCAGGTGACAGAGGGGAGCTGGACATGGAAGCTGGATTCAGGATCAGAGGCAGAAGATCCGATGGAATCCTCCTGGGATGCCGGCCATTGCAGAAAAAGGCCTGACCCTTGTGATACCTCAGTTTTATACTGAATATGATGTATGGAATGCTCTTTGTTGGTCATTTGTCCTTCCCTTTCCTCACCGGAGGTGCAAAAGTTTACTTCCTTGCAACCCCTTTTACTTCTTGTCACCCCCAAGTTGTTACACAAGATTTAGCAGTGACTTCAGAAGGTGCAGCCTCTTAGAAGAGACCGAGCTGAGAAGTAAAATCACTGAACAGAACTGGTTCTGTTTAGCTCAGCCAGGACGATGTTCCTGCTGCTGCAGTACGTGTCTCTGCCAGCTACTACCTGATTTCACACATGGAAATTACTGGGTGTGGCAGGAAGCCACCGATTCACCCTCCACATGCCAAAACCCACATCACAAAAGTTTTCTACAGCCTGTATATGTGCTGTAAATCACGTATATGTTTGATGGAGATGACAGAGCAGTGTGGGGCTACCTGCTCATGCTACAAACGGTGTGGGAGTCTTACCCAGCAGTCCGGTAATCTCAGAGCTGCCCACATGAGCTCTGAAACATCATCAGGGAGAGACAAAAACCACATGTTCTAGTAGCATTTTCCTGGCCAAAACCACTCTGAAGACACACACTAATCCTAACCCTAACTCTTCTTTTTTTTTTTTCCCCTCCTTTTTTAAGTGTGTGCTACAGAGTCGTGTAATTAGCTAACCTGTACTTACCAGAATGATGGGCAATTATATTTCTTTAATTAGAGCTATCTTCACAATTTTATACGAAGTAGTTCACCATGTAATTACTGATACTTGTTAGGAGAAGGAGAGGGAAAGGATGAGAGATGTTCTTTCCTGCGGATGTGGTAAATGCAGAGAAGTACATTGCCGTGTCACAGGACACTGTCACTGTGGCAGTGGAAATTGCGAGAGGAATTGCAGGCAGAGCAGAGCAGAATAGTATGAATATAACTGTTTCTTGAGGATTGCATGCATTCTAGTGAGTGCAAAAATAGAATCAAGAGCAAGATGGTAGAAAGTGGCGATACATGCATTTCTTCTCCAGGCTTAAATTTTCATGTGTGCCTTTCTTACCAGAGAGGCAGGTCAGTGGACAGAGCCATCCATCCATTCCCAATGTATTTCTATACATCCCATAGTCAACCTTTTAATCTGTATCACTAGCTCACCCTTTCCGTTTACCAAACACCGTGGGTGTAACTCGCTAGTTTTTCCTAGAGATGAAAATGTAGAGTGTGCATGTCACATAAGAGAAGGAGGCACAGTAAGAAAACAGAAAGCATATCTTTGTGGTAAATTTTATTTAAGTATCTGCAAGTAAACGCTGATGTTTGTTCAGCTGGTACCTTCTGAGCACATGTATGCAAACCTATATTCTTATGTCAATTTCAAACAGTCAGATGTTTTCCAAATTTCGATACACTTCACAATGGTAAAGAATCATAGATCTGCTTCATCAGGGAAGACATCTCTATAGCCTTATCCTTCTCACTTTCCACTTACTTTCCACAATTCTTTCTAATATGCTACAGTTTTCATTATGCAATTCAATGAAACGCTGTAAAATGGCCAGTGGAATTGAGAAATGAAGGGAAAAGGAGAAAAATTAAGAATAAATTATAATCTATGATTCACAGAAATTGAAAAACTCAGCACTTTTCCCACATCTAATTTATCACTGTGTATCGTACTCGTTGCGCATTCGTCTCTGATATGAAATATGTCCTCACACACTCTCAATAATTTTTTTCTTCTTGGTTCTGCGGCTATCAGGTAGAAGTGTTTTTGTTGTACGTGTGAAATTTAAGGTTGGATTGTTGAATTTTAAAACATATAACTGGGAAAAAAGGGAATACAGAGGTAATAATTACAATATTTCAAGTATGACATTTGCAGATTTTAGGGAAATGCTGATCTTTCCCCTGACAGCAAGCCATTACGTACACCATGCTTTTCCTTTAGGGCAAGAGTGAATAAGAAACAGCTAACATACAGATGCAAGTTCAACACATGTACAAACTCTATAAAACTAGTGTTTGTTAAAGCAGGAGATTAGTTGGAATATGTTGTAATAGAGGAGGAAGTGCCTTGTACTGTGCAGAAAAAAATACTTGAAAAGACTTCGTATGATTAAAAATTTACAACCAATTCTTGTTATCCCTTATGACATTATGAAATCTTCCCCATGCCCTTTCATAAAAAGCACACCCATGTCTTCTCTGGATGTGTCCTTTGCCTTTTCATAGCTGCTAGGCGATTTTGAAGATAACCACTTCAATCCTTTGGATAATATCAAAAAGAAAAAATTGGGCGATTACTTAAGAAATGTTTCAAGATTTTTTTGAGTATTTTTTTTTTAAGCTATCCGTTGTTATCTGCTACCTTTTTCTGTGTTCTGCCTCTTTGAGCACTTTAACAGCTTGTTTGTGGAACCTTCGGCTCTAACCCAAATCCTGGAAGCACCTAGCTTTTAGGAAAGAGATTCATGGAAGGGCAGCGGCATGATGAGGTTGCTGTAGACCAACTGTGGTTATGAATCTTTGTCTCTGCAGGTAGTGCGTACCTCTATACATATGCACGTGGATTATTCCATATATCCTCAGTTTCAAACTTCAGAAAGAAAGTATGTTTTTCAAATATATGATTGAGCCAGATGTCAGAGTTCATTTGAAGTTTTTCTGTAATTTCAGGCTAACACAAAAGGAAGGAATTTGTAAAAGTGCAGAAATAACCACCCAAGGGTGCTGAAGAAGCTGGCAGAAGTGCTCCCCAAGGCACTCTCCATCACCTATCAGCAGTCCTAGCTAACCAGGGAGGTCTCTGTGGACTGGAGGTTGGCACAGGTCACACCCATCTAGAAGAAGGGCTGGGGAACTGCAGGCCTGTCAGTCTGACCTCAGTGCTGGGGGAGGTCATGGAGCAGATCAGCTTGAGCGCTATCACACAACACATACAGGACAACCAGCTGATCAGGCCCAGTCCGCGTGGGTCTATGAAAGGCAAGTCCTGCTTAACTAGCCTGATCTCCTTCTATGACAAGGTGACTCACTTAGTGGATGAGGGAAAGGCTGTGGATGTTGTCTACCTGGACTTTAGTAAAGCCTTTGACACGATTTCCTGCAGCGTTCTCCTGGAGAAGCTGGCTGCTCATGGCTTGGATGGGCATACTGTTCACTGAATGAAAAACTGGCTTAGTGGTCAGGCCCAAAGAGTGGTAGTGAATGGAGTTAAATCTAACTGGTGGTCAGGTCACCAATGCTCGTGTTCACCAGCATCTTTATCAATTATATGGACAAGGGAATCGAGTGCACCCTCAGGAAGTTTGCAGATGACACCAAGTGGGAGTATTGATCTGCTGGAGGGTGGGAAGATTCTACAGAGGGACCTGTAGAGGCTGGATTGATGGACCAAGGCTGTTGTATGAGGTTCAACAAGGCCAAGAGTCAGATCCTTCCCTTGGGTCACAGCAAACCCATGCAATGCTACAGGCTTGAGGAAGAGTGGTTGGAAATCTACCCAGCAATAAAGGACCTGGGGGCGTTGGTCAACAGCCAGCTGAATGTGAGCCAGCAATATGCCCAGATGGCCAAGAAGGCCAACGGCATCCTGGCCTGGATCAGAAATAGTGTGTCCAGCAAGACCAGGGCATTGATCGTGGCCTCATACTTGGAGCTGGTGAGGCAACACCTCAAATACTGTGATCAGTTTTGGGGCCCACACTACGAGCGAGACACTGAGGTGCTGGAGCGTGTCCAAAGAAGGGCATCGAAGCTGGTGAAGGGTCTTGGGAACAAGTGTTGTGAGAAGTGGCTGACAGAACTGGGGTTGTTCAGCCTGGAGAAAAAGAGGCTGAAAGGAGACCGTATCACTCTCTACAATTACCTGAAAGGAGGTTGTGGTGAGGTGGGGGTCGGTCTCGTCTCCCATGTAACAAGTGTTAAGACAAGAGGAAACGGCCTCAGATTGTGCCAAGGGGAGGTTTAAATTGGATATTGGAGAAAAAATTCTTCACCAAAGAGGTTGTCCCACCTTGGAACAAGCTTCCCGGGGAGCGGTAATCTCTGTGGAGATATTTGAAAGATGTGTGGATGAAGTGCTTAGGGACACAGTTTAGTGATGGACTCAGCATTGCTAGATTAATGGTTGGACTTGATGACCTTAAAGATCTTTTCCAACCTAAGTGATTCTATGATTCTAAATGGGTTTGATTTTTGTTTAGTCTTCATCTTTGTGAAAGTGAAGCTATGTTCCTTGATGTAGCACTATCCTCTGATAATAAGCATAATTTGAATATATGTAGATGTTCATGTAGTTATAGAAGACTACTGGGCTGTATTGTTCTTGGGAGTTGATGGGAAAAAAAAGAGCATAAGGAACCATGTTTCCACAGGACTGTGAGAACCTCACTTTTCTCAAATAATTTTCCTCTAGGTAGGACATGAATCGTACAAAAGCAGTCTTGTGAGACAATTAACTTAATTCTATGAGCAATAAGAATAATGCAATTTTTCTCTAGAAAGGCTTTTCTATATCTGCTATTTCTGGTCTACAGCTACAGACCACTACCTTCTGTTTTCTGTACTGTCCTGGTTTGGGCTAAAACCCCCAATTTTATTTAGTGGTTTTTACTTTCCAATTTAGTGTGTTCTAAGAGGCTGCCCTTCCTGAAGTTGGTAGCATGTTTTTGCAGACTGTGTTCCACAGCATCAGTGGGGATTGCTATTGGGGGAGGGAGGTCGGGTTCGATATCGGGCTTATCATAAAATGAGAGAATGGCCCAGGCTGGAAGGGACCTTAGAGATCATTTAATCCAACCTCTCTGTCATGGGCAGGGACACCTCTCAGCTAGATCGGGGGACCCAACGGGGATCAAACCCACAACCTTGGTGTTATCAGCACCACGCTCTAACCAAGTGAGCTAACCGGCCCTTATATATAGTTGTATATAGTTCTCTATATTTATAATTTCATTATTATTTCCATTATTGTTTCATTAAACCTGTTCCAGTTTTTCTTCTCTAACCCATAAGTCTCTCTGCCTCATTCCCTTTTCCTTCCCATTTTGGGGGGGAAGAGGGGCTTAAACAGTGTCTGTTCGCGTTTAGTGGCCGGCCCAACCCTAACTCATGACATATACAAGTTAAATAAGTGTAGTTGTTGAAGTTATGGACTAGCCAGCTAGGAATTTAGAGAAATTCAGCTGACTTTTAAAGAATCGATCTGGCCTGATATTTAAAAAACCCACATAATTCAGAAAGCAGTATAGTGAAGTTTCAAGGAGGTAAGAGATTAGAATATCTGAGAAATGCTACAACTAAGAGAAAAAAATGAGTCTTAAAAACTTCTCATGATACCAAGTACATACTATCCTGTGCTTGGTAACACACACACACACACAAAAATGCCTTAAAGCTTTTTTAATCAAACTCAGTTCTTACAAGTAATAATTTATTACGAAGAAAAGGGACATTTTTGCTTTTGTATTTTTATAAATAGCAGCTGAATAGAAGCCTAGAAATTTCAATAGGAAAAGCAGTAGGTTCAAGAGGTATTTAAAATATTAGTACCGTATGAACTTGTTTCTGGAATTAATGGCTTATTTCTGACATTTGACAGAAAGTAGCTGATGAAGCCCTGCAAAACCTACACTGGATTAGCTATAGTAAAGTAGAAGACTAGTTCTCAGTTCTCCTGTAGGTAGTTTGTCCCTGTTTGATGCTAGGTGCTTTTTGGGATGTCTCTGTGACACCTCAAATATTTTAATCAGCCAGATAAAGCTCAAAATCTGATAAAATCTACTTTGTCCACAGTACTGCTTCATTTGTTGGACAGAAACTTAGTGTACACTCCTTTGCTCTGCCTAAATAAGATATATATTTGGTGCTGCCGAGGGGCTCAGGACAATCTACAGGGAGTATCACAAACATCTTTCTGGTATATTTTAAAACAGCCATGCCTTTTGCAATTGCAGTTCATAGTTACATAATTCTAAGGTGTTTGAACCAAGTCCCATTTTTCAAGTTCAGAACATGCAAAGGTCTGTTAAAGTAGAAATACGACGTTGTCAGCAAGTTGGCAAATGATATTAATAATTCTCCATTAAAAGAATTGGTGAAGAGATGTAACTAATGGTAAAAAAAAAAAAAGTGTGTTGAGTATTTTTAGCTGTGTACCTTTGTAATGCGTAAGCACAGTTTGAACAACCATGTGCTCGAAACAACTGGCTATGAAACATTACCATAGTCTACACTGGCCATCAGGAAATTAGGCTGTAATCGGTGAAAAATATCTATGCACCCTCTGTCAGACACTGCTCAGAAGCCCGGTTTGCACCTGCATTGCAGTGTTTTCATGAATGAACATTTTAAGTCCATTTTCCCAGCTTGCTCTCTTCGGAACTAAGAAAATGCTTGCCTTTCAACTAATTGAATTTATGTCCTTTCAGAACGTTTCTTCGATCAAATTTTAAGAAACACTTTGATTTTTTTGCAGTGAAGTTCACCAGTTCAAAGACAGGTTGTAAAGAACTCCTGCCAGCTCATGTGAAGCTCCTTCAGTCCAGCTACACAAATCTTTCTGAAGAGCAAATTAGAAAGGAAATACGAAGTCAATCAGGACAAATTCACTGATCACAGTTCAATGACCATGTGCTTTTGGTGTGTTTTTTCAATGGGGGCAAAATGAAAGGAGAATTCTAGGATTACAGATGCCAATATTTTTTAAAGATTTGGGCTGCTTAACATGCCTTTTCTCTAGAAAACCAAAGAAATAATAACTGTAAGAGCAGAACATCACTTGACTCGTGATTAAAAAAGAGTTCTCAGTCATTAAGTCATTGTGCTGAAATTTAAAAAATACAGATTTCTTGACTCAAAGGCAGTCTTCCTTCAAGATCTTGAAAATTGCATTTATCAGACCCTTGTGTCAGTTCTAAGACCTGTAACATGAGGATAAAAGAAATATGTTTTGGCCACCATTTGTTTTAATTTTTGGAAAAGATAGTGTGTAACCTGAGGAGTATAAAATATAAATAATGATAGAGCAGCAAGAATTTTAGTGGAAAGGTCCATGCTCAAAACACTGGGTACAGTCTCTCAAAATCTACTTCATTACCTACTCACTATCAAACTGTAAGTAAAACTAATTAATGACTGGAATATGGAATGAAACAAAAACTTGCCAGGACTTTAACATGACCTGTACTTAAATCTGAGGATAACACAGATTTGACAGTTGTGACAGAGAAACTGAACATGAAAAGAGGTTCAACTACCTCACTAGAAGCTCTGCTTCTAATTCCCATCTCAGATCACTGTCCCCTGAGCTGTATCAGCTCAGCAAGTGCAGGACAGGTGCAGGAAAACCCTCAGTTCCACTCTCGGGGTATGAAACCTGCTAAGAAATTTATTTCGCTGGAATTTGGAGAACAAAAGTCTGATTAAAAGGTCACAACAGTCCCTATGTTCTTTAAAATTTAAACTTCATTTGACACATTGAAAAGAAGTTAACATGGGCTTTGCGTTCAAGTAATTAGATAAAAAAGATCCATGTACAAATTCAAAGGCTTCACGTTAGAAGGGATTTCCTGTACGCTGATTAATGAAGATAGAGGTTGATCCTCACTGTTGTTCCAATGTAGGGCTTAGTATGGTGATGTTAAACTTCCTATTTCAAAGCTTGATGGTTTTTAGCAAGGTATCTGCATCAAAATACATAAGCTGTCACAAATTTGTGGAAATATAGTTATGTTTTGGAAATTTCAGAGTAACAATTGCGTTTTCGTAATTGTTCTCATTTTGTTTTTTGGCTTTTTTTTCGACACTCATCAAAAGACACCAATTCTTGATAATAATATTTCAAGTTCCACTATTAGAAGAGCTGAAGGCTTTTCTTTTGAGGGGTTGGGGATTTTTTTTTCCGATGAAAATGGTGCACACTAGCATATGAGTACATGTCATTGGTGTAAAAAAGAAACCTGTGATGTTATTTCCATGATGGCCTTCTTATGCTCTACATATCAGTTTCCATTACTAAGTTTGATAATATAATTATTTCCATAAATAAATTATGAATATAGTCCAATGTCATAAGAGTATTTCATTACTTCTCAGCATTCCTTTAGTGCTTGCACTTGAGTTTTGAGGCTGTGAGGCTGTAGAGAAGAGAGAGAAGCCACTGCACCTCATTTGATGGAGAACATGCTGGGATCACTGTGCTGTCAGAGAAGCCTTCAGCCAGAGTCACTCTGCAGTGTAGTATTTTCAGAATGGTTTGCTTTGGGCTTTTATTAATTCTGTTTGCCATATCTGAGTAAGATATTGAATACCTGGACAATTATGCCACTTATGTGTTTTAGTGAAAGAACAGTTTATATGTTCTTCCATCTTCGCAGCACATCTGTGCGTTCTTCTTTCTAAAGTAACCTGTTAGATTCAGCATTTACACCACTCAGAAGTAGCTGTTCTCTGGCCCCTGATCACCAACAGGGCTTTAGTAGCTTCTTTCTTCCCTCTTTGTGATTCACTGCTTTTATAGGAACAGGAGACTGCTGGGGGCAGGCGGATGACAATAAGATACGGTTTTGCCAAATGGTTTAAGAATAGAATCCCTAATATCATCTTTTTATGGATTTTCTGTGATGGATGATTGTCTTTCCTGTGCCTTGGTAGTGCACAAGCATTTCAGAAGACTGGATTTATTTCTCAGTCAACAAGCCTAATAAGGTGTGGCAGAAATGGAGATAAAAATACTGACTGGGTCTACAGAATGACTGAGCCACCTGAAATCTGAATAAATATAATGTCATCAATCAGCGGGTGCCATGCATGCAGTCAATGTTAGGATCAGACTCACTGGGAGAAGTATAATTTCATCTCTGTGTAGATCATAATTCCACTCTTCAGTCTTAACATGGGTGCTGGATTTTCTCTTTGTACCCTTCCCATGGTTATAGATTTCTCTCTCTTTCTCAGTCGTACTTCGCCCCTAACAAATACTGTCTACTCAGCACAGTGCCTAAAGTTCAAAATGTAGTTCTCTCAACAGTATTTTTCCTCTCTGAACAGATAATAAAACTGGAAAGATCTGTCTTAGCTTATCCAGCTTTGTGACTTTGGAAGAAGTAGACCCAGGCACAAAGCAGGAGTTGCAAAAAAACCCCAAGACTTCAACCCTTCATAGTATCTTTCATTTATAACTCACTGGCACAGGAACTCACACGAGCCCTAGTAATGATGGCAGCAGAAAGATGGGAAGTATCAGAAATAGAGAGCAGCTTCAGCAGCAGTGGGCTAACAGGTAACTTATCTGTGTATATGCAAAAAGGATTTTTTACAAAAAATACCTATTTCATCACAGT
Organism: Trogon surrucura; assembly: GCA_020746105.1. NCBI lineage: Eukaryota > Metazoa > Chordata > Aves > Trogoniformes > Trogonidae > Trogon > Trogon surrucura. Next base: position 2,984,755 of record CM036658.1, read on the forward strand.
CGCACAAAGAGATTGCTCATATATCCAGCCTTATAAAAACAAGGTTTCAATATGCAGTGCCTTGTCACAGTTTAAATCAAGTAATTTATATTGCATTATTGCCACTTTGTTGTAATTTTGTGTTGTTGCTGTGTATTCTTTTGTGATAAGCAAATTATCTTGGTCATCAATGTCTTAACACCATTACTACAGAAAAGACTGATTTCATGCCTGTCTCACTGTTATTTCTCTCCTCATTTGTGCCTACATGTTCACGCCAGCCTGAGCCCTTCTTCCTTTTTTTCCGCCTTAAATACCATAATTTCCTTATTCTTCTCCCCTGTCTAAAGGGCTTTTCTCTCACCACAGAGTGACTAGCACGTGAGTCTCCTGCTGGATTTCGCAGATGTTATTCTCCAGTATGGTCAAAATATTGCCTCTATAGGGAGTAATTCCCACATTAGACTCACCCGCTTTTTAATTTCGCAAAGCTCTTGATCATACTCGCAGGTCCATATATAGTCTAACTCACACCTGTGCTTACAGTTTCATTTCATGTTCCTTCATCTGCTCCTGCTTAGCAACAAAGTCAGTTTCGACTTAAATTTTCAATGTCATTTCTGTATCTCCTTCCATGGTGTCGCATTGCCTGTAAGTATGGAATCCTGAATCTCTTTGCCTTGCAATCATATGTGCTTTGCCAAAATCTACAGATGATAACCCCACTTCTTGGGTTTTTTGCCTCTGTGAGAAGCAAGAAAAGGAGCAAAACCTACAAAATATATGTGCTTTAGAAGTTAGATATGAAAATATAAACTTAAAATTATGAAGTATTTTAAGTACTCTGTGAAATCCTGTGCTGCCTTATAGCAGACATCTGCTTTAATGATTCTCATCTGTCTAATAATTTTGAATTCTTAGGGTGAATTCACTCAATGGATTTGTGCAGAGAACCCATCCCAGAATCCCCTTCTCCAGAACAGAAGTCTTTGTGTGTAAATTTGTCTCTTTATGAAGATAGTTTATGCTGAAGTCCTGCATTTGACCCTGTTACTCTCAGATCATAGCTTCACTTAAGTACATTTCAACCTCATGCATGCTTTGCCTCCATTGGTTGAGCGAAAAATATACTTGGGGTATCAGTTAGAAGCTCATCTAGCATTATTTTTAATGCTGAATTGGACATCACGTGTAAACCTTTTGGGATGAGATCTGTATTTATGGTCAGCTACTACTAACAAATCAAAAGATGAGTGCATTGAAGAATATAGTGTTTATTATACCTACGTACTGAAAAAAAAAAAAAAATGGAATATTTCCAGCTGCCGGTAGTTAAAATGGGTACAGCTTGAATTATTCATAAACAAATCTTCAAACCAAATCGGTGCCCAGTGGATTTAGCTATTTCATTTCTGTCCATGTTGGTAGGTTGCAGTTGTTTACCTAATCCTTCATCTACATCTTTAGCTTCTAAATTCTTTCATATGATAGCTGAAAGGTGTCCTGCTACTGGATTCTATTAATCTCTTGATTTTAATAAATGTTCTCAGCACAGGGGAAAAGGAGGTAATGATCCAGGTTTTTGTTCTTATTCCTGAAAAGGTGCCAAAGGAAAACATGTACACCCCAAAAAAATGTATATACAGTATATTCAGTGACCTGAATTGTTGAGCATCAGCTGCAGAGGTGCAGGTAATTGTTGCATGATGATTATTCTCATCAGCCTGAAGCATGAAAACAATTGAGTGAAAAAAGAAATCATCACGTTATGTAAAATGATTACTGCCTGTGAGCCATAATAAACAATGATGTTCTCACAGTGGTGATGTTAAGCAGCAGAACAAATGAGTGCAGCCTGCTGATTGTGCAATGTCTTGATCATTACCAATTGCTGTAACTCCTGGTAAGTAAATGATTTAATTATTGGGGTGTCTGCATGATCCGTTTCTAAAAGGAACAAAGAAGAATGCTGAGAATGCACTGACTGCAGCTGCCAGTGACACCAAGTGACATCGACATCTACAGCCCTTGGTGTTTCTCCCTCGGTGCTTCTTCTCTTCAGGATGTCCAGGAGGTGTGTTGAAATTGCAGCCGCAAAGGAGTGCAATGCCAAATTTGTATTCAAGAGGTTAGAAATCATGATCCAAAGTGTAACTGATTAAAAAACCTTCAGGAGAGCAGGAGGGAGGAGATAGAGGGAAAGGCTAGGTTTTATGCATACCATGCACGGCATTACCATCACCGTGACTTCACAAGGTTTCTTTCTTGCCATTCCTACAGACTGGGTTTCATCCAGAAATTCATATGGTGTGATTACTGTATTTCTAGTGATTCTAGTGGTGTGATTACTATATTTTGAAATTTGGCTAAGGGCTAAATGGAGATCAAACCTGCTGTAGAATGTCGTTAAGTCCATGCAGAAATGAGATATTCTATGAGAATCTTCCTTTAGGCAAAAAGAGGGTACAAGTTGAATAATAAGGCATCATTTGCATCTGTGGTGATCCAGATCTTCAACTGCGTTGGATAATGAGTGCAGAGAATCAATGAAAATCGTTATCTGACTAAAGCAAATTTGCACTAGGAGCTGCAGTATAGAGTGGAGAAGTCTACTCTTAGTTTTAGCTGGTTTTCAACACGTACAAGAGTCAGATCAAGTGTCTCAGTACTGCGTAGTAGCTGACAGTATGCACTTACACGAAATAACTTGTGAATCCTGCTTTCAAAACGACATTCAGCACTCGAAATGGAAGACTTCCTGAAAGTCAGAGAACCATCATCATTTCACTTTTCCTCTTGTCACGGTGAGACCACCTCCTAAGTGGTGAACTCGTTCTTGTAAATCAAGGCCCTGAAATCACAGATTTCTAAATACCTTTGAAAATCTTATTATTATGCCTATTTTTGTGAATTTAAGTAGTATAAGATGGGAAGATTTCCTAGCAGAATCATATCATATATCATATCGTATATCGTATCATATTCTCTGCACCAGCCTTTCCGTTTTCAAGGACAGACTTTGAGGCAGAAACTCTCTGTCTCCTTGTGTATGAAAACAATGTTTAGCACCGTCTAGTTCTTCTAGCTGACAAACAGATTTCTTGATGTCTTTGTGGGATGGTAACATGCATATAAGGTCGCTTTACCAGTCTGAAGGAATACTGCTTTCTCTCTCACACTTGTTTTGAGTAGATCACACCATTCTTCCTCATTAGACTGTAATTGCTCTGTAATTATTTTAACTACAGCTGGGACAATAAGTCTTGATGGAACAGTGCCTTAAAAGGAGCACTGAGGATTCAAAAAACCATCGCCTTGCTTGATTTTTATTACTTTTCACCTGCTGCAAGTATCACAAAAGGTCACAGCAGCAGAAGGGAAAAGGAAAGGTTAAATAATTTGGTTCAGGATGATCACCCACATGCCCCTTCAACAATGTATCTTCTCCAGAAAAGCCATATGAATAGCTAAATTTTACTAGATTCTGGAAAAAATAAAAAATAAAAAATTTCCTCATAATGAAGTTCTTCCTCCGGTGAGTATGCCTCCACTTACACCTCACTTACTAAAGCCTTAATCCAAGGACTAAGAGTAGAAAATAGGAAAAAAAAAATATTACAAGGCCTTCCCAAGGATAGTTCTAGCTTTACTACTATTTTCTGCTTTCTTCTGTCTGTAAGCTTTCATGAGTTTCTTGACTGCATCTCAAGATCTAGTTGTTAGGAGAAAAGAAATCCCTTGTTTTACACCTGCTGTGCACAGAGTTCAGGGCCTGACCTAGACAAACGCAGTTCCACTTCATAAGATATTTCTTTTAACTCAGAAAAACGTTTTTCTTCCTGTGACCTAGTCACGGATCTTTGCCTTCATCCTCTTGCTCAGCAGTGCTCGTAGAGCCAGTTACCTGCCATCTACTTTACCAGTAATACTATCCTTCTGCAGAAATCTGACAGATAAATTTTGCAAGATGTTTTTGTAAACATTCACAATTTAAAAAAAAAAAAAAATCAGGTAACTGTACATTACTGCAAGGACTATTTAATTTTTCAAGATTCAGTTCTGCATGTGTTGGAATGGAAATTGTAGGTTAATCTAATTTTGTCCAAATCGGTGTTAACCAGTCTTGTACTCTTTACTCGGTCACTCATTCTCTTTTCTTCCCTGCTATAGTCTATCCTGTCTGCATCCACTGCTGTTCCGGTTTACATACATGGTTTGGAAAAAAGTCATATTGCAAAAAAAAGAGCTGTTAGAAATCAGCAATGTTTCTTCCATAACCTGCAAATTAAAATTAATACCGCAAAACTGACCATCTGAAGACTTGTTTTGTGTCTGCTGTTTTTCACATTTGAGTAAAATACAAAGACCTGGAAATTTCTTATCATATTTTTTCTTTTGCCTCTTTTTTAATCACATTTCAGTTTTTCATGTAAAATCTGCTATATTGGGCTTGCATGGCCAGGTGCTGATAGTGGAGTGGCTCTAGGGATGGCTTCTAGAATCTTCCCCCAAGCCCGATAGAGCCAAGAACAGCCAGCACCAAGACAGACCTGCTGCTGGCCAAGGCTGAGACCATCAGTGGTGGTCGTAATGCCTCTGGGATAGCATATTTAACAAGGGTAAAAAACGTCCTGTGCAACAGCAGCTGGGAGAGACGAGTGAGAATATGTGAAAGAAAAAACTCTGCAGACACCAAGGTCAGTGAAGAAGGAGGGAGGAGGTGGTGCTCCAGGTGCTGGAGCAGAGAATCCCCTGTGGCCCATGGCAAAGACCATGGTGAGGCAAGCTGTTCCCCGTAGCTGGTAGAGGTCCCTACTGGAGGAGATGTCCACCTGGAGCGTGTGGAGGAGCCTACACCAGGGTAGGCTCCTAGCAGGACCTGTGGTCCCATGGAGAGGCGCCCGTGGTGGAGCAGGTTTGCTGTCAGGACTTGTGGCCCCGTGGGGGACCCACGCTGGAGCAGTCTGCTCCCGAAGGACTGCACCCCATGGAAAGGGCCCACGCTGGAGCAGTTCATGAAGAGCTGCAGCCCGTGGAATAGATCGATACTGGAGAAGTTCTTGGAGGACTGTCTCCTGTGGCAGGGATCCCACACTGGAGGAGGGAAAGAGTAGGAGGACGAAGGAGCCGCAGAGACAACGTGTGATGAACTGACCAGAGCCCCCTTCCCTGTTCCCCTCTGTCGATCAAGGGGATGGGGTACAGAGCTTGGGAGTAAAGCTGAGCCCAGGTAGAGGGGTGGGGAGAGTGTTTTAAGATGTGGTTTTATTTCTCATTATCTTACTCTGTTTTGATTGGAAATTAATTTATCTCCCCGTGTCGAGTCTGTTTTTGCCCATGATGGTGAGTGATCTCCCTGTCCTTATCTTGACCCACAAGCCTTCTGTTGTATTTTCTCTCCCCTGTGCAGCTGAGGAGGGGAGTGATAGAGCAGCTTTGGTGGGCATCTGGTGTCTAGCCAGGGTCAGCCCATCACACCAGCCTTCCAGGCACTGGGGCCAGACACTCATAAGCTTTTTAGCTGTGTACAGCGGTTAATAGAAGCTCAGAGTTGTGTTCCTTTCGTATTTCTATGACGTAATAATTTGCATTCCTTTAATGTAGTTTTATTTTATTTATAGCAGGGACACACACATCCTCTACCTTGTAAATTCAGTGGTGTGTCCTGTCTTCCTCTCTCCAGTTTTAAAATTCTGCTTGTGCAGAATTGTTGTCCTGAGAGCCCCAACATCTCCCCTTTTATTCCCATGTCATTCATTAAAAGCAGTCTGATACCTATGCTTGAGCTGAATTCCTGGTTTAATAAGTCTTTTAAATATCTCCAGATCAGGAACATGTATTTGCATGAAGTTGTCAGGTAACCTTGCAATCTGAACCTCTTAATAGTAGAGTTCTTGTAAGTGACTTGCTTTCGAAAGCGATGTGTTTACAGTACATAACTTGAATAAATCTGTCATTTATGTCTAAGTTCATGCACCAGATTAACGTTTGACATAACTCCACAGGTTTCAGTGATGGATTGGCTGAGGGAGCTTGTAAGAACCCTATTCAGCATTATTGCTTTAGTACATTTTGGAAAACGCATGTTCAGAAAGCTGTGATGAAACCAGTGTAATATGATAATGCAATTGCAATAACTTCAGGTGTCTTGTTTTTCTTGTCTGCTGCAATCACAAAAAGAACAACTACGTAAGAGTAACAGGGATACCAGTGGAAAAGATCCTTCTAAGCACTGTTGCTTTGCTGCGGTGCAGACACACCTGCACATGGCTGCTGAGCTCAGTCTGCTGTGGAATTCCACCTACTAGTTATCTGATCTTCTGCCTTGTAAAGGAATTGTGGGATATACCAGCTTTCTGCTTATATAGCACAATTGCCTGAGATGTCACAGCCAAAATGCTTTGTGCTGCCCTTATTAGAAGTGCAGTATCTATGTCCAAGGTGGTTATTACAAAATTTGAAGCATAAATGTTGGTGGCAAAGAGCTTGTGGTTTTTTTTGTTGTGTTTTTTTTTTTTTTTCTGAGAATATATTAGGGGCATTTTGTGCACTTATTTTACCAGTGCTGAGTAGTCATTTGTTAAAATAAACCATTTCCCTCAGTTAATCCCATTTTTTCAGTTTCTGCTTTCCTCCGTCTGATTCCTTATTCTTTGTGCTGTGTGGTGGGTGGATGCTCACCAGTCTATATCATGTCATATATGCAGTGTCTTTCCTTTTCTATTGCACCAAAAAAATGGTTTCAGATTTTGCTTTACCTACTTCGTTATAAAGAAAATGCCCATGGTTCAGTGGTACTTGGTATATTCAAGCAAACAGAGTAGACACCCCAGAAGCTGTCTTTAACCTACCTAATGAACTGGGAGTAGTAACTGGTGCACTCAAAACTGAGTAAATTTGAAAAATATTTTGACTAACAGCTGCATGCTTATCACAAAGAAACTTGGGATGGAGGGAATGACATTTGTGATGAACATATACGTACCTCCCCTGGCACATGAGCCCAGTCATTGTATCAGGCACCAGGGAAGGGAAACCAACAGCAGTGATGGACGTCATCACATGGAGCATTTTGTCACGTGGCAAGAAGGCTGTCTCAGGACAACATGCAAAACTTGACTCAATTCAACAGTAAAAGCCCTTTCTTGCTGTTGTCCGCATATTATTTTCTTAAGGTTGATGCAAAATATGCAGTCTGAGAAGCCAGCAGTGATATTCTCTTGTGATCCAAGATGCTGGGTACAAGCCAGCACAATATAACCACAGCTGACACGAAAGGTCCTTGTGTTGGATGCACTGACCCACCACATTGCTGTTGATCGGTGAATTTGTAGTGTCATCTTTTTAATAAGCATAATGATAAAATCTTGTCTTTTTCTGTATGTGCCAAACATCACAGGGAACTCTTAAAGGCTGGTAAATGTCTTTCCCATAATGAAAGTGTTGCCAGCAGGCAAAAAAAGGTATCCATAGAGACTCTTCTTCCTGAAATCAGTTGCTGAAGATTTGCAAACGGCACACATAGCAGTTACTTGGAAGTGCCAGATATTAGGGGTGATTTTTTTGTGGGTGACAAGAAAGAGGATAGAAATGCATGGATAATTAAAAGCAAGAGTTTACTGCTGGATCTTGCCATGTGAGTATCGGGGTAAGAGAAAAGTTGCCCATTACCTTTATTTATCATTAGATAGGGTTCTCGGCCACAGCAAGTCACTCCCTTTTTAAGTGTATATGATTATGCTTCACAGGAAGAATGTGGTCTACAAACCCGGGTATGAGGAGGCTTTGTGTAGTCCTCGATTCAAAGCCAATTAAAGACGATGTGAATCTCAAGTAAAATCAAAGTACGGAATCCTGCACACAGTTTATGACTGAACCAAAGCTCTACTATGACAGAATTGTTCTTACCTGTTTTTCTGTGTGACGAAGTACTGGTGAGCTTTGAGAGTATTAATGAACTAATTCTGTCTCAGGTTATTCAACCCTCTAGACCCAATGTAGAACCTAAGCGTTTTCACCCAGTCACCTCACAATGACTTGGAGGGGGAAGTGTCAGTGTTAACCAAGCTGCTTAACATTTCTCAGACTAAGAAACAGATTCATTTCCAGACAGCTGTTTCAGCTTTGCTAAAACAGTAGATTTTTTTTTAAAAAAAAAAAATCGTGCTACAAAACATGAAACAGAAATCCAGTGTGGTCTACCAGAGCTGCGTTACGGATTGCTGTGAAATTCCTAATTGGGAGAAAACTCTTGGCTTTGTAATGTAAAGAAACAGGCTGTTTTGTACTGGTGAAATCCCTCCGGGATTCTGAAGGGCATCACCTCATTTTTTTTTTTGGCATACGTATTATGTCCTCCTACTGATTTCATCAGTGATTCATGGAAATTATACCTATTAAACGCGAAAATATTCATGGATCTGATTGCTGACATGAATATATTGGTTACAAAGACACTAAGATACCAGTTGTAAATGGAATGAGTCTTTACTGTGTGAAGTTAAAATAAGGTAAGAGGGAGGTGTTTTCTTTGGGCTTCTGAATCCCTGCAAAGTAAAATTATTTCTTTTTGAAAATACGACATACAACCTTAATGTGTTCTGTTGTGACAGTAAATGACAGAGGGGCAGATTCCTCAGCTGGCTTAGCTAACACAAATCTGTAAGATGCAATGCGTTTCCATCGTTTCACATGAGCTGGGGATATGTTTCTTAGTATCCTCAATGAGTGTATGCAGATATTTCCAGTCTGGCATCTGCAGCCTGAACTCTGAGCAGAATACCAGCAGCATCTCTTATTTGCAGAGTACCACGAAGGGTGTGTGAGGGTGTGAAAGAAGGTATGGGAAGAAGGCATTAAATTATTAACACAGTAAGCCTAGTCAGGCCTAGTAAAAATTGATAAAGGGTAAGTGAGATTATAACTGAAAGTTCTAGTAAGCAGCATTGTGCACTGAATGCCAAGAGACATCTTCAGGGCAGGGAACCATGACTGATACCTCTTTCTCCCATCTTCTGGGAAGTTCTTCTGTTTGAGTTTAGCACTCTTTTCTCGGCTCTGTATGCTGAAGATAGCAGGGCTAGTAAGGTGACCTTGGTTTCCAGATTGACTGAGTCTCTACATCTGGGATTTGTAGCAAAGCATATTCCTAATTTTTCATTTTTGGAGGTGTGTCTATTGCAGAAGTAAGATTCACAGGATAATCCATCTTCATAGTATCTCAATTACCTGCTGGTTATTTACAGGTGCATGATCACAGAATCACAGAATCACAGAATGTCAGGGGCTGGAAGGGACATCAAAAGATCATCCAGTCCAACCCCCTGCCAAGCAGGATCACCTACAGCAGATCACACAGGAACGTGTCCAGGCAGGTTCTGAAGGTCTCCAGAGAAGGAGACTCCACACCCTCCCTGGGCAGCCTGGGCCAGGGCTCTGTCACCCTCACAGTAAAAAAGTTTTTTCTCATATTTGTATGGAACCTCCTATGTTCCAGCTTCCACCCATTGCCCCTTGTCCTGTCACTGGACGTCGCTGAGAAGAGCCTGGCTCCGTCCTCCTGACACTCCCCCTTGACATATTTATAAACATTAATGAGGTCACCCCTCAGCCTCCTCTTCTCCAAGCTCAAGAGACCCAGCTCCTTCAGCCTTTCCTCATCAGGGAGATGTTCCACTCCCTCCATCATCCCTGGGGCTGCGCTGGACTCTCTCCAGCAGTTCCCTGTCTCTCTGGAGCTGAGGGGCCCAGAACTGGACACAAGATTCCAGATGTGGCCTCACCAGGGCAGAGCAGAGGGGCAGGAGGACCTCTCTCGACCTACTTGCTACTCCCCTTCTAACACACCCCAGGATGCCCTTGACCTTCTTGGCCCTGATGGCACATTGCTGGCGCATGGTCATCCTGCTGCCCACCAGCACCCCCAGGTCCCTTTCCCCTGCGCTGCTCTCCAGCAGGGCAGTCCCCAGCCTGTGCTGGCACATGGGGTTGTTCTTTCCCAGGTGCAAAACTCTACACTTGCCCTTGTTGAACCTCATAAGATTTCTCCCCGCCCAGCCCTCCAGCCTGTCCAGGTCTCTCTGAATGACAGCACAGCCTGCTGGGGGGTCAGCCACTCCTCCCAGTTTGGTGTCATCAGCAAACTTGCTGACAGTGCTCTCTAATCCCTCATCCAGGTCATTGATGAATATATTGAACAGCACCGGCCCAAGCACTGACCCCTGAGGGACCCCACTAGACACAGGCCTCCAGCCAGACTCTGCCCCATTGACCACAACTCTCTGACTTCTTCCCTTCAACCAGTTAGTGACCCACCTCACTGCTTGGTCATCCAGACCACACTTCCTCAGTTTTCCTGTGAGGATGCTGTGGGAGATAGTGTCAGATGCCTTGCTGATATCCAGATAGACCACATCCACTGCACGGCCACCATCCATCCACCTGGTTATGTCTTCATATAAGGCTATGAGGTTGGTCAGACATGACTTCCCCTTGGCAAAGCCATGCTCACTGCTCCTAATAAGCTTCTTGTCCTTGATATCTCTAGAGATGCCATCTGAAGATGGCATGTGAAAGATTATGGTAGGAAAAAAAGACTGGTGTTGTGGACACCTAGAATTGCACTCAAGACCCTTAACCAAACTGAAAATGTTGAGTTTTGCAAAGTTCCAGACAAACTTTTGGAGAATTATTGGACGGATTAAAGCCTCCTGATGATAAGCTAGGTGTTCTTTTACTTAGCATATGCATTCTCTGGACTTCTGTGATCCTTGGAAGTGCAAAACTAAATAAATAAAAGAATGAAAGTGACAGAAACAGTTTTGTATTAAATGGCATACCAGTGAACTATCATATATGACAGCCACAGTGAGACTGGGTGCTGGGTTACTGGCTTACCTTCCTCACTCTTCCTTACACATCTGTGCTTGTTCAGTTCTGCTGACCTTGCTTATAGGAAACTGCTGCCTGAGCTGCAGATTTTCTGGCAGTACGTCTTCAGAAGTGTTTAGCTAGATTATACCAAATCATTAACTGCAATCAAAGGTATAATCAGTTTTCTGAAACAAGCACAATATCCTTATGGAGAGGGCTCTCTCGAGGAAGATGGCTAGAGCATGCACATCTGTACCACAGCTGTATACGCAAACTGGCAGAGGTAGATTTTGCATACCTTGACCATTCCTTCAGTAGGACATTGGATCCACCTATCACTCCAAGTAGCTAAAGGTGACTGTTGTTTCCTAAATTGAGATTGTATTTAATGTGTTTACTCGGGAGATGGAGTGTGATAATGTAGCAGAGTAACTTTCTAGAACTTCCTCATCTCTGAAGTTACCTATAGGCAAACAGTTTCTGATCTGGATTTTGTTTGCTGTGGGTTTTTTTGCCCCATTTATTTGCTGGCAGACTAGTATTTAAACTTAGGTATTTTCATTCAGAAGAGACCAGAGGTTTGAGATACAATATGTGGTCATATATCACGTATAGAGACACTGTGACCTCTCAGTGGAGGAACTACTGAGATACACACAGGAAAGTATTTTAAACAGGAAGAAAATGAATATAGACTAATATCTCTACAACAACTTTTCCTACATTAACTACACGTTTAAATCTAATCATGAAAATCTTGCTGAATTTTCTAAGCTGAGGATTTGTAGAGTTTGACATGGTTTTGATATAATCCAGATCTCTGAATGCAATTCTATGAACTTTCTAGCTTGCTGTTCTTTTCTAAATATTAGCTGTGCAAAATATTTCATTCTGAGTAAGTACTTTTCTTCATGCAAATGGATTATTTTTCACATCCTTATTTCTCTATCCAGCTTTTCTATTAGCCTTCTGTTCCATGTGCTCAGAGTGTTGCTGCTCCAGCTCCGTTTTAAAATCTGGAGCTTGACTCTGTTTTCAGATAGTCCAGAGGACTCATGAAAATGTGATAATGGATTCCTTTCTTTGTGGATGTACTTAATTTGCATTCAGACTCCTTATTACATTAGATAAATATGTTCAGGCAATCTAAACTTCCCATGTGTTTGCTCCTCAGAAGTAACTACCCTGAAATACTGATAACACTGAGGTGAATGGTAGTATCCTGCTGTCTTCCAGACCAAGACTTTATCTTCTTTTCTCCATCCCCAGTGATAACTGCTTATCAACAGAAACGGGCTTCTTGGTGTGACTCTGAAGCCACCAGGTCTGTGGTTCCCAGCAAAGAAGTATTAGGAGCTGGGTCCAGTGTGTCAGTCATAGTGGTTTTAATAGAAAGTGGACGATGAAGAAATATTGTCTATGGTTGGTGTCATGAGTTAGGGTTGGGCGGGCCACTAAACGGAGACAGACGCTCTCTAAGCCCCAAAAATCGGAAGGAAAAGGAAACGAGGCAGAGAGACTTATGGGTTAGGAAAGAAAAACTGGAACAGCTGTAATGAAACAATAATAGAAGTAATAGTGAAATAATAGTGAAACTATATATATTAGCCCAATATCAAACCCGACTCTTCCCCGATATCCATCCCCACTGGTGCTGCAGAGCAGGAGGCACTGGGGAAGCCCCAGGCTCAGCGGCGGCGGGAGCTGGATTTGGGAACTCAGGATCCGGATCAAAAGCAGGAGGTCAGGTGGAGTCCTCCCTGGACACCAGCCATTGCAGAAAAGGGGCGAAAGAGGCGAAAAGGGATGAAAATCTCTTAATCACTCAATTTATACTAGATATGACGTATATGGGATGGAATACTCTCGTTGGTCACCTGTCCTGTCTATTACCCCCCGGAGGTGCCACCTTTTACTTCCTTGTACCCCCTCTCACTACCCAGCACCCCCAGCGTGGCACACAAGAGCCAGCAGTGGCCTTGGGCACTGTAGGAATAAGTACAAGCAAGAGCCTTTCTGCATCCCAGTCCCAGGCAGTGACTGTAAACATCAGGTGTTATCACTGCCAGTAGCACACAGTGTCTGCAAAAACATGCTGCTGACTTCAGAACGTGCAGCCTTTTAAAGAAGACACTAAACTGAAAAGTAAAAACCCCTAACCAGAACTGGCATTTTTATCTCAAACCAGGACAGTTGGCTATAGTGTCTGAGGTTGATAAGCCTCCTCCTTGGGCTTGTCTTTCAGTCCTTTGAACCCCATCCCATTTGGAGTCTGGTACGCCAATGACAACATGAGAAGAAACAATGCGAAATATTTTCAGTGGAAACAGAAAATAAGTATTGCACTTTTCATTTTTTCCTGTAAGAATGCTTCTAATTTCAGTGAAGCTTTCACTGCCTCACAGGATCAAAGGCATGAAGATAAGTGACATCTGAGTGCATGTGGTTCATGTTAATAAAATGCCCCTATGGCACCGCATGCAGCAAAAGCAAGAGCTTCACTGGGTTTGGTGGAACAAAACAGCAATCTTCCAGCTCAGACATGGAATTTAGGCTGTGTTTTGCAAATGGCAACACTATTTTCATGTCATCATAGTAATACGAAAGAAATTGTTGTTGCGTACATATAGGAAATTGAAGGTTTCTTGGGAGTGGAACTGACCGGGGATGGGAAGAGGATCTTTCTTTCCCTGTTCCTTAGTTAACTGCCACTTAAAGACAACCAGTTGAATCCAGTAGCCGTGGTCCCTCGCTTTCCAGCTCAGCCATGGGGAGGCTAGCAGCACCAGAGGGAACTGTCTCCTCCTTGTCCCACACTCCTTTACAGCTGGGCATCCCTTCTCCAACTTTCAGCTGGCTGCCTCAGCTCTGATTATCCTCCACCACATGAGGTGGCGGGAGAGCCATCAGCCCCAGCACCATCTGGGCAGGAGGCATTGGTTGGCGCTGGGCAGCACACGGGCTGTCAGCACAACACCATTTGCATACGTGTGCTTTGTCACACCCGTGCAGACGGTACTGCGCACACGGGTGGACCGTGGTGAGCCAGTCTATAGCCCATCGCCAGCTGCGTGGCACAACGTGCTGAGCAGAGAGAAAGTCAAGAGTAATTTTTCATGCGAGTTTCGCGGTTGTGAGCGGCAGCAGCCAGCAGCTAAGAGGCTCTCGGCAGTTCGTGCTCTCACAGCAAGAGGCTGTCAGTTCCCAAAAGGCTTAGAGATCAATCACACGAATAAGGAAAATGATGAGAGGAAGGCAGTGCTGAAGAGCTGAGAATGACCCAAGACCAAGAACTGAGAATGACTCTGACCGAAAGTCGAGCATGAGTGGCAGAGGCCAGGTGTGTGTCTGCATTTCCTGAATCCCAGTCTGAGCCTTAAAACCTCTCTGCATATGCCAGCGACCTTGCTATGAGACCCCATCCTTTTTTTTTTTTTCCCAACCTGCAAAGATTTGCTTTATAATGCAAAGAATTAATGTACTTTTCCTCCTGTTTGAGTTATAGATTTTGCCATAAACACTCTACTGTTAAGCAATATTTTTATTCCTTTTTTTTTTGTTTAATTTAGTTAAGGCAGTAAGCCTGATTTTATGCCTGGATTATTATTATTTGAGTTGTATGGAATACGAATAGCTTGCCCAACAGAGTAATAAATTGAGTGTTGAACCTGAAAAAAATGCAGTATCTTTCATTTTTCATCCCTCTGATCTTTTTTCAATTTTAGAAGAACAGCCCTTCTTTTCTCTCTAGCTTTCTTATTCCCCCAGCTCTTCTGTCTTTTGGTCATAGCCTCTCCTGCATTACTATGTTTTTGCTTTAAGTTTATTCCCTCCCCTTCCTTCTTTTTTTCTTCCCTTTGCTCTTTTGTTCTGTTGCTTCATCCTTGCAGGAGGGTTGCCTCCTGCAGGCAGTGACCTGTCCTGCCCTGTAGGCTGGTCCCTCCCCACAGCTCTGCTCCAGTGGAGGCCATGGAAATCAGCCTGATCTTTGAAACACGGCACCATCGAGAGGCTGTCAGTCATGCCTTACTGTGTGCATGTTGACCAGAGAAAGGAAAGAAGAAAAAAAAGGTTCAGGAAGCTGCTTCCGAGCCTGATGTTTGTCAACCGATTCCCCTGCATCAAGGCTAACAGTTTTCTTTGCGGTGTTAAAGCTGATTCCCAGAGATGATGCTTTTTATCCTGTTGATCTCAGGCTGCATGGTGTTCTGACATCACGTGAAGCCTTGTAGTAATCCTTGTGCTCACCCTGATGCCGAGATTTCATCTTATTCTTTATTGTCTTAAATTATTCTTATTAAACGTTATGGCCTGAATTCTACTTGCTTTTGACAGTATTGCAGTTAAAATATTCTTCCTACATATCTCAAGTTTAGTCACACGAGAACACAGAGAATGAACTGAGTTTTGGCCAGCATAGGGGAGGTTGCACCCGGTTGTTTTTATCATAAAGCATTGGATGTGGTGATTTAAGCATCCATAACAGCATGGAGTTGTAGATCTCCATCAGGAGCAGAACAGTCCACCTGGCCATGGCTCTAAGGTAACCATCGTCAACCAAAGTAGGTAATGTGCTTTTGTGTAATGTTCATTTCTGGTCCATCTGAAAGATGAAAAGGAATTAACAGCCAAAAAATCTTTTTGAGAACGAAGGAAAGTTTGTAGCATGTGGGCTTTTTAAGTGTATCCATGGAGGAATACTGGTAATCTTTGGGTAACAGAATTTTTTAAATTCTGGTGACAGCCATAAGCTTTGGTTTAGTCGAGGTTGATCCGTAGCATCTCTCTACACTGTAGAAAGATATTCCCTTTGTGTGGGTAATGTATTCTTTCTGCCTTCCTTGCTTTGGCAATTTAAATAAATCCAGGTCAAGGTGAGCCCAGAAGAATGTGTTCTCCGTTGTTTCTTTTCTCTGACAATGGCTGAAAATTTTCTTAAATAATACTGATTTCTTGAATATTTTTGGTATTCCACTCTTGACTGAGAACCACCTGTTGTGCAGTCAGTATTGAAAACATTGCAGTGCTCATTAAGCACTTACCACCATTTCATTTCACTCTTGTGCGTGCACTAAACAGCACCAAGAGGGTAACCAAGAGTAGTGAACAAATTTTTTTTGTGGTTAAAGGCATGGCATTAAACTGTGCTGCTGTATGTATTTAAAGGATTCATCTTAGAGGGAACTGGTCACTGAATCTTAAAAAATTCATGATGAATTTCTTCATAATTTCCACAGCAAACTGCGTCTGATAAATGGGACTTCACTAGTGAAAATGGGGAGATTTTTCCAGTGGATGAAGTGTCGTATTTAAGTAGGAATCATCACTCATGAGGATAAATGAACAGAATATCATCTCAGGCCTGGTGTCGAAGACCTGAAACTCTAAACCAAATGACCATATAAAAATGGAGGAATGGAAAAAGGAAATCTCTTCCGCTAAGTATTTTTGAAAAAAAAAACATCTCAAGAATATAATTTGCATTGTAAATAACATACATATATTTTCAAGTGCTGCTTTAAGAAGAAAACTTTCAGCAAAAACTTCCAAATGTTGCTTGGTTTTGGGGTTTTTTTCTGTGGGTTTTTTTTTGTTTGTTTTTTTTGGTGGGGTTTTGTGGGGTTTTTCTGTGTTCTGTTGTGCTATATTGCAGTGCTTTTCTGTAGCTTCATCTTTCTGACAGAACGATTTCTATCATGGTGTAATATAATTTATTATTCTTGTAAAATAAACCTTCTCTTTTCAGGAAGAGATAGTGATACATCACAGTGGGAGGCATTCCAGTGTGTACAGATCCCAGCTCATAGAAATAGAATATATCCACATTGTAATTCCAGTGAGGCACCATCGTGCCCAGGCATTTTGGACTTAGGTAAAAACACTAAAGGTTGAGGAGGACAAGGTTGTACAGGGTGGGTTATTTGTTGCTCTTTGGGCTTTTGGCTTTTGGTGTTGGTTTTTGTGGTTTTTTTTTCACTATAGCAAAAATAATTTTCCTAGGGCAAAGTAGACCAAATGCAGCCTATGAATAGAATACTTGTTTTTGTGAAGCTCTGGTTTACAAAAAGCAGGTTAGAGAGAGGTATCTCCTGTTGTATGAAACTGGCAACACAACATTAAAAAAGTAAACATAATTTGTTTTCTTTCACTAATGGCTTGGGGTTTCAAAGAGAGGCCCTTAAAATTGGGTAATACTGAGTGAGCAGCACTGCTGCCAGTAGTAAAAATCTTATTAGTTTGAATGTAAGTATGAGCTCTTCAAAAGCAACACACTGCAGTGTTTCACAGGTGCTTGAAAGGTCCCTAAATCTACATTTACAATACTGCAAAATCTGTCCCTTCCTAAAAATGAGGTTTTTAATCAAGTCATATTTTCCTCAGATGTTTTAAGAGAATGAAAACAGAACAGATAAGCAAATAACAAAAAATAATAGCCCCTTTATATATTTGTCTTAGCCAGTACTAAAAAAAAAAATAGCGTGTGTGCCCTTTATGATAAATGCTGCGTTATTCAGCTTGATGCACCCGGTGTGATGGACGCTGCGGAAAACTTCCCGGCTTTTGATCGAGAACCGTGTGGTCTCAGAAAGCCTGCAGTGTCAAAAAACATTTGCCAAGGACATAATGAACAGGAAGCAGTGCAGTTGACTAGTGGCTGACCTTGCCTGTAGGTACCCGCATCCCTGAAAGACTCAGGGACAAGAATAACGGGCGGTGGGATGCAGTGATGCACAGCTGGGCAGAGGATGCTGCGCAGAACGGTTTGTCTGATTTGGTGGCGCTGCATTTCCTTCAGACGGGTTTATGAAGTGTGTTTGTGTCTTCCAGCAAGACCTGCGAGCGCTGCTGCTGCCACAGGCTGGCAGGGACATCTAGTGGCTTCGGTAAATTGAACCGGGGGTGGCTTCAGCCACTTACTGACAAACTCACGAGGTCTTTGAGGAAAGGCTCTCACTGCCTCTCTGCTTCTGCTTCAAAGCATTTTGCTCCACCACCCTCCTCTGTACTTTTTGTTCAATTCTACAAAGCAGGGGGGAAAAAAAAAGTGTGCTTTAAGTCCCGTGGTAGAGTTTCCGGAGGAAAAAGAGGTTGTTGGTTATTTCATGACTGCTATAAGCTGGGTTTGCAGAAACAAACAAGAAGAAGGTCAATTAAAATCATTAATTCCACATACCAACTTTATTATTTTATGTGTATTAAAGCAGGGAAATGCTGTTTGTGCCTGTGGTTCTGGTTGAAGTCAACCATTTTAGATGTAATGGGAATAGTTACTTTCTTTTGTCGTACAGGTATTATGCATGACCACATTTTTCTGTCTTCTGGGACTAAATAATTCCCACTAAATCGATAACGCTTATGAAAGTGAGACACTTAAGTGACACTTGAGGAATCTTTGCATGTGAAATGCTTTTCCTATAGAGCCACAGATTAACTTCTAGGTGAAATTCAAACCGGTACATACCCGGTGTACAAGGTCACCTTGTATTGCAGCCGATAAAAGCAGCCGTGCCAGGTCAGGCAGAGACACCTACAGCCCGATATTACGTCTCCTTTGTTGGTGGCAGCGACACCAGTGATGAGCATGAGTGAGCTGGGGTTTGCCAGTGTCCTGGCTGCCTCCTGAATTGACTGCAGGGAAACACAGGAGGTGAGAGTGTTCACCACACTGAGCACATGGCTCGCTGCGTCACCCCGGAGATGCGCCCCACGCTTACCACCCTCACAGACACCAGCAGCCACGGCAGCTGCCAGCACAGAGCATCCTGACACAGCTATTCTGGCAAAGGCTCCTCAGGTGCCACCAGGAAGGCATCAAGGATAGTGAAGAAAAACCAGGATAGGTGGCCCAAGCCTGGGAGTGGAGAGTTTAGGAGACAATTGCGGGGAAGTTCATCCCTGTAGTAAAGAACTTTAAAGTAAAGGGCATTACAAAGCAGAGAAATAAACAGCTCGTAAACCTTTAAATCAAAAAAAGCAGAAATGAGCTGATTCCATAACGTTGGAAAAGGATTTAGTTAAGACCTTTTGAGATCATACACGGGTGAATTTCCAACAATCTTTCTCAGCAGGTGGCATTCACATGTTATTAGAGAAGGCTGAGATTATCCCTTTCCCTCATAAAGTACCTACTTGAAATAGAGATGTTCTGCAGAGGTCATTCCCCCATTGTTCTATTGACTCTAAAAGCTAGAGAGGACATAGGCCATAGTGAATGAGCACAGACTGATACTCTGACTCTCCCTCCTCTCCTTTCAGATGGCTGAGCACTGAACTGACCTGCCCTGGGCAGGTTTCAAGATAGAATCATAGAACAGTTCCCCTGGGCAGGTTTCAAGATAGAATCATGGAACAGTTCAGGCTGGAAAAGACCCTTGGGATCATCGAGTCCAACCACTAACCCTACACTACAACCATTAACCCTACACTACAAGTTCACCCCTAAACCATCTCACCCAACACCACATCTCAGCGACACTTAAACACATCCAGGGATGGCCACTCAACCCCCTCCCTGGGCAGTCTGTTCCAGTGTCTGACCACTCTTTCTGTGAAGAATTTCTTCCTAATGTCCAGAGAATTTCTTCCTAATGTCCAGAGAATTTCTTCCTAATGTCTAGAACTTCATTGACTGTCACTGCTCCACATAAGCATGTGATTTCCTTTCACACTTTTTCAGCATGACAGTATCTTGTTATGCAGATTCTTAAAGATCTGTGCACGTGAGTGAGAGGCTTTCCTCTCATATCTGATCTTAAAACTTCGAGTCAGTTGAAAATTTGCCATTGACATTAATGTTCTTCTGATTAAACCTCAGCCTCTGCTGCCTTTCAAGTTTATATTCTCAACTCAGTTTTAGTGTGTGTAGGTTGAGCAAGGGCTCCACATATCATCAGTTAACCAATGACTGGAGTTTCAGAAACACTGCTCCAAAATGCTAGTACTGTAATAGTGCACAAAGACAGTATCCCGTCTCCTGAGTAATGGCTCTTTGTTCCTTGTCTCTCCCACAAGGTGCTCTGAAAGAAGGCCTGAGGACGAGCACTTGGGAAAATAGATTGTTGAAAGTCTTGTACTCTCATTTCCTGCTCTGCCTACATCCAGAACCATTTTAAAACTCTGCATTTTTTCAAATTGCAGTGAATATGCTTCTTTCATTACCTATTCTCATAGAAGCATTTTGCTCCTATCTTAATTTTATTTAAAATATTTAGAAGTTTCAGTGTGCCACTGCACTACTGCTACATAGCAATGTATAGTTCACAGAATTCTGGATAGCCATGTCTGAATTTTGCTTAAAATTTTATGTATTTATTAAGATTAAAAGTTTTAGGAAAAGGAATGTATTCAATTCTTCTTGGCAGCGTTCCTAATCGTTACGCAAGCATTGCCTACCTTTTGCTGAAGTTGTCATTGCTAATGTAGTTTGATTCTGATTTTTACTGTGGCCTGTGAGAACTGGAAGTTGTTCTAGATACCATTGCCAAATAATGAATGGCTTCTTCGCATTAAAAATTTAATTTGCTAGACTTGAACTGGAGAAAACAAAATCCACTGTCATAGTTGTTTTGAGATTTCCTCATTCTCTTCAGCCTGAAGGACTCATTTACTTGCTTGCTTTACACTCTTTTCCACTTGCCTTAAAACTTTTCCGTCTCAGCAGTGGCGTAAAGAGACCTTGAAGTCACATGAGAACCAGACTGAATGTGTGTGTGGAAATAGTTATTCATCAGTGTCTTGCCAAGTTAATGATGAAGATATTTCAAGAAGTATAGCAGCTGTGTTGAGAAACAGAGTCTAAATCAGAGCTGAGCATGATGTACTCAGCATTTACTCAAATGGCACATACAATTTCATGCAGATACAGGTGTATATTTCCAGATAATTTGGCATGTAACAGAGTTACTCAAATCTATTCGAGATTTTTTCATCACTTCTGAAATTTATGGCAGGGAGCAGGTATTCCTGTTGGTATATTAACAATATGTTTCAAGTAGAATATGGTAGAAGGAACAGTTTATAAATTATGTACCAATATTACCCAGCAAGAGACTGGAGTGCTGAAAAGAGCAGTGAAATGGAAGTGTGAATTGTTGACTTCTAATGCTATCTTAATTAAAATTGTCTCTTTTAAAGTCCTTGTGCATCCAGAAGGTGACTGCCACGGACACTTCACACTTCATACTGTGCAAGTGTAATTCAAAATTTGAGACAAGGAAGCAAGGTTATCACTTCCAGTGGAAAAGCTATGAATCGCACCTAAGTACAAAAAAGCAATATATCACGCTGGCAAATTGGGGTGGTGGCATACAAGAGTGGCTTTTTAGGTCTCCATCACAGATGCTTAGTCAGTTTTAGTGATCATACCTCAGACTAGCACGTGCTCATACCCATCTAAAAACAGTTCCTGAGCACATGGCAAATGCTCTGCCTGAACAAGTAGCTAGCACCAGATGGCATGGCAGGACACAGGCTAAAACTTCCATGAACTAAAACTGAAAAGGTTTGCTTTTCTGCAAGGAAGGACAAACCTAAAACTCCTCAGGTAAATTCAGATAAACACCTTATTTATGAGGCACTCCTTAGCAACAGAAGTGCTCAAACTCTAGCTTGCTGATTTTTTGCCCCTTGCTGCTTAGGTCTGTGGATTATTGAGGCAGCAGCCTCAGCTGTAACCCACTCACCCCGTTCTGAGACTCTATGAATTTGAAATGTAAATCTAAAAAGAGATTGCTGGTTTTGGGGTGGGTTTTTTTTCAGTTTGTAGAGCAATTATATAAACTTCAGTTATCTATGTTATAGGACTTGTGTGCGGGTTGTAATTTATTCAGAAACAACACATTTCATGTTTATTTCAGTCCTAATGTTTTTAATTAGTAGAGGGCTATTCTAGAAAGGAAAACCAAGAATAAACATAACTTTTCTTTCTCAAGATATTAGGAAAGTTTCAAGGCTCCTTTTGGGTCGTCCTTTGGAAAGACGTCAGAGGCAACATTTACCCATCGGATGCTGTTGTGTACGTGCTGTTGTGCCGGGCTCGTTCCTTAAATGCCATCATCAGGCCTTTTTAGTGCTGTGAGTGCTCAAAGTCACTCAGTCAGACAGAATTTGAGCATGCTTGAATTGTAACCAAGTACAACTTTGCTGTCGAGGCTTGTTTGGTCAGATGGTGCTGAGGTTGATTTCCAAAGCTATATAAAATATTTGCATTGTTAAAAAGTTAATAACACAGGGGGAGTCATTAAAAGGGATGAAGAGAACTGAGCTCTCACCTGAAGTGGTGACTCAGTGCAGCAGACAGATCTGGGAAAGCTGCTCCATATGGCAGAAGCTCTCAACCAGAAGGTCCTCCCACCAGCACCAGCAGATTGTGCGAAGGGGTGCAGAGGACATGCGTGCTAGCCAGGCAGTGGGAAGTGGATCAGAGACTGATACACTTAATCTGCTCTCCACCCACCTCCCCTGTGCTTTTTTAAGGATGCACTGCCATTCCAAATTATGGCCATTAGCCAGATTGCTGTTTGGAACTGTTTGGGGGGATTTTGGGTCTGCTTTCAGAACACCATTCCTGTCTCCTCTTCATCCTACCCCATGTGAAGTCAGTGATTCATCTTTTTTTTTTCCTTCCTTCCCTCCATATGGCAGGAGGTATTAGAAAAGAGGGAGAAATGCTCAGCGAGAACATATTCTTTCAGTCCCAGAGGAGGCAGAAGGGAATAAACAGCATTTGCACCTTATTTTCTCCTCTTTATATCTGTGTATAAGCCAGAAGGTTTGGGCTCTTTCTTCTCCCTTCAGTGACAAGGACTGGTCACTGAGTCCCGACGGTATGCTTACTTGAGTGATAAGCAGATAGCAGCACTCTTTGCAACTATCTAAAATCCTCTTCTGTGCAGCTGAAAGTGCAGAATTCAGTAAAATTTTGATCAAGCTCCAAGTGGCACTTTCTAAGCATCTGCCTGATGCTAACTTGATCTTATAAATTCTTGCTCATGAAATCTTTAGAGTCAGTGGTTGCACATCGGTATTTGGATATAGTTGCCATGGAGAAAATAAGATAAATTAGCTAAACGGAGCATTCCTTAAAGGAAAACATATCAATGTGTGTCAAGTATCAATAAAAATCAGTTTAAGCAAAGTCAGTGATTAAAAAGAGAGAACCACCCTCTTTATTCAGAGTTAATATTACCCAATCAGCAGAACTAATGAAAATTTACCAGCATAACTTCCTTTCACTAAAACAGCAAGACAGATATTGACCAACTGTCTTAATTGGCTAGTTGAGCTTTTCAGGCATTAAATTTTCTAACTGTGAACAGAGCCAAATGACTCTTGTTTACGATGCGTATGTGTTAAAAAGAAAATGGAGATACTGGTATGGAAGAACAAACTATGCTCGCAGCTTTGTGGATAGATACAGGGCATTTTCTTCGTCGATGATAAATTTTAATCCGCAAGACTTTGAGTCAAAACTTCACAAGAGAAACAACCATACTATTGCCAGCATGCATTTATACATGGCATTTGTCATGATTCTGTCTCCTCTGGCACAGTAGTCATCTGAAAATTCTCATTTCATTAAGAATTAAAGTGATCTTCTCATTCTGCCTAATTTTACGTAAAATAGGGTCCCAGAACCTTTTAGGCTTCATAAGTTTATGTGTTGCTGGAGAGTTGGGCAGGGAAAAATTTAATGAAATATAACAAGGGTAAATGTAGAGTCTTGCATCTGGGTAGGAACAACCCCAGGTTCCAGTATAAGTTGGGGAATGACTTATTAGAGAGCAGTGTAGGGGAAAGGGACCTGGGAGTCTTGGTGGACAGCAGGATGGCCATGAGCCAGCAGTGTGCCCTTGTGGCCAGGAAGGCCAATGGCATCCTGGGGTGTATTAGAAGGGGGGTGGTTAGTAGGTCGAGAGAGGTTCTCCTTCCCCTCTACTCTGCCCTGGTGAGACCCCATCTGGAATATTGTGTCCAGTTCTGGGCCCCTCAGTTCAAGAAAGACAGGGAACTGCTGGAGAGAGTCCAGCACAGGGCAACTAGGATGATGAAGGGAGTGGAGCATCTCCCTTATGAGAAAAGACTGAAGGAGCTGGGGCTCTTTAGTTTGGAGAAGAGGAGGCTGAGGGGTGACCTCATTAATGTTTACAAATATATCAAGGGTGAGTGTCACGAGGATGGAGCCAGGCTCTTCTCGGTGACAACCACTGATAGGACAAGGGGTAGTGGGCTGAAACTGGAACATAAGAGGTTCCGCTTAAACTCGAGAAGAAACTTCTTCTCAGTGAGGGTGACGGAGCCCTGGCACAGGCTGCCCAGAGAGGTTGTGGAGTCTCCTTCTCTGGAGACATTCAAGACCTGCCTGGACACGTTCCTATGTAGCATAATCTAGGCATTCCTGCTCTGGCAGGGGGATTGGACTTGATGATCTTTCGAGGTCCCTTCCAATCCCTGACATTCTGTGATTCTGTGATTCTGTGATTTCAGAACCGATGCATGGTGAAAGCCTACAAATTGTCTTTTGCAAATGGCCAGCTGTTAAGCTGTCACCTCTTATCCACAAAACTCAATGTCATTTGATAATGCCCCTATATGTGTAGATTTTTCCAAGTCTTCACTGCTTTTGTATGAAAGTGTAGACTTCAAAGTCACTTAAGCCTGATGGTCTCTGACTGTGATGCTTAATCTGCCCATCTGCCCTTTCTTAGACATAAACCGAAAGTATGTTTAACAAATGAGTCATTTTAGTTTCCAAATTATCTGGAGATTACTTAAAAGTTACAAACACATATGAATTAAAATTATCCATATGAAAATGAGTCAGCTTCCTCTCAAATGGCTTGGGCTTTAATTAAGGCTCGGTAAGAACTATTCACCCAGTGGACCCCGGAAGGAAGATACAGTCTGTGCAACTATGGTAGGTGGTATTTAGTGCTATCAGCCATAAAACATCATGCTCCTTTCCCTTCTCCATAGAGCTGGCCAAAACTAAGAGACAGTCTAGAGACCAGTGGTGTGGTCCTGTAGTTGCTCCTACTGCAAGTCCTGTGTCACTGTGGAGTCATCTGCCTGGATGATACCAATGGGATGTTAGAGATCCAAATCCTTAGTCTGCGAACGAGAGAGAAACAGGGGTAGCAGCATCTGCCATACTGAACACCCTCTTACATCGAGGACTTCTCAAGAATGTTGTGGTCCTTTCAAATGCCAAAACAAATGTCTAGCTCTTATGAATTTTCTCTCACTTCTAGCAGCTAAGCTGCTGATAAAACTGGATACTTATCTTCACAGAGAAGGATTTTAGGTTGTGATGCCACTGAAAAATACTGGCTGAGAATCAGTTCCCGCAGTAACGGCTGAGAAACCTTTTTCTTTAAATACGTGCCTGTTGTTAATGAAATTAACATAGAGCTTTAGTTCCTCAAATTCAAGCAACACCAAAACTGGAAAAGGTCTTCCCTGTCACTTGTCAAAATCCCAGTTCATAGCTTTGATCCAGAAGACATTACAAAAGATGTCCTAATTCACATACGAATTTCTCAGATACCCAGAAGCAAGCATAGCTGAAGCACAACGGCTGGCTACTTGCTGAGCTACACTAGCCAAAGTCTTCATACCTACCATATAGACTTCTTTTTTTTTCATTTTTAATACTACATACTTTGGAGTTGATTCACCCTCTACCAGTTAGAGTATTGAATTTATTTTTATCTAATTTTAGTTTAATATTCCGGAGAGTGGCTAACTGCCCACCAATTCTTGCTTTTATACAATAGTTTTCTTAAGTCTTTTTAGGAACATTCAGCTCATCAAGACCTGCAAGCAGAATGCAGAATAAAGCATTCTGAATCACTGATTCAAAAAATAGATGTGATGCCCATTATTAACTCTTGTTTTCTTCTCTGTCAGATGCTGGAAGATAATTGAAGTGTGCAGTTTTCCTTACCCAAGCGATTGTCAGAACTCCCAAACCCTGAAAATGAAGCTTGGGCAGGAGAGTTCTGAATCACAGCACGGAGATTTAGCATGCACCATTCTCACCTATCAGCTTCCTACAGAAGGAGCTTTTGTATTATACAAGCACAGGGAGCGTGGTGATTCTCTGCTGTTTACTCTCCACCACACGTACCATTACAGGTTGCCCACTTGTCGCCCACTGACACCGCATAACCAATTCAGGCTTCATTAATCCAACGCCCTGACCCTCCTCACCTCCCTCTCATGAATTTAGCATGAAGTAATTCTGAAATTTTGTAAAAATAATATTATATTGTTTCTTCTTTTTAAAGTTTTTGGTGTGTCTTTGCTTCAATATTTTAGAGCTAACAGTTCCTCAACTGCAACACTTCAAACTACATCTGTAAAAATGAGCTTGGTTTCTTTAACTGGGATCTAGAAGCTTATCTTAAAACCTAGAGGCTCAAAGACTATCAGGATTGACATTATCATTGTACTAAGTGCATCTGCGCATTTAGAGGAGCAAACTATTTCTGTTTCTACCTCCTAAGTGTATGCTCTGTGTTATACTGACTGATTGAAGATGGGGTGGCACAACATTTTCTAGCAGAAAGGATTAGACTTTTTCCTAGCAGAAAGGATTAGATTTAAATGACCCTATTAAAAAAATAAAGATTTTATATCATGGAGGGAAAAATAAAAACCCCAGACAGTTATAGAAAGGTTATACAGAAATTGAAAAAGAAACATCATCTGTGGAGCAAACAGTTATCCTTAACGTGACTGACTTCATGTGTATGACTCATCCTGTCACATTCAGTAGTTCATCTGCTTTTAAGTATTATGTGATATTGCTGCCTGAGAGGGTACAGGAACCTGCGTGGAAGTGAAAGGGCTTTTTATTTGAACTCAGTTTATATAATAGAGGAGGAAGGGAAATACAGTGTTCTGATCTGAGATACCCACTGCTAGCAGTATTAAAAAAAAAATTCTATATTTCTGTATCTTCCGTAATTACCCGAGGAAGTCCCATCCAGTTACCGGAGCCTACACCAGCCACATCAAAGCTGCAGAAAAACCTACAACCTGAAGAAAATCCTGACAATGAGTAAGATCTTGCTGTTACCTAGGTAGGCGCCTGACCATATACTTTGTACACGAGTGTACAGCCACTAGCAAACCTGTTTGCTTGTGGAAATTAATTGCAATTTGGTTCACAGCATTTCTGCTTCCAGTGATACCACCGGCAAGCTGCTTTGACAGCGGTGGGAAGGAGATCCTTTTCACCTTCTTACCTAGCAGAAGATTCATCTGGAAACGAAGCTAGTCTGCGAGACCAAACATTCAACTCTCTTCAAAAACTGCGATGTCATTCAGCAAGCTGTGTCTGTCCTCAACGGGGGCACTGCCAGCCAACGACGCGCCCATGCCAACTTCAGCGCAGCAGAAGGTAGTCTCCTATCTGTGACTGGATAAGAACCACACTCAGTTTTTGGGTGTCCACCTGCAAGAGGCACAGGGTTCTCAAGGACAGTCAGTGCAAGCCACAAATTCTTCATGCGTTTCAGCCCAAACTCCCACACTCTGAGCCCTCTTCAAGAAGAAGGAGGTGTGAAAGAATGTGTGCTTGCACAGGGGAAGAGGACAGGTCCCACTGAAACATCTTTGGAAGCATCAGACTTCGACCAGCTCTTTCACCAGGCACTTAAAGTAGCACAGGGCACTAGAGATGTGTCCTCACAGCCTGACAGAGGATGGTTTAGTAGATAAACATTTACTGATACCCGTAAAAGCTTGGCTTGATATTGCTGTAAATCTGGGTAAGGCATTCAAAGCAATCATGATGAAGCCCTAATATTATGATTAATGTTAGGTCAAATACTAAAATCTTAAGAGGAAAAAGTGTTTTCCATGAAATATAAGCTCTGATCATGAGTGTACACGTACGTAGGAGACAGGGTGTGTCCTTTTTGCAAACCCTCTAAGTTCCCCGTCTTGCTGAAGTACACAGTTCTATCATGGGATGTTAGGCATAAAGTCACAAAAAAAGAAGGATACGAATGTAATGCCTGATGTCACTGCTTGGTGGGGGACCTCAATAGGTTGATACAGTGCTTACTTATATCCCAGATAAATTAATTACACAGGAAAAGGAAAAACCTATGAGCATTTTTGTATTTTTTTTACATGAGCTGTTTTCCAAAAATTATTAGGCAGAGCTCAGGCAGTTGTGCATGGGAAGAGGAATACCCAGACTTTATTGTGAGGGGATTGAAATGGTTATCCTTTTAGTGTTCACTAATGAAGTGTTAATTTATTACTGCAGCCACTTCACAGTTTGTGATTTGTCTGTTTTGAAAAGAGACTGAAAATGGAGTTTGAAGTGATTGTTTTATTATTCTTGTACTCATTCAGTTGTGGCAAATAACTACTTATAAGCAAGAAGTTATGATAAACTTAGGAAAAGAGGAAAATAGCAAATAATTTTTATTTTTACTTAGCCAGTAAAGACAATATTATAGAAACAAGGAACACTTTTCACAATGTTGTATCATCTGCCAGGATGTAGTATTGATTTTCTTTGAATTTATAACTCAGTTCTTTGCATTATAATTATATGTAGTAAGGCAACAAGTAGTCGTCGCTCCTTCCTTGTTCAAGAAAAAAAAACCAACCAAAAAAACAAGATAAAAATATGTGAATCATCTAAATTTTGGATAGCAAGCACTTGGTCTTTTCCTTTCCCAAAGCAGAGTAATCAGAGAGAGACTGTCTTCAGAGTCTATCAGGTGTTTATTTCCAACTCCTCTTATTCCTCTATCAGCTGGTTTGGTACCTAGCAAAGGAGTGGCCATTGCTATATTTTTTAACTCCTGTGCTTTCCTGTGCTGAAATTGCTAAGCCACGATTGCAATGTTTTTGATAGAGTTGGATGCTGAATCGGGATATTAAATGGAAAAGCACAGAAAGCTTTGAAAAAAAATATTGTGGGGAAAAAGGGGAACTACTTTCGTATTTCTGTCATACAAGAACAAGGATTATTGCTGTATAGAGGATTTGCTGGGCTGTGAATTGTGTACAAGAAGTTGAATTAAAATCTGGCTGCCCAACAAAAAAATAGACCTACTGAAGGAATCTCTGCAGCCTAGCTGTTCCTTTTTGAGTATCGTTCTTCTGCATTCTTAAACACAAAAGCTGAGGTTGGCTGAGATGCAACTGTGGGAAAAAGATTGTGTATATCTTGAATGATCTTCTTGTGTGAGACCCTAAACACCAATAACAAGTTGTGGGTCTAGAGAGCTTCTTGAGGGTTGTGAATTTGAGCATAGTCAAAATATTCTTTTGAAGCTTGTAGCTTCTTCTTACATAGTACATATGAACTGTTAGAGGTCATGAATATTACTGTGGTATGTGCAAAAAATACTGGCACAGATAACCATTTTACAGTAGATCTGTATGATTAAAACTGTAGTTTTTACAGCTTTTAATTGTCTTTTTTTCTGTTTGTCATCGCACTCACCAGCTCCTGAGCTATGAATACTTGCACATCTGGCAATTTCATACCATATGGAAAGTTAACTACTGGTAATTCCAGTGAGATTTATGGAAATGTGCAGCAAAGTTTCTCCACACTACTTGTCAATGGAATTCAGTCTGTTTGAGCAGTGGAAATCTCCATTTTAGCATGTGCGTTTCAGGGATAAAGTCATCTGAGTGCCTTTTGCAACCTCATTGAGATTAATTTTGATTAGCTAAGATGAGACTCATGAAGCATCTAAAACTACCCAAGGACACCTTTGGATACTTAAATGTATTTTTGCTACCTAGACCTTCCAGTTGAAACAGAGTTTCTTGGTACTTGTGTGGCTCTGGCCTGTAGCTTACTTCCCAATTAACCATTTCTCAAAATAAAATAAACTAAAAAAAAAATCCACGGGAAAAAAAAAAAAAGGTGTTTTTTTTGTTTTCATTCCCCATGCTAGTTTTACTGAGCTAGGTCTCAATGCTCTTGAATGAATAAGCTAGTAAATGTGAGGAGTTTGGATTTTAGCAAGGCTTTTGGTACTGTCTCTTACAGTATCCTTCCAGAAGAAATGTCTAGCACGCTTCTAGGCAAGTCCACAGTGCGTTGGGTGAGCAATTAGCTGATGGGTTGGTCTCAGAATGTTTTAGTAAGTGGTATTACATCAGGCTGGTGGCCAGTCACCAGTGGGGTTCCCGAGGGCTCAACTTTAGGGCCAGTGATCTGGAGGCAGGAATCAAATGCACATTAAGTTTTCTGATGATGCTAAATTAGAAGGAACCATGGACTCCATCAAAGCATAAAGAAGCCTTACAGAGAGATCTGGGTAGATGAGAGAGCTGGGCAATCACCAGCCATATGAAATTTGACAGTGCTAGATTCTCCACCTGCAATGCTGTAATTCTGGTTGCACATACAAACTAGGGGACGAGAGGCTGGAGAACAGTCCTGCAGAAAGAAATCTGAGGGCCTGGGCTGATGGCAGAATGATGGCAGAGTGAGCAGGGTTCCCTGGCAGACAAAAGGGCCAAACATGTCCAGAGGAGGGTGACTGAGATGGCGAAAGGCCTTGAGGGCAAGATGTATGAGGAGCAGCTGAGGTCACTTGATTTGTTCAGCTTGGAGAAAAGAAGGCTGAGGAGTGACCTCATGACAATCTTCAGCTTCCTCAAGGAGAGCAGCAGTGAGGGAGGTGCTGATCTCTGACGACATCAGGGGAACTTCAGACTGGGCATTAGGACAAGGTTCTTCACTGAAAGAGTGGTTGATCACTGGAACAGGCTCCGCAGAGCAGTCTTGGTGCCAAGTCTGTCAATTAAACTGTATGTCTGTATGTCAACTGACTGTATGTATGTCAATTGACTATATGTCAAACTATATGACTAAGAGCATCTGGATGATGCTCTTAGTCATATGGTTTAGTTTTAGGTAGTCCTGGGAGAAGCAGGGAGTTGTATTGAACGATCATTAATGAGTCCCTTCCAACTTGACGTATTGTATGAGTCTATAATCTGTGACTGAAAGCATGGTCGTAGTAATTAGCTGTGTTAGGGGAACTGCCTGAAAAGAAAATTTCGGTTGACGAATAACTGATATCATCTTTATATATACACATATAAATACACACTTGTTCTTATGATCATTCTTGAATTCAGTATCATTCTAGCAATGTTTGTCATTGGGATGAGTAATAAAGCTTAAGACTGCAGAGAATTTTCCAAATCAAATTAATTATAACCTACTGGCAAGGAGTTTGGAGAAAGTCACATCTCATATTTCAGACCAGAGGGCAATTTCTACCATCCTTTACTCTGTGAAAATCCTTTCACCTCCACATTCAGAGAGCATAATCTTCCCCTTAGGATACAAGTAAAATGAATGCCTCTGTTGGTTTTCCCCAGTCATTACAGAGATTTTGCATTTGTGGTAGTGTCTGCTCAGAAATGACAGAGATGTGCAAGAAACCTTCCTCTGGAGGAGACGCAGGAAGGTTTCCTGTGCACAGCTCTGAAGAAATCCTTCCTGTTCGTGCATCCTCTTTGTTTACATCCTCCTCCCAGGCACCACGTCCAGTAATACTGAACATACGCACTGCTTTTGAGAGGGAGTCAATTACCCTCCTTCAATTCTCTTTTCTTCCGTTTTTCCAGCTACTGTTTGGCCTAAGTGACATTTCTGAGTCAGAAACGGACTGAAAAGCTCAAATATTACACACGGCCTTCATCAAGAGATGTATCAATGCTTGCTGCAAAATTTTCTTTCACGCAGCACTTACGGTAGCTTCTGAATAAATGAATTTCAGTTGATAGCATGGGTGCCTTCAGTCTTAACATCCCAAATGACATGGGCTCATCTGGGTTTCTTACAATCATCTGTGATATTAATGAGCTTTTAATTAGGAATAAAACTGAGACATCATTATGGATAGAGGTATCCATGCAGACTCAAGCATTCATTTTTTATTTTGTTTAATTAGGCCATATGAAAGTGCTCTGACAACAGAAAGATATTCTAGCATTAGTTTTATTTAGGATGTGGACAAGTGAGTTTTTCTCAAAGAGTATTATTACAGTTCTCTCCTTTAAAGACTTCTAAACGTGCATTTTTGTGTGTCCTTGTATGCATGAACATAGAACTGCTTGACAAGTATCTGTTGAAACTGTTTATTGTTAGAATATTATATTTTTAATGAAACACAGTTGTTCTAGGAAATGTCTTAAGGAAAAAAAAAAATAATTTATTGGAAAACAGTTTTTCAACAAAAGGGATTTTCCAAAGGAAAACCACTTCTGATTTTTGTGGTGTTGTGCTGTATATATAGAGTGAGATAGAAACCATACTGTGAGCTAAATCTCGATCTTTAAGCTGAAATCTGTAGATCTAAACCAGGAAGGAAACTACAGCAAATGGGGTGTAAGTGTAGTTTAGGTTTGCTACTCAACTTGAAGGTGGAAGTGCAGCAGTGCTATGAGGGGCTGCTGCAGTTCTGCCAGGAGACGGTAAGTCGGTAGGGTAGCTCGTAATAGTGCAAAAGAAACTGGACATGGTGCTTGTGGATGTATTACTTCTCTTTTCTAACAATTAAAGGAAATAACAAATACATACTAATTCAAGCAGTAGAGGCTCTCCCTTGTACAAACAGTGCCTTTATTAGGTCTGACGCTCACTGAATGAAGTGCAGATTCTTCGGAAATCCTTCTTCTTTCCAAAGAAATGTATAAATACCAAGTCACACAAGTCATGAGACAACAATCCCCA
This sequence comes from Trogon surrucura, assembly GCA_020746105.1. Taxonomy (NCBI): domain Eukaryota; kingdom Metazoa; phylum Chordata; class Aves; order Trogoniformes; family Trogonidae; genus Trogon; species Trogon surrucura. The sequence continues at coordinate 3,017,342 of CM036658.1, forward strand.
TTTCCTGGTTTTCAAAAGCTCTTTGAAATCTGCTAGTGATACCCTAGCAAACAGAGGTACCGTTTTGAAGCAAATGGGTGACAGTAAGTGCTCAAAAGGATGAGTTTCAAGTGTAAAAAGAGTAGTCTGGGTGTGAAGCATCCAAAACTTAGCAGCTTTCCAACTGCTTCGCCTGGGAGCTGCCTGCAGAACTATCCGACAGCAGGAGCTCTGCAATGGGCCAGGCTCAAATCAAGGGCTCAATTATCACTCTGACCCAGCTGAAAAATATCTGGCGACAAAGTTTCAACTATTTTTTGTCTTCCACATGATTTCTCTTCCTCCATCTCTCGATATGGCAGCTTGGTGACACCAGTAGACATGTGGAGTAGTGTTCGTGGAGTATGGATGTGACTAAAGCAGAGATTAGTGCTTGTGCCTTGTTCACCTGCCAACATGTCGGGTCGTATTTCTGAATGTCCTGCCTTGACCCTTCTGCAGACTGATTCTGAATCTAAATATATTTTAAGAAAGCCTTTAGCAAACAGGAAATCCCTAAGGCAGTTCACTGTTTTCTTTTTCTCTCAAGTGTATACATTATGTTCAACTCTATTTTAATTCAAAGTGCAGTAGCTTTGTGCAGCTGTCCCAGGGGTATCTTCCTTATCTAACCCGTTAAGTGGCTACAGTTGAGTCCATCAAGCAATTTCTTCCTGCATAGCCTATTAGTGCTGACCAACGAACTGAAATATATCCCTTCTTTCCTTTGTGCCACTTCTGAGTGCTAGCCACAATTTTCTGCTAGGATAGCCTCTCTGAATTCAGCGGCGTTGTATCAGTAGAGCTCCTTCCAACAAGGACTGAGAAACAGTTATTCTCTTGTACTTACTTTTAATGTACCAAATCTAATGCTGAACCTCCTGTGCTGTCTCTCCAGACTCCAGCTGCTCCTGCAGTCTACAAAGAGCAGCAGCAGACAGCTCCACAGCTTGCTTCATGCCATGCTCTGAAGGCCCTGTGCAGTTGGTGTGAAGACAGTGCCCAGTAAATATGCCACTTATTTTGGCTGATAGGGTTTTGGTGCAAGGTACAAGTAGAAGAGCTACAGACGTGGTTATCAAGATGGAAAAGACCCACATAGTTGATGGGTTTCATTTTTCCTTGTATTAGGCAGATAAATACTAAATTATGTTTGTGTTACAACTTTGCAAAGTGGATTTTGTTCCCCCACCACCATCTGTGCTGTACCCACATAGCTTTGAGATTCTTGTCTTAGTAAAAAAGAAAATACGTTGTTTTGATTTTTTTTCAGATTTCCCATTTAGTTCAATTTTTAGATATTTTCAAATAGTTGGAGCTATAAACTTTAAACTGTATCTACCTCCAGTCAAGATGGACTAATGTTACGCATGTAAAATGCATTTGTTTTGTCAGATATACTTAGCTAAAAAGGTTTCTTAAAAATATAGGGTCTGCAGTATTCATAGCCTCTTGGACAAACAGGCTGTGAGTTGTTGTAATGAGCAACAACAGCACTTGTAGTACTAATTGATTGATCTCTTAGCTTTCCTGGGCACATTCTCTGTGCATATGCTTTAGTGTCTACAGAACATGATTTCTCACCAGGCTCTGTGCTGCTGCTGTAAAAAAATTGCAAGGACTCAAGTAAGCGGGTTGACATTGTTTGAAACCCTTCGTGGTGGCTGGGATCACAGGATTGTGGTAGGCATTAAAAATTAACTCTACCAGACCCATACTCCGTAGAGCACCACGTAGTTCTGGTCTCCTTGTTGTCCTTTTTAGTATTTATGTAGAGCTGCTAGGGAAAGAGTTCTTACCTGCTTTGTTACACAGATGCTGCTTTAATCTATCTGCCTCACCTATCAGCCAATAAGGTCACTGTCACCTAGCTTTCCTATTGTGTCTGTGGATGAGATAACAAAGAAGATGTTCTGGTGTTAAATCTAACAAAAATGAAATTATGCTAATCAGCAGAAACTTGAAAAATATGCTGTTGAAGCTACCACTGAGGGTATCTGTTTACATAAGGTTGAAGTCAGCACATTACCAGAACAGATCTCTGGACTTTAACGTGCAAGTAGTTGAAGGGAACATCTATTTACACCAGGCTGGATCAAGAACATTTCTCTGATATCCTAGACCCGATGTAGATTGCCTGTGGCTTCCTAAATCCATTACTGAAGTGCTTGAATGTACTAGCCCTTGAAAGTCTCCTTCTTGCCCAGATTTAAAGCAGCTTCCCTTTTCTGCCACTGCGATCCTCACTCATTGAAGCTGAGGGGCAGCTGCATGTTAGAATTAAAGCTTCTGAGGGAGCTCAATTCCTGGTTTCCAACAGAGAAATTACTGTTCAAGCAACAGAGGTGCCGTCTTTACTGCCATGCGCAGACAGTTTTAGAAAAGACTGTCTTTCAAGATGCAGAAAGTTAATCCTTTAATATAGAACTCCTGTTGACAAAAGCACCCCTTCCTTCTCTGTAATCAGTACAGTTAGCCTTCCTACTGATTTAGTTTTAATGTATTCAGACTGCATTAATTAGTGCAGATATGAAAAGCAAGTATAGTATTTAACACCTTCACATCCTCTGTTCCATGTCCCTGTTCATGGCAGAAGAGCTTTCTAAGGTTCACTTGCCTAGATACACTGCGAAACACATCAAGATCCTCTTTGAAATAATGAATCCCACTTTGCAAGAGATTTTTACTCATCTGCTGCATTCCCCAAGAGCAATAACTTTATCTCTTTCCTTTCTGTCGTATGATTTTCCCTCCTGTATCACAGTAGCTTCACTTTTCTTCCCCTGTGATGTCATTCTCAGTATCTGGAACAATAACATCTCACAAGAATCATCAGTGAAACAGCGCTTGAGGGGTTTTTCCCTAGTATCAGTTAGGGTTAAAACAACCTGATGAAAATTTTGGACTCTATTAATACAATATGCATCTTTTTTTTTTTTTTTAAATCAATCATCCAGTGGATTACCATGCAGAGATACTTTGCATCAAGTCTAGGTAAGGCGTTTAGCCACACTGGTTAAGTGCTCTTCCAATACTAAGCAAACCCAGCGAAACGTAGTTCCAACTATCAAGAAGCTGCACTTCTTTCAGACACATAAGTCTGTATCTTTTCCCATTATTGCATTATCACATTCAGGTGCTTCAACAGATGTATAGTTATGATAATTGTGCTATTCTTGTCTTTGCCGCTGAATATTTAAGCTTTAGTGACATCACTTTTCACTGGTAGAATAGGGATACTATTTACTAGAGATGAGCGAACAATGTGGCAGAAGTGATTTTGAAGAATTATACCCTTCAAAAATTTGCTTCTGCATTCAGAAAGAAGAGATGGCAGAAAGGATGTGCTATTCACAATAGTTCATTAATTTATTCAACAAAGAAGTCTTTGTCAAAAACTGTTCCTATGCAAATACTGCAATTTTTATGAGGTAGTTAATTGTGTGGGTATGATAGTAGTGTTACTTTCCCTGAATAGTTGACTTATATTATTAACCTATGCAAAAAAAATTCGGAATTCTATTTTACCTCCAAGCCTCTTTTACAGCCCTTCACATAATTGTCTGTATAAGATTTTTGTAAACTTCTTCCCTTTCAACTTACCAGCGTCAGTGGGAATGTCATTTTGTCTAAAATTCTTGCAAATATCTCCACTTCTGTTGTGTGTTATTTATGCATGAAATGTCTCCTATGAGATATTCTTCAAGGTTTATTGTCTTTCCATTCAAATTTCTTTCCAAGACTTTCTCTGTGACAACTGCAAGAAATTGGTAAATCAATCTTAAAAAACACATTGGGTTAGAAACAGAAGGCGTGCTGGTGGCTTCATTTCTTTGCTTAATTTCAGACAACCTGGATTTCTAAGCCTTGTACAGGTAATGTGTATAATCATGTGAATTTATTGTGATTTGCTTACCTTCTGCTGTTTGGCACACTTCTTTCTTTCACTTGGATTTTAACAATACTCTAACCATTTGAGATAAAACCTATACCTATGTGTTTAGCTTTATAACACCTGGTACAAAGATCTTAACCAGTCTCACGATAACACTAGTGGATGAGTCCTTCAGAAGGTTCCTCTGGTCGGCATTTCTGCTTTTTTTCTGTTTCTGTATCATGTCTGTTATAATGGGATACCAGTCTGGGTCTCTTAAAACTATAACCAGGGTACTGTAGGAAAAAAGTGCTGTTTCTTCCAAAACCAAACATAACTTCACTGTAGTTTCTGAGTTGGTGTTAGCCCATGAAGCATTTCCTGATAACTTAGTAGTAGACAATGATCCCAGGACTGCAGAATAATTGAATCAGAACTTTGTTTCTGATTCAGTGAATTGCCAGACTGGTGGTGGTGGTGGTAGTGGTTGTTGTTGTTGCTGCTGTTGCTGCTATTGAAGGGTTTTTTCCAATCTATTAACTATTGGAATACAGACAGACAGCTACTTAATGTTTTGCAGTTTATTTAAACGCTGAGATGTTTAAGAGATCAATGAAGCAAGAGAGAACAAAATCTCTGTGTAAGCAAAAAATGCTTGATTAAAGAGGCAGGGAAGTTAGTACACCATAATTCACTTGAATTGTTTCTGAGATGCTATGATTTAAAGGAAAATACTCATTTGGAGAGGGTATAGGCAGGCTTGACTTGGCTTGTGATAGAGTTTGGGATCAATATACTAAGCTTAGATAATCTGCTGGCACAAGACCTGGTGAGGCAAAGCCATTGCCACACATTGGGTCCATCTGTTGAAAGATCGTATGGCAGGAATGTCAAGATTGCAGAGTCTAGTCCAAAAACGCCGCAGTCAGGATTTCATTCAACGTCCTGTGGCATTGTGTCTCACTGTAAGAGCATTCCTAAATGTCTAATATTTTCATGTTTCTTTTTGACTGTCCCTAAAACCGTCTTAGTTTGTGGCTGTCATCTTCCCAGCCTGTTCACATTCATCCCCTGAGCAAAACTTCCCACCATTGCCACCTGGTGCAGTCCAGCAGCAAGAACTCCTCACCCTCCCTGCCCTTACCTGCTCTGGTCGAGCGTCACAGGAGAGTGCAGGAAAGCAAGATTAGCTGGTCTTCCAAAATAGTTATGATAGGTAATTAGGAGATAAGGTTCTGCGTAAAAGCCTCCCCAAACCACACTGACGCTGGGCAAAAGTCTGCATTTCACAGGTAAAATCTGCAGTAGTTTTAGCTGCTCACAGGACCCACACTGGGGCAGTTTGTGAAGAGCTAGAGTACCATGCTGGAGAAGTTCATGGAACACTGTCTCCCATGGGAGGGACCCCACAGTGGAGCACAGGAGGAGTGTGAGGAGTCCTCTCTCAGAGGATGAAGGAGTGGCAGAAATGAAGTGTGATGAACTGACCACGGCCCCCATTCCCTGTGCTGCTCAGCGTGGGGGAGCAGGGAGAGAACATTGGGAGTGAAGCTGGTGATGGAAGGAGGGGAGGGGTGGGGAGAAAGAGTTTTAAGATTTTTTATTTTCTCACTATCTTACTCTGCTTTGTTTGGTAATAAATTGAATTAATTACAGTAATTGCTGAGTGACCCCTCCCTGTCCTCATCTCAACCCATGAGCCTTTCACTGTGTTTGCTGAGGAAGGGAGTGATAGAGAGGCTTTGGTGGGCACTTGGTGTCCAGCATTTGAAATACGGAACTCACCCAGTTCTCAGGATTAACTAGTAGGATTTAGGTGAATAATCGGATACCTGTCCTGCAATATTTCGTACTAGAAAATTTATTTCATACAGTTATGTTTTTGAAAAAGTAATCTTAGAAGAAATGTTAGAAGAGGTATTAAATGACCTCAACATCTGAAAAAATATCTTCTTTGATATGATACACTGGTTTTTTTATTGTCTGAAAATGACTGGGAGAGAGGGAGGGAAAGGTTAAATTAAAACCACCAAGTTGGAGCATCAAACGTGCAGCTAATGACAGAAAGAGATCTGGGTCCCACCTTTTCTGGCTAAAGCCTGGTTCCACACAGTATTGGAGCATCAGACTGGACAAGAAGAAGAGCCTGGTCAAATGCACTCTAGCAATTAGCTATAAATTCTTCAAAATTAGTCTGAAAGAGAGGAAGAAGTGTTGTAATATATAACACATTTGCACGGCTTGTCACATGCCTGTCTGTGATATTCAGCATTGCAGTCTGAGGGAGCATTGGTTTGCTTTTATTTTTGTTTTTATTGTCGTTCCTGAATTTAAAAGCTACAAGGTACTGGTACATACACATTCTTGTAGAGCATCTATGAGTAGATTCAAAGGTTCAGAACTTTATGCAGAATGATTTGCATTTCAAAGCAACTGAGATGGCTGTTTTGTGTGAGATCACACAGAACTATTAACTAATAACTTTAAAGAACTTTCTTAATTGCATAGCTGAACTTTGACTGAGGTACTATGCTGAGAAAGAGTTATCAGCCAACAGTAACTCGACTGTTGACTTTGGACTTAAGAAACAGAGTCAGAGAAAGACAAAAAGTAGGAGGTTAGTTAATTTTTATTTTTCAGTAGGAAATTCCTTGATATATTTAATTTCCCACAGTGTATCAAATTGTGATAAATACCCCAGAAAGGTCAGGGGAACAATTTTACATGCTCTCATTTGCATTCAGGAGTATAAAAACTGCCAGTTTGTAATTATTTATCACCATATTAGATTTTTTTTTGTGCTAATTAGTTCCAGTTTTAGACGACTGCACAATGCAAGACACAGCACAATCACAGATCAAAAATATGATGCTTTTAGCTTGTGTGTATCTCTATCTGTATATATTGTATGTACACATTTTTTTGTATGTATCACGGTGAAGGAAAGTTGTACAAAGGCATGCAAGGAAGGATAGTGAGGTAATCCTCTAAATTTTTCAAGGGAATTTCTATACTGGCAAAGAATAAAGTATGTATTGCTGGTTGTTTAAGCAGCAGTTAAAGATGTCATTTTGAGCAGTGACACTGAAGTTCAGCATGGTGTCAGTGAGGTTGCCAATTAATTAACATTCCATAAGTTGAATTAAATGTAGGAAATGATTTTTTCACTGCACAAAATCATCTTGCAGTGAAAAATGTCTTTTACTAGTATAATTTCATTCAGATTTTTATACAGCAGCACTGTTTTTTAATGGATGTATAATAATAAGCAATGCTGATCACATTGACACAAAATATACTCTAGGGATGAAGATGTATCCTTTCAAAATGTTCTAACACTGAAGGCCCAAGGGACACGTGTCCTAGAAACACTGCTTCACATTCGTTAAATTCAAAATGGACCGTATGCAATAGCTGGTCAAAGTTCTCTGTAGGTTTCCCCAGATATTCACTTTGTTCTGCAAAGAGTCAAAAACCTTTAAGTTGCACATAATCTGTTTCACAGACTTTTTAACCTTTTGTTCGTAATTTGCACAATGAGGTAAGGTTACATTTTTTGCCTAGCAAAGAAAAAGTCATTTTTGCACAAAGCCATTCAAAGCTAAGAGTGGAGTCACAGATGTGGTTGACTGGAAGCATAATAGTATCACCTGCTCAATGTAAATTGAAATAATCCATCTATATTTTCTTCTAACCTGTAATTACTGATCGAAGTTGTCTTTGTTTTCCTGACTTCTGATTTAATGTAATTTATTTTTTTCCTTTTTAATGCATAATTTACTCCAGCTTAAATCTCAGTTCTGAATCTACTTGCCTGCAAGTACATACACACGCATGCATGCACCCTTATAAACGCATATCCATCTTCATCTGTCTGCACATGCTCTTGCAGAGACAACTGAAAATATTTGAGGTGTTTTATTATTAACACTATTTTTCATTATTCTGGGCATAATAAAAAGAAAAATCTTTTTATTATCTTTTATACTGTCCATCTTCTACTTTATACTCCTCAGAAGTCTTAGTTACCAGGTGGCTTGGATAGCTGCAAAAAGCATTTCATACTTTTGCTATCTAAAATGAATGCTCCAGGGGTGCTTGTCTTCCACTGAACCTGTTTACTTTGTGCTTCATACATCAGGTGAATAAGGTAGGAGATGAATTCCCTGTGTGCTAGAAGTATCAGTATGAAAGTGCTAACCTTACCAGCTGAGCTCTGAAAGTAATGATCAGAGCACCCGAAAGGCGCTTTGATCTGAATTCATTGCAAACACCTAACTCACAGACCCCTATAGATTTCCAGTTTTAACCTAGTGCCTAATGAAGTGGAGTTTGTATCTGCAAACCTTTGTCACAGCTGGACATAACTAGCAATAGTTACTTGCAAGGCTACAACTTAAGGAGGAAACTAAATGAATCTCAGCAGGTTGTGCTTCTAGGACAAAGCTGAAAAGTGCTTTTATAGGTAGTATAATAAAGAATCGTCTTCATCCAGGTCCTCAGACTACATCACAAAACCAGCACACAATTTACCTCATATTATTATTCTCTGCGTAGAAGTGTCAGTGTGGGAAGAAGCCACATCAGTCAAAGTGAAATTCTTCCACGGAGTTATGAGAGGAGTGATAGGTCTACCATTCTTTTCTGGTCAGTCAAAGAACACAGTTTTATATGCAGCTCCGAGAGAATTTATTATTACGATCCAGACCACCCAGTTTCTGTTGAAAATTGTTAGCAATGCAATAAGCTCAGTAGATCCAAGTATCTGCTCTTTTTCTCACATGTTGAATCCTCACTCTTCTGATCATCCACAGTCAGAGAGGGCAACCCTCCTCTCTCGGGCAGGATGATTTGGTGAGTTATCACATCTCAGGTGGGTTGCCAGGGGAGTACAGTGTTGTTGCAGCAGAGTTACTAGTGGGATTTTCTTCTTCATCAGTCTGGGGTTTACTCAGTATTATTTTTATGTGCTTCAGTCAACTTATTTGCCGAAATAACTGAGTGTATCATAAATTTATTTGCACCGTATTTGTTTAAATCTATGAATGCTTCACTGTGTATGGGAGGATTTTTTTTTATGATGCACTCCACATGACTGTGCACGGACAAGAAAACTTGACTCAAATTTAATTTGAAAACTTCTAAAGCATTAGCCAGATGATTCTTAAAACCCGGACACATCAGGCAGTGAATATCTGGCCACTGGGTAATTTTGTCATTATGGGAAGGACCAGCTGGTCATCTGTCCAGACCTGATAGGAAGTTATAGGCAAGAGTTATGTAAATAATTTTACATGCCTTTGATGAGCACCTACATTTTTCTCTTTTTCTTTTCCTTCTTTTGAAATGGGTTATTGAGTGTCTTCGTTTAGTAGCTACCCTTCAAAAAGTGCCTTGTGTTTGGTGACTAAACCCGTAAAGTACAGTCTTTGGAGAAGTGTGGTTAATTTAATATAGGTTATCTTGTCTTCTGTTATCCTCAGTTTTAACCTGAAGGCAGGAATTAATAAATCTCTTACTAACTGTGATTTCTATGGAATCTGTTGTGCTTCTTTGGACGTTGTGCTGCTTAAAGACAGCCAGCTCATCTTATCTTGTTTTTCTCTCCCTCAAAGCTAGTTTACATGTCTTCAAAGTACAAAGATGTATTCCGTAAATCCTTCTCAGGTCTTTGGTTCTAAAAATCACATAAAATCTCCCTGTGCAGGAAAAGCAAGGAATCAATTTCTGCTTAATACAAATTCTAATCAGAGACGCAGCAGTTCTTCCTTCCTCATCTAAACCATTCCGTATGTGTACGTGTGAACAAGCTCCATCTATTTATAGCTCTAATGTATGCAATAAATGATAAAAGGAATCTTTTCATTGTCAAGGAGCTCCTGTTCTTTAAGAAAATACATCATTAAGGTTTACTGACATGAATAGGAAAGGCAAAAGCCTAGTTTTGTATCACCTCACAGAGGCCCAGTGCTGCAAACTTATGACAGAGGTGATTAGCTCCATTTGCAGAGTGTGAGGTGTTTACCTCTGTGTTAGTTATTGCACTGTCTTGAGGAGACCCGCTGAGAGTAAGAAGAGAATAAAACCTAACCTCCTTTACTGTTTGCCGTAGGAAAAGCTACTTTGTCTCCTCTGACATCTGGAGGGGAAATGCTGCATAAACAGATCCTTCAACAAGCCCAGCAATGGTGAAGCAAAATCTGTTTTTTAGTTGCTCTTGCCATTCACAATGGGTTTCACACTTCTGTTTCAAATGAACACGCGTGTGTCTGCATTGAAATGGCACTGTGAAATTGGCAGAGACCTCCTTATTGCTGCAGACCTAACTTCTCCTTTTTCCCATCCTCATCCCTGCAGGCCTGTGACAGGGGGTTAGACCAGACCACTGGAGTCATGCATCACGCAGCTGTGTCCCTCTGGCAGCCGTTCCTGGGTCTGGCTGTGCTGCTGGTCTTCATGGGCCCCACCATAGGCTGCCCGGCCCGCTGCGAGTGCTCGGCGCAGAACAAGTCTGTCAGCTGTCACCGAAGGCGTCTGATGTCCATCCCAGAGGGCATTCCCATCGAGACCAAAATCTTGGACCTCAGCAAGAACCGACTGAAGAGCGTCAACCCCGAGGAGTTCACCTCGTACCCTTTGCTGGAGGAGATCGACCTCAGTGACAATATAGTGGCCAACGTGGAGCCCGGGGCCTTTAACAACCTCTTCAACTTGCGCTCCCTGAGGCTGAAAGGAAACCGTCTGAAGCTGGTCCCCCTCGGGGTGTTCACTGGGTTGTCAAACTTAACAAAGCTCGATATCAGTGAAAACAAGATTGTCATTTTGCTGGACTACATGTTCCAAGATCTGCATAACCTAAAATCCCTGGAGGTTGGGGACAACGATTTGGTTTATATATCACACAGGGCCTTTAGCGGACTGCTCAGCCTGGAGCAGCTCACCCTGGAGAGGTGCAACCTCACAGCTGTGCCGACAGAAGCTCTTTCCCACCTCCACAACCTCATCAGTCTGCATCTGAAACAGCTCAACATCAACGCTTTGCCGGCGTATGCCTTTAAAAGACTGTTTCGCCTGAAGGACCTAGAGATAGAGGCCTGGCCCCTCCTGGACATGCTGCCTGCCAACAGCTTGTATGGCCTCAACCTTACTTCTCTCTCTATCACCAACACCAACCTGTCTGCAGTACCTTACTCTGCTTTTAAGCACCTGGTTTACCTGACACATCTAAACCTCTCCTACAACCCTATCAGCACCATCGAGGCAGGCATGCTTTCCGATCTAGTGCGCCTGCAGGAACTGCACATGGTGGGGGCCCAGCTGCGCACCATTGAATCACACGCTTTCCAAGGGCTCCGGTTCCTCCGTGTGCTTAACGTGTCCCAAAACCTGCTAGAAACCCTAGAAGAGAATGTATTCCATTCCCCCAAAAGCCTTGAGGTCCTCTGCATTAACAACAATCCTCTGGCGTGTGACTGCCGCCTCCTTTGGATCTTACAGAGGCAGCCCACTCTGCAGTTTGGAGGCCAGCCGCCCATGTGTGCTGGCCCGGACAGCGTCAAAGAGCGGTCGTTCAAGGACTTCCACAGCACAGCTCTTTCTTTTTACTTCACCTGCAAGAAGCCCAAGATACAAGACAAGAAGCTGCAATACCTGGTGGTGGAGGAAGGGCAGACGGTGCAGCTGATGTGCAATGCCGACGGGGACCCGCAGCCCACCATATCCTGGGTCACCCCGCGTCGGAGGCTGATCACAACTAAATCAAACGGAAGGGCCACCGTGCTGGGAGATGGCACCTTGGAGATCCGATTTGCCCAGGACCAGGACACTGGGATCTATGTTTGCATTGCAAGTAACGCAGCGGGGAACGACACCTATTCGGCGTCCCTTACGGTCAAGGGGTTTACTTCAGACCGTTTCCTTTATGCCAACAGGACCCCTATGTATATGACAGACTCCAACGACACAAGTTCCAATGGAACTAATGCGAACACTTTCTCTCTGGACCTTAAGACAATATTGGTGTCCACAGCTATGGGCTGTTTCACATTCCTTGGAGTGGTTTTATTTTGTTTCCTCCTTCTTTTCGTGTGGAGCCGAGGGAAAGGCAAACACAAAACCAGCATTGACCTTGAATATGTCCCTCGCAAAAACAACGGTGCTGTGGTTGAAGGGGAGGTTGCTGGACCACGAAGGTTCAATATGAAAATGATTTGATGGTATTCTGCTAGCAGTGCTTTTTCTGTGGCATTAAAACCAATTAAAACAGCCTGGCATGTGGAATTGCTAGGCAGACGCAGCTTAATGCAGCTGTCACTGTATCAAAAGGTTACATGAAAATGGAAAGACTATTTGTGGTTTTACAGCAGAGCCTCCAGACCTTGAGGCAGATATGTCAGGGCCTTTCACAGAACTGGTAAATTGTACTAACTGTTTGCATTGCAAATATTGGCATTCTGGGGATATCAGCAATGAACCGCTGGCTCATGCTCATGGACAATTGTTCAGCATTTTCTACCACTACAAAAAGAAAAAGATTAAAAAAAAAAAAAGCCTACAGTGTAGGATTTACGTACTTAAAGAAAAAGACACATTTGTCTAAAACATACCCTACAGTGAAATTTGTATCTATAGATCTCATTTGGTAAAATCTTGCATAATCCCTTCTAGTTGGTTCAACATCAAAAAAAAATTGGTATTTTTTTTTTAATCTACATCTATACTGTGTACATTTTAAAGCAATACAAATGAGAGGTTGTGCTTTTAGATATTCACCAATACTGACCCAAGTGTGATGTCACCCTCCTTTTAACTACCATCTAACCCAAATTAGGCTCTTGTAGTTACCGATTAGAAGTAACGTAAGATATTTTTCTCCTCATGTAGAAGGACAGAGATGAATAATTGCGAGCAAAAGTACTCAGCTCTGTTGATCTTCTCTTCGTATAAATATAAGGCCTGTGCCTAGTTTTGATACAGAATGGAATATTTTTTATATCTGTGATATCACACTGGACCAGTTTACTGTAACATAGCCCTGGATCTCACCCAGGGAAGGCAACCCACTAGACATTGCTGGCATATAGGAGTTGAGTTCTACCTTGAATAGAGAGAGCTGGTTTTGTTAGCCCTGATTTTAATTTCAAAGCTCCTGTTAAAATGTTAATGTGTACTAGGCAAGAAGAAAGAACGTAATACATTCTGCAAACTCCTTGGTAAATACGGTCATCTTGCTATTTATACAAGTGAATTAAAGGATACAAACACTCTGCTAGTGGGAATGAACTCTCCTCCGATGCCAAACTACGGTTGTCCATGCATAATATGGGGATTATAATGCTAAATTATGTTTAAAACATGATAGCCTCAAAAAGGCTAACATACTGCCAGATAAAATGAACCTCTAGCCACTGTCATTCTCATCTTGTATATTTGTAGATAACACATAAACGCAAAACTAATTTCCAAGGACAGATTACTTAGCTATTCTTGATGCCATTTTAATAGCTTTGTGGTTATGTTTCTTTCAGGGGCAGTATCTTAGAGCAAGAGGGGCAAGTTTTTTCCAGGTTTTAGGAAGCTTTTTAATGGACAGATGACAGAAGTGGAATGTTAGTTCAGTACAAGTAACCTTTTTTTTTTTTTTTAATGCCTCTAAAGAAATCCTCAGAAGGCTCAGAACTGAAAATCTAGTCTTTATTGTTGATGCCACTGTTCTTATTCTGAAATTCTCAGCAATGTGAAGATACTGAGTTGTTCAGCCACCTCAATTTTCCAGCAATTATGAGCCATAGTTTTGTTGCTAAGTGGTTGATAACAAATACGATTTAAAAATGATTGGCATAACCTGGAATAGGGTTAATGCTGACTATGTATGTGTTTAGACAAAATGAATATGAAAATATTATAATAAGAGTAATGTGATTTAAGAGCCTGTCTCTAAACTTAAAATTAGATTCCAGCACTTTTAAACAGAAGTCAGGCTGATCTACAATGGGATGCAGTATCTGAAATTAGTATCCACATTCTGTGACAGAGATTTTCTAAGCAGGATAAAAACCTCCCACTCCTATCAAGGGAAATGTGCCAAAAGTTGTAACATCCAGCTGTGCTCCCCAGGTGTACCCCTCACATAGCTGCAAGACCCAAGGCTAGGCAGTTTTGAGAATCTCTTTTCTTAGTGGTTGATCTTTGGTTGCATTGTTGCTCCATTTGGGGTTGCCAAACTAAGGAAAATGCAAGGGTTTTAGAATTTTCTTCACTTTACTTTTTTTAAGTTTAGAGTTGAGTTTTATTGCTTCTTTTTTTTTTTATGCTCTGAACTAGATAGTTGGAGGTTTGTGGAGGTGCTTGAGACTAATCCCCTTTGTTCTATGATAGCTTTTAGAATATTAATAAAATGGAATAACCCCTGACTAAATTCTAATACTAGGAAAATTATTTTTGCTGATACAATAACCACCGCACTGAAGTCCAAAACTCTACTGTACCTTAACGTGGGCAGGTAAAGAAACAAATGGGGATAAAACAAAGTGTTTCTGAACTGCCCATTGAAGACATTTGCATGTGCCTTTCCCTTGTAATTGTCATTTTTTCAGTTAGTAAACAATTTCCCCTGCAGTCATTTCACGTTAAATGTTAAAATCAATGTTAGAAGCAAAAATTCTCCTAAATTCTAGACAGTTGCAGCTTCATATGAAATGACACAATAAACACAATTCAAAAGCCTTTCAAAAAAAAAAAAAAAGCAACCTAAAAAATGTGCTTTTGGGGTTTATTATTAATCGCTGAATTCCCCTATTCCCTTAGAATGACTCAAAAAAGTGATTGCATTGTTAGTGCACTGCAAGGATTTCCGAGCATCAGTGTGCTGAGTTACCTGTGCGAAACGCGTGCTGGTGATGAAAATCACCGCTTGCTCTTGCTGCGCACCACCTTGCAGAATGTCGGCGTTGTGTGTTATCGCCTTGAGTTCAGCCAGCGTTCAGTTTTTAAGAACTAGTGTTTGCTCCCTGCCTTCAGCAATGTTCTACTTTTTGCAGTCTCCTTGTGTCACCATGGGCTTGGCAAGGCGTGTGGCATCTCTTAATAGAAGTGAGGACAGCAACACTCAGAGAGAAGCTTTTATCTTGTTCCATATAGGCTTTTTTACATGTCTTCATAGGACATATGCTCACTGTGGCTGTTTTGGGTGAGTAAGGAATACAGTGTCAGGGTCAGACCTACATAACTACCTTTCTGACAATTCTTTTAAGAACAGAGTGGCTGAATGCCTACCCTGCCACTTGAAGGAGTCAGTTGTTCTCTACTAGAGATCAATGAGACGTCACAGTTTGTCTTACTGCAGGGGAGAAAAAGGACTGAGTTGTGAGGAAACATCTGACCCACACGACTCCCTATCACATACTCAGGAAGAAGTAGACAGTGCATACCTGCCACTAAAAGAAGGAATTAAGATGTCTCCTCTACCTCTGGCTTGTGTACTGGCTGCCCCCCATGCTGGCGCAGGCCAGCATGAGCCCACCTGGCTGTCAGTGCAGTGAGACTCTGAGGAGCGTCAATAGTTCTTCAAAAAAGGAAGAATCTGAAAATGTCAAAACCAACAGAGAGACTTGAGAAAGCAGGTACCCCAGTATTCTTGTCAATTATTCCTGTCAGAGCAGTGCTGAGCCTCCCACAAATAGGTTTTGAAGTCCACTTCCACAGACCAGTACTCCTCTTTCATAATGGATGGATGTACAAGTGCTCAGATTTCCCATGAGTGAGCTGAAGAGGAGATGGCAGCAAAGTATTAAGAAAAAAGTTTGCAATGGCATAAGGATGGAATAAAAGTAAGCAGTACCCCACCTTACCTTTATTTTTAGGTTTTGAGCTGGTTCTCTTCGGGTTTTTTCCAACTTTTTTCCTTTCTTACTAACTTGGCAGCAACCTTTTCCAAAAAGCTTCATCCACAACATCAGTTTGGTTAGATTCAGGCTGGGAGATTGCTTTTACTCTTTCCCCATCCCTCACCATTCCCACATGCCAAGAGATTCTGAGATCCTAGAGAACTGTTGCTACAAGCTGATATCACTAGGTTTGGGTTTGTTTTTTTTTTATCTAAACTGTCTTTTAATTAAGTTGATGTCATTGTCACACTGCCATCCAATATTTTCCTTTGTTGGTATGAATGGTAGCTGTCTTTTTTTATCCTTATTTCTTGCATCATGGTATTGCATCACCTATGGTGGTAACAATTATAAAAGAAAGCAAGACACATTGCATCCTCAATACCACAAATTGTAGTTGAGGCATATGAGTCATAGTAAAAAGTCAGTGTTAATATTTAATGGAAAGTCTTAGCTAAACCTCATGATAGAAGAAAAAAAAAAATGGCATGGAAGAACTTTAGAATGTAGGCCATGTTGCAAGTGAATCATACCAAAGATACATAGAAATAGACTTTCCTGTGCTATGCCTAGATATCTAATTTAGATATTGGTCTTTTCCTCAAAAACTTTCAGGATGTGTGAATGCCAGAAGCCCAAATTTAGCTCATGGACAGATGAAGCATTGGCTGAAAATTCAGTGCAGCAAGCAACTTCGACCTGCTCAAGAACAATGGGAGCTTCTAACAAAGACAAACAAGAAACTGCAGTCACATATTTATTTCACTCTATTCACTATCACATTCTGTGAAAAGAAGGGTCCATGGACAATCCCTACTCATTTTTCTTCAAAGAGGGCGACATTTGTGTAAATAAGCTACGGTGTGTTCCACCTCCATCCCCAGCAGTGAAACATCCAGGAAGAAATAAGGAAGGGGAAATCTATTCTGGCTGGTTTGCTAATTATCTTTTTCCCTGAGTGATCCTCGTTTACCTGGGGCTAGCATGACAACTGCTCTTTCATTCCCATTCTGTCAGCTCATGATGTGGCTTGACATGCAGCAGTAGGGAAAGGAGAACATGGTCAAGCTGTCCCTTCTCCCTGAAATTTAACTCTGGTCTTCTCAAGTGAAAGAACCAGTGTGGCAGCATCTTAGTATTCACAGTACGCTGCAGCTGATCTGTAGTTTTGCTGTGAGACAACGTGGAAAAACTCTGGATGCATGCTTTCTGACCTCGTCTCAGTATCCTAGATGTACACTCGTTGTGCTAAAAAAAAAATTAGGGAAGAAGAGCTAAAAAAAACCCATAAAAACCTCCATCCCATAATTTAAAAGTTAATTGTGCCTGAAGGGATTAAAAGAACATCTTTGGAAAAGGTGAAGAACCTGATTGCTGGAGAATCGCTGGGACAATGAATGAGATTTTTTAAGTTAGCTTAATTTGGATGCCCGGTTCTTATTGCCCACAATAAGAATTACCAATGAGATTTCGTTTAACAGCTTAGAAGAATCACAGCCATTTGGTCCAGTTTGTCAGTCTCCTAGCTCTGTCCTCTTCCATTCTCAGCTTCAAATGACTGTATTGCCAAATGAAGATCTCTGGATTCGGCTTAGTTTCACTGCATGTTCACATGGCTTTTGGAACCTGTATCTCAAAGCAGGATCATAAAACCTCTTCGAGCCAGAAATAAAAATAAAAAAGGAAGAAGAAGCTGGAGTAAACCTCCTCCTGCAAATGAAATAACCAACTTCTGTGGGGTTCTTGCTACTGAGATAGATATCTACATGCCAAAAGCAATCTGCAGGTTGAACGAGGGTTTTTTGGGTTTGGGTTTTGTTTGTTTTTTTTTTTCCTAGAAGCAGGTGGTTGGATATAAGGCCAGCTGGAAATAAAAATCTGTATTTATAGCCTCAGCAGAATAAAGAAAGAGCTGGCACAGTCAAGAAAATGTTCCATGTTATTTCAACTTAAATTTAAGGATACTTTATCCTTCATATTCAAATAGCTCACAGAAAATTATAAAGGATCAGACTTTCGCCTCATAATTTGATTATTTGTGTTTATTCTAACTGGTACCAAAATTGCCATGAAGTGTTGAAGCAAGAAACTGAAAATGGATTTTCTACTCTAGTCATGCAATATAAATCAGGAGAAATCGTCTTGACACCACTCTGTTATTCCTTGGTTACACTAGAAATCTGACAGAGGAATCTAGATTTCTTTATCAGATTAGATTCCTAAGTGGGCTATAGTGGAAAAGAAGCAGAACTTACATCTAAATTATTTCTCACCTTAATATTTACCATTGGTGAGATGGAGAGTATGAAAATGTAGATTCTGAGAAGAAAAAATGACAAAAGAATATGTGTAACCTTAAAGAAGTCTGCCTGTTTCTACACGTGCTATTTTCAAGTCAACAACTTTTTTTTTTCCTTACCAAGAACAACAGCCTGAAATGTCAAGGCAGCTGTGAAGATGACTGTCAGCTTGTACACGCGTTAATAATTTTCATCTTTCAAATGAAACAAAATATTATTGCTTCTTAATTCATTTATGTCATTTTGATATCTAAAAGCAAATGACACTTTGGCTTCATTACACTGGGCACTGTATAAGTATGAAGTAAATGACAACCCTGATCTGGTGAGCTTACAGCCACACAGTAGGAAGTTGGCTTCTGGGCAAGTACATGTGATAGCAAGTCTCTCGTTATTTGGGGAGGGATGCCATAGTGCATATATGTTAAAATATCATCACACTTACTGAAATCTATTTGAAGGCACATGTAGTTCATATGTATATGTTTGTGTGTGCAAGAAAAAAAAAAAAGAGTTATATTTGTTTTGTTCTTTTCTTACTTCAAGTATTAAATGTATATTGTTTTTAAAAGGTGACAAGTTTAACCAGAAAAAAAAAAAAATGTGTTGTAATTTATTTTAATATATATGATCATGAGTATGGATGGGAAATGAAACAGCGTTGCTGTTGCGATCCATGAAGCACAAAGCAAGCCGGGTTTGTCCATAAGTTCGCTTCATGTTTGAGCAAAGTATGCTAATACAATGGGGAGAAAAAATGCTTTGTTTGTCAAGACAGTTGTCCTGAATGTCATTTTTAAAGTTACTTTAGGGCTTATGTCATGGTGTGTATCATACTTATCCAGAATGAAACCCAAATAAATAATTCCATGGAGTGGCAAAATTTACTGGGAAAATTGAAGAAAATTTACATTGCTTCCCCTGTTGTAGCTGATCACTTTTTTTTTCCAAGGGGTCATGGAGGACACTAACATAAGAAAAACACAATTTTGTCAGCACCAGACCTGAGGTCCTTAGTGCCAGTTCTTCACAACACGGA
Organism: Trogon surrucura; assembly: GCA_020746105.1. Lineage (NCBI taxonomy): Eukaryota > Metazoa > Chordata > Aves > Trogoniformes > Trogonidae > Trogon > Trogon surrucura. Next base: position 3,036,458 of record CM036658.1, read on the forward strand.
ATCTGCTCAGACCCACTCCTGAACTGAGAATATAAAACATTGCAGTCAGGAAGAGAAGATTCAGGCAGGTATTTTTCATCTACCCAGTTTCACTCCTTCATTGCATGGAGTCCTCACACAGAGAAAAACCTAGGTCACATTCAGATGTGTTTTGGGATATTCTCCATGCAAAACATCAGTCAGCCAGTTCCTTCATTTCCACCTGCACTCTGTGTACAGGTAGTTGATGGAGATACCAAAATCAGGCTGATGATGGAAGAAAAAAGCCTGCCAATTACCAGCACCATGAAGAGCATGGCAGAAAGATAGCTTTCAGCAGCTGTGTGTCACTTGGAAGGCAACCAGTACTGAGAATCTGCATCTGAAACATGGTTTCTAAGGAAATCTCGAGTGTTCAAACTCCGCTGTGACTGAACCAGAAAGATTAAGTGGTGGAAGGTATATTCTGTTGAGTGTGAAAGCTATTCCAAACTCCTGAGGCTTGCCGTGAACCATCAAATTTATGCCAGAGGTCAGGTTTAAAGAAGGAACATAGACCATAACCCGTTGCTGCTCCCTTTCTCTCACAGCTAGGTACTATTGCCAACAAGAAATTCTGTTTATGCTGTCTGAGATCAGCTGAGATAATATTTATCAGCGTGAACCCATTTTTACCTAAATCAGGGTCCTATACACTACAAGGAGATAACAAAAGTTGTTATCGCTACCTCGGGAAAGGACAAAGCAGGTTGAAATCCTGCTGGCTTGCTCAGAGCAGGGTCAGTCAGGGGCTGAATCCGAGCTCTCCTGTGCCCCCTAAAGTCTGTCTTATCCTTCTGCATTTGCATCTGACACCTCCAAAAGGCTGACTTACAACACCGTACCCTCCTCTGCAGCAGGATGTCAAATGCCGTGAATCTGTGGGCTGAAGTTAACTATCGATTATCTTAAGAATCTGCTTTATCTGCCTGGTTTTTTTATTTTTATTTAATTTAGTAATGTGATTGACAGTGTACTGCACTATGACGTTCAGTATGACATGAAAAAAAGCACCGTTGCTCCTACCACTACATTGAGAACAGTGAGTTTGCAGAGAGTATTGAGCATTTCCTCAAAAGGCTCCTCTATCCCAAGCTTTAGATTTCTTTTATGCAGTTTGAGTTCCTTTTTTGGCTATCTGACAGTATCTCAAGAGGTGGAACCTCTTCCTTTATCACAGGATCTAATGTGTAATTTTCATTCTTAGAGTAGAAGAAACTAGTGGTCTTCCCTATGATAACTGTGCAGAGAAAAACACCATCATGCCAGGAAATCGCTGACACATTCATTAAAATAATCCATGTTAAGTCCAAGGTCTAAAGAGAAAAAGTTTGTACTCTCCAGAGCTACTCTACTCGTAAAAAAAAAAAAAGAGTAATGTTTATAGATAACAAAACACAAACACTACTTCAGCTTTTAATAAGAATACAAAATTTTCTATTGCACAGTCACTTTCATAGTTTTTTTGAGAATATTTATACTTTTACAGACCCACTATAGAAATCTTGTCTCATAGTTAGAAGCCCAACACTGGATACCACAGTAACCTTTAAATAAACGGATCTTGGCATCCAAAGTTTATTTTAATATAATGCCTGGGTTTAATATTTTTGTATTTGAAAAAGGTAGTACGGAATGGGCAATCACACTGTTTATCCGTTAATAAACTCAGTTCACAGAGACGGGCTTATTCTCACATGGGGGAATGCTCACAGTGAATTTTCTGCAACGTAAAACCTTCTCCCATATAGCTGTAGATGACATGCTATAAAAAGGGCTTTATTTGTCTCCTGTACTATCTGGACCATGGGAGAGCCTGGCAATTCATGATGGGAAAGCACAAATAAATCTGAAACTAGTGAATTAAGAAACACAGAGTTATTGCAAAGGACCTGACCTTGCTGTCTACAGGCTTGGCAGCAGACTGGGAGATTTGGTCTGAATTCCTTCTTTCCAAGATGTAGGAGATTCCACATGGAAAGCCTTATTTTTCCTCTGCACTTGGACAGATATGTTTAAATCTTGGGAATCGAGGGGAAATGTGATACGGTAAGAAGTTAGTAAAATACAAGACCAGGCAGTAGAGAGGAAAAGAAATTAAAACTTGCTTAAAAATTATATGACACTGGTACTTAGCACTTTCTCTGAGTAATATTGAAATTATTTGGGCTTGCAGGAGCTGGTTTATTAATTAATAACTAGGAGACACATTCAGCTAGTTAAAGCTGTGATCACCAGCTGGAAGATGTTTTACCTCATCAGTCTGTAAGTGAAAGTTATATTTTTCTGAGATATTTTCCAATAACTTTGCTATTTATATAACTCAAAAGCACAAGTGATGGAGAGCACACTTATTTTATTATAGGAAGACAATGACAATAAATTAAATCTATTACTTTTGCTATGAGAGCTCTTTGCTGTATGTACAAAGACTAATAGGTTACATCCATTGTGTAAAGTATGACTAACACTGAAACCAACCAACATCGTGTCTTAGAAAAAACACCAACCCTAGGTGCATCTGTGCAGTGCAGCACTTCTGCCAACAATACTTTGCTGTTACGTGGAACAGGCAGGCCATGCAAAGGCGTTACAGATGATAGAGCCCTCTGACTTAGACAAAAGTTTGCATTTTGATGGGCCTTGGGAAATCCTCTGTTGGCTTTCATGCATTTGGCAGGCTGTCACATTTTGCTAGAGGATATTAGATCAGCGTTACCTGAGTTGTGGAAGTCGTAGCTGCCAGCTAGTACCAGCAGAAGGCTGGAACTCAGGATTTCTGAGCTGTAATCAAAATCTCTGGCCTCTAACTCTCTGGAGAGTACAATAACAATATCTACCTTTCAAAAGCAAGACTCTGCCATTTCCCTAGGGATTATAAAGCCAAGGAGTTATGGTTCAGCCGTCCCTGTGTGATGAATGATCATTTTGTATGTAGGATGGTATACAGTGATAGGCATCGGTATCAAAGACAACATTTTTTTAAGAAATGCAACCCCTGCTGCCCAAAATGCTCCAGAAGAGGATGGCAATGTGGTGACAGCAGTGGTTTGCACAGTAGCCAGCATTTCCAGCAACTGTGGAACAGATGCTCTTGCAGAGCAGTGGCAGTATATGAATGAAAATTGTCATGAAAGATGCACACCAACTAGACTCTCTCGTTTTTTTCCAGTCCAGTGGTATATTGCATGAAAGGACCTCTTAATGCCTCGTTTAATTAGTGGGTTTGCAATGCTTGAAAAACATGATTCATCTCGTAAAGAATCTATGAAGGTTTGTCGCTTTGATTGTAGATGTGAGATGCCGAAATGAATGCAAACCACACATCAGCTGTCAGGTTGTCAAATGTCATACTAGGCACTCAGACTACTACTACTACTACAGAAAATTTCCATTTGGTCTTTCTACAAAGCTGCCAAAAATAGGTCCCATAGTTTCTGTGCTCTGTAATCAAAATTTATGGAAAGAAAGCTAGCATTCCCACTCTTTAATAGATAAGGCAGCAAGTAACCACTTTTCAAACTTCTGCTGCCAATGTTTGTCATAGGGAATTTGTCCTGACACTCTGTTTACACTATTTGACACAGTGGTGATTCTTGGCCACCCTCATCTTTATCTTTTAATCAAGATAATTTTGCTTATACATGAGCCAAACACTTGCATCATCTCCATTCCCAGCCTCTGCTTTTGCACTAAAGCCAGGATTTACTGCGAGTATCAGCGAAGCACATTCGATAGCCAGTTAATAGCCAGTCACTGCCCCACACCCAGCAGTCACTGACAACCATTTCTGAGGTATGAGCCTATCTGGCACAGTGAGGGAACAAGATTAACCAGCACAGGTCTTTTTTGCCGTTCAAGACCAACATCAACTCAAGACACTGGCAGGTGTGTGTTGAAGTCAAGGAGAACAGAAGGGAGCACTTGCTGAATGTGCTCTGGGAGAACTGCACACAAAAAGGCACGTGAGAGACCAATTTGTCCTTTAAGGCTCAACGTATTGAAGTAGAAACCCAAACCACTGCAAACAGGAGGAGGGTGTGCATTAAAAAAAATCCACAGGCGTTTTGCTCTGGTGAGCTTTGTGGTGTAAGAATAAAAAGTCAGAAAGACGGGTAAGAGATGTATTTGTTCATGGTAAAATTATTTTCTCAATGTGATAAAATGCTCCCTCCAGATCCTGTTTTAACACAAGGATTCTCCTCTCTCTTTGTTCAAAAAGGAAAGCTACAAACCACCTCCCTTCATTACAAATACCTTCTTAAAAGGCAGTCTGTTCTGATCAAAAGATCAACCCTTCCTGGATTTTCAACAGCTATTGTAATTGTTTTTCATAGAAATCAATTTTAATTGTTAACACTGTTCTGCTACAGCCCTATTGTCTGTGTCTTTATGAATTGTCAGTTACTTAAATGAAGAAATAAAAGCTCAAAAGCACATCGTTGTAATTGATTTTTATGTTGCAACTGTCTTATCAGAAATAAAGTTATGAATTTCATCCGTTGAGGCACAAAAATAAAATACTTTCCTTTTAAAAAAAAAAGAAAAAAAATAAAAATAAAAATCCAGTACTGTTTCTCTTGTGTTTTTTAAGGCAAAAGTTTGAGGCTGTCATTTCAGTCCTTTGCTATAGTTTTGGAAATATGCATGTGTTCCAGTGAGTACATTGAATATAAAGAAAAAAAAAATGTTTTTCTCTAATATTCTATGGAGGTTGCGTTTCTTGCATGTACAAGTATAGTGTCCCCCAACTAGGCTTACACTTGCCATGTCAGTGTCATCTCCCATCCTGCCCTTTCCCTACACTTTCCAACCAGTGTTTGACTGGTGAGTTCACCGTGTGGTCCATTCCCAGGACCAGTAAGTGCAAGGACTTGTCTCAGGGACTTGTCCTCAGGCAAGTGTGGGGAGAGGGAACTGGTTGTTTAGGAGCTGCTGATCTTGGAGCCTTTAGCTGGTTTGTCTCTGATATCCTGCTTCGGCCGTGGGGAGGGCTGCTACGTGGAATGGACAACAGATGGGAGCACTCAAGACAGGGACAAGCCTTGGGACAACAGTATTGGCAGCTACAGAGTAATTTCTAACACTGAAATCCCTTACCAAAAGAAAGAAGATATCAGAGTGATGTGCTGGGGCTCTGGGATGACACAGGCAAATCCTTGGTGATTCATGTAAGACACCAGTACTGAGCAGCAGACAAAAAGTCAGGGCAGGGAGTGGAAAAGGGCATCCCCAGGCACTGTCAGAGCCTAGCCCAGCGTGGTTCACTCCTGGGCTCCTGCTGAATGTCTGCATGAGGCCCAGAGAGTCAAGTGAGGCTTTGGCTGGTGCTGGGTGCTGCTTTGGGGGCTTCTGTTGGCAGGTCTCGATGCCCTTTGCTGGAGCTGTCACCTGTGTGTCCCTGGTCCTGTCTGGTTCAGGCAGCCAGGCACTGCAGGGAACACTTGCAGCAGCGTGGTATGGTGGGCCAGTGGAAACCAGACTGTCCACCCTGCAGACACACTTTCCAGCCCATGAAGTTCTCAGCGTGAGCAGAAAATGGCTTTAGAGTACGAGGAAATGCCCACCACAGAGCCACAAGGTGCTGGCAGTCCGTCAGGAAGAGCTCCTGAAGGGCCAGACACCTTGCACTCACCGTCACCCCACGGCGTTTCCTCCATCGCCTACACAGCACACATCAGACCTGGCTGAGCGGGGGGACTGCAGGGATCATGCTCCAGTGGGGGACCTTTAGTGTGACATCTGGGCAGGGGCCACCTGGGTATCCTCAAGCTGGTGATGCAACAGGACCACCGAGAGATCTATGAAGCCAAGCAGTTCACCTTTTGTACCTGGGATCTCTCTGGTTTTTATGTCAGCCAGTTAAGGTTGACACTCTTTAAAAAAAATCTTGTAAAACTTCTGCACGCACAGAAGAGAGAGTTACTGACTCAATAGTCCCCGTAGGGATAGACTTCTGAGAAGTAACACCCTTGGGCCAACAGAGGGGAGTTGTGGATCTGCATTTCCATGAAGGTAAAGGGCAAAGATGTTGCTCTTGAAAATGTTCCACACAGGCCTGTGAAAGAAATAACTTCAGAGCACAGAGGCCTAGAGTCAGTTGGAACACAAAGGCCAGATGAAGTGAGAAGAATGAAAGCAAAGGGTTCTGTGTCCCAGAACAAGGGCTTGGCTTTTCAGGGGTTGTAAAGAATATATCGTCTTGCTGCTATGAACATGCTGGAGGTTGCCAAGTAACTGCATCCATCTTTGGTCCATGTGCATCACAAATCTCTTCAAAGCTTGTGGGGTTTTTATGCTGGCTAAATGGAAAATTAGAAACAGAAAAAAAAAAAAAAAAGACACCACAGCCCCTACATCCAGCACACAGCACACTTAAAGCTGTTATTGCCTTTGAATATTCTCCTTGCTCCTCTGTTTGAGATTATGCACGCCTTTGTAGCAGACTGATTCGTGGATTTTGCCTTAAAGATTGCTTGTCATTTTTACAACCCCCCAGCATGGTCAGAAAACAAAACCAGTTTCTGGTCCTATGTGGCAAACTGATGGGGTGTTGTAGAGGGGCGATCTGACACGGCTACAAATGCCCCAAACAGCCCTGTCACGAATATATGCATGAGATAAGTTAATTCTGCAGAGGCAGGATGGCCTAATCTCTAGCATATCTTTCAAGGGGATGGGGCATTCACACGTGTTAATGAGAATTACTGGAAACAATTAAGTGCCTTGATCCCCCTACCTGGCTGTCTGCACATCCGCACATAGAAAATGGTGTATAAATTGAGGCGAGGAAAAGCAAAGATTAGAAGAAGTACAAGAAGAAGAAGAAGAAGAAGAAGAAGAGGAAAAGAAAGCAGACTGAAGAAGCATGTAGCCTGAGATGAACACACTAGGAAGAAAAATGCAGGAGAAGAAGAAAGATGACAGCATCCTTGAACCCTCATTGGCGAACCAGGACCGGTGATCTTTGTGTCCGTCCCCTCCCCCACCTCTCTCTCTTCCCCCCCCCCCCGCTCTTTCCTTTTCTCCTCTCTTACTACTTGCTTAGTTTATGCTTTATTTCTGTCTTAAGTATAATGCTGCCTATGAGAAGGTGTTATGTCTTTTTTTCCTTGTTATCATTAAGTCTCTCGCTCTCTCTCTTTCCCTTTTCCTCACTAACTATCATGCTGTTTATTTAGTTTTATGCCTAAATTTCTTCCTTGTGGCGGTTAAGTGTAATATTGTCTGTCTTAATGTTGTGTTTAGATGTCCTTTATTATTTCTTGTTATTATTATTAAGTTGTTGTAAGTTCATTGCTTGTTTAGCCTTTCCCTGGATTTTTGTTATGTTGTCTGCCCTATCGTGCTTTTAAATTAGAGTCAATTGTCGTGAGTCCGATCTATACGTTGTGATAAATTAATAAATGTTTGTGCATGGGCCTTGAGACTTGTCTCACCGTTGTCCACGCCAGTGGTGTATTACGAATCTGAAAGTCACTTGTCCCTCTCTCCTGGGTGGGACGTGACAGCCTTCCTTCCAGAAAAGAAAGTGTGCTGTTTAAAAGATGAAGGGCTTACAGATATATTTTTAATACCAGGAGCAGTACTGTGTGCTACTGCAATACTGCAACAGATTTCTCTTACGTGTTAAGTCCATGGTAAGAAATAAATATTTCTTAACTGTCAGTTTTAGTGACAGCTTGCATCCTTGTGGGGGCATCTCAAAACTCAGCCAGGGCTTTTTTTATCCAGCACCAAAACACAGTTGTGCAGGAGGCTCTTCTTTGTTAGTGCTTTGGTTTATAATTCACATATTTTTCCTGTGTTTGATAGGTTTGATTGTTGCTGTGTCCTGCCTGAATAAAATCTACAGAAAAATTATAAGGCAATACTCCTCTTGTTTACACATTTTTAGGTATAAACATACTCTACATCAAATGAAGGCACTAACAGCCTTTATAAACTCTGAGTTAGTAACAGAATTTCTGTCCTAGATGTGTGTCTGGCTTTCCTCATGACAGGCTATACAGTAGTCCTCTTCTAGGAAAAACCTACTGAAATCACTCAAGCCCATCCATATTGCTTTTATACAGCACTAACTTGCCTTAATTTAATTTTTACCCTTCTTTGTCTTCAGGGAAATGCCAGTTCAGAATCATGATCCTCTCTTTTGAACGATCACTAGTCTTTTAGGTTTTTTTGGTTTGTTTTGTGGGGGTTTTTTAATAAGAAAGTACTCACTTTTGATGAGAAGAGCATCACATTGCACCCTGAATGCACCACCTTAGCTGGTGCATACAGACAAGAATAATTTAGCCCTTCTCAGGCTGTTGCAACGTGTGGTGAGGCAATTCACAACGACTGTACCTCACTCACCCTCTCTGATTGAAGAGAGCAGCAACAATGCACTTCTCTGTATCATGTGAGCTTCACCTGCAATCCTAGTGGCTCCCACCACTATCGTTCCTCCATCCCAAACACTCCTTCGCCTGGTACTCATTTATCCCAGCTGAACCCTTGCTTTAAGTTTTCTGCTGGTGCTTTGGTATGCCACCACCACCGAGTGGAAACCACCCTTTGCCAGTCTCACTTCTTGTCGTGTTTCTCCAGCTTCTTGCAGTTTTTGGCATTGTTGTGTCTACACGCTGTGTTTCCAAAGAATTTGATTTTTATATTTAGAAATTCATTAATATTCAGAGCCTGTGTACTGTGCAACCTGCTTATTAAATAATGAGCACATAGGACGCAGAACTCCCACTCCCTCTCTTGCATTAGTAACAGCTGCTTGTGACAAGCATTAGCAAATTTAATAAAATTGTTATTACATATTCACCACATATGCCTTTGAAGCCTGTACATGTTGTGCCATGAATACATAATTAGCATGGGGAATACAGAACAGAACTCCATAAGCCTCTCTTTGGAACTTTATGACACCGTTGACTATAAGAAAAAGTTCATTCCTCTCATCAGCAAGAAATTCAATTGAATGAATGTCAAATGCAAGTACATACAGCATACAAGGCTTGAGTATAATTGTAACTGTGAGGTTTAGTTGCTGCGTAGAACTCATGTTCGTACACAGCAATTTAAATGTTAACAGACAATATCAAATTTTGAAATTAAATTCAACTATTTGTGAAAACTGTGAGCGCAACAAATTGAATCTAGGAAAAACATTTGCATATGTGGGTAGCACTCATAAAAGGGGCTGAACAGAAATTTCAGCTCAAAACTTTTCTAAAGCTTTGACTGTCTGTAACACCCAGTCTAGAAGTTTTGGTCCCATTCTTGGTATCAGAATGGTTAGGGTCCTGTGCACTGTAGTCATTTGGGATAAGTCACAGGTAGAGTTGAGAAAGAATTGGATTTGGAGAGAAAAGTCCTCAAATCGTCTTGTCACTTTTCCATGCTTAAGTTAGACAGCAATAGGAAAAATAATAATTTTAAAACAAACCAACAAAAAAAACACAAAAGCAAACAAAAAAAACCTAACCAAGCAAAATAAACCAACAAGATAAAACCCAAGAAGAGCTGTTTATCAGTGTTATGATTGATTCAGTGTAAAATTATCTTTATTTACCTGAAGAGCCCTCGCTCATTACTGGTTTCTTCTCTCATTGCCTAGCACTATCCTATTGCAACACACAGAACTATAGCCACAAGTGGCATTTCACATCTTTATCAGTTTAGTATAATACGTTGGTCTTTAATGTTGTTAATGTTCATATCTTAAGGTTCAGTGCTTATAGTTTTGTGGCTGAAAAGTGCACTTCTTTCTCAGCTTTCCCCACCAGGCAGTTACCTCTTTCCCCTGCATAAAAAAACCAGCACTGCCTCATTAGATATATACTGTTTAACCTGCTTTTAAATCAGGATATTTTTAAACAAACAAAAAGTGTTTGCACTGCTTTAGCTGCTGAAATATCTACTGCTGACTGTTTCCCCTGAAAATAGTAAGACAGCCTCTGCCCTGCAGGCAGGCTGGCACATCCACATTCTCGTCCAGCACGCCTGGCATCTCATGAGGCAGTTGCAGGGCTTTCCTGGGCTGTGGAACAACCAGCACCTCCATGGCAAGGTCACAGGACCCAAGGAGAGCAGGTTTCATCAGTCTGCATACCTGCACCACCCAGCGAGCCCCAGGGCTCTGCTGTCACACCTTGCGAGCACACTTCCAAACACTCCGTGGCATCCCTGCTTTGCCAGAAGCCCGTCGTGGCCTTCTGAGCACTAGGACCAATGTCAACCAGGTCAGGTTGTGGGTGATATAACCGTACCTCTGAATTCTTTAGTGTTCATGGGGTTTTTTGGTTGGTTTGGTTTGATTTCTGCAGGTTGCTTTGATGACAGAAGAAATTAAGAAGATGCTGCTTCTGACATCTCTGTCATGAATTTCTTTTGGAGCTTAGGGGAGGGTGAGGCAATGCAGCTTGCCAAGGAATTTACAGGTCAAGCTGCACCAATGCAAAAGTGGAAACATCACCTGGACTGCCATCCCCTTTGTCTCTCAGCGTCATTTGCAGTGAATGTGAGGCTTTGTTAACATGCATTTGAGAGGCTGCATTACACAACCTTAGCACAAACTCTTGGGTATGGAAGGAACTAATTGAGATATTGTTTCTGTCTTCTCTGTGCAAGTTTTTGCAGTTTTTCTTTCCTTTGTGCCCTCTATTTACCTATAGACAAACAAACAAGAGACAGAGAAGCAGAAAATATTAGTGATACATCCTGCGTAAACACCGTTATTTATGAAACATACAATGAGATTTTGCCAGAGCAGTCAGAGAAATAAAATCAGGTCCAGAAGGGAAATAGAACAACAAAAAAACCCTCTCCCTCACTTCCACACCTGTAGCAGATCACACTGCAGGGCAGCACGTTATCTGGTTTTTAGAGCATCCAGATTAGCAGAACAAGTGTGTTAGCAAAAAAAGGACTTGAGAAGACTCCTGCGTTTATCTAATCATCTCTCTCTCTTAAGCTGTATAATGCCTAACAAGAATTCAGCTGCTCAGGCAGGTTTTTAATTGCAATACTCATAGGAAAGAGTCTCAAAAGTCTAAACATTCAAGCAACTTCTTCTACCATAGGTGATTTTATTTCCATAACAGTTACACTGCTGTGACTATCTAGCAGTTTACTGTGTCCTTTCCCAGGTGAGGTGGTCCGTCTCATTTTCAGAATTCACTGGTGTTAACACTGGAAGCACACACTCGGCCCCCAATGGGGCGACCAGCCCCCTGTAGTGGGCAGATGCATGAATTTGGCCTTAAACATTTCTAGTCGTTTTTACACACCCCCCAAGCATGGCCAAAAAACAAGACCATTTTTTGGTCCTATGTGGTAAACTGATGGAATGTTGTAAAGAGGATCGAATAAACAGAGGCCTCAAACAGCCCTGGCACCAAATATATGCAGGAGGTAGGTTAATTCTGCAGAGGCAGGATGGCCTTATCTCATAGCGTATCTTCCAAGGAGTTAGGGCAATCACACATGCTAATGGGGATTATGGAAAACAATGAAGTGTCTTGTTTCCCTACCCAACATACTGTAGAAAAGTGTGTATAAATGTGGGACAGTTCAAGCAAAGTTCGTAGAACCAAGAGACAGAAGAAAGCAGATTGAAGAACCATGTAGATGGAGATGAAGAAATCAAGAAGAAAAGTGCAGGAGACAAAAAAAGATGATGGCACAAGGCATTTGACAGCGTATCCCACAGCATCCTCATAGGTAAACTGAGGAAGTGTGGTCTGGATGACTGAGTAGTGAGGTGGGTCACTAACTGGTTGAAGGGAAGAAGCCAGAGAGTTGTGGTCAATGGGGCAGAGTCTGGCTGGAGGCCTGTGTCTAGTGGGGTCCCTCAGGGGTCAGTGCTGGGGCTGGTGCTGTTCAATGGATTAATCAATGACCTGGACGATGCATTAGAGAGCACTGTCAGCAAGTTTGCTGATGACACCAAACTGGGAGGAGTGACTGACACCCCAGCAGGCTGTGCTGCCATTCAGAGAGACCTGGACAGGCTGGAGGGCTGGGCGGGGAGAAATCTGATGAAGTTCAACAAGGGCAAGTGTAGAGTTTTGCACCTGGGAAAGAACAACCCCATGTGCCAGCACAGGCTGGGGACTGCCCTGCTGGAGAGCAGCGCAGGGGAAAGGGACCTGGGGGTGCTGGTGGGCAGCAGGATGGCCATGAGCCAGCAGTGTGCCCTCGTGGGCAAGAAGGCCAAGGGCATCCTGGGGTGTGTTAGAAGGGGAGTAGCCAGTAGGTTGAAAGACGTCCTCCTGCCCCTCTGCTCTGCCCTGGTGAGGCCACATCTGGAATCTTGTGTCCAGTTCTGGGCCCCTCAGCTCCAGAGAGACAGGGAACTGCTGGAGAGAGTCCAGCGCAGCCACAGGGATGATGGAGGGAGTGGAATATCTCCCTGATGAGGAAAGGCTGAAGGAGCTGGGTCTCTTGAGCTTGGAGAAGAGGAGGCTGAGGGGTGACCTCATTCATGTTTATCAATATGTCAAGGAGGAGTGTCAGGAGGACGGAGCCAGGCTCTTCTCAGGGATGTCCAATGACAGGACAAGGGGCAATGGATACAAGCTGGAACATAGGAGATTCCATAAAAATATGAGAAAAAACTTTTTCCCCTGTGAGGGTGCCAGAGCCCTGGCCCAGGCTGCCCAGGGAGGGTGTGGAGTCTCCTGCTCTGGAGACATTCAAAACCCGCCTGGACACATTCCTTTGTGACCTGCTGTAGGTGATCCTGCTCTGGCAGAGGGGTTGTTCTACATGATCTTTTGATGTCCCTTCCAACCCCCAACATTCCGTGATTCTGTGATCCTTGAACCCGTGCTGGTGCCCAACGCAGGAACTCGGACCAAAAATCTCTGTCTCTCTCTCCCTCCTTCTCCCCTTGCTCCTGTTTTCCTCTCCCTCCCCCCCCACCCCTTTCTTTCCTTTCTCCTCTCTCACCAAGTAACACAAAGCCTATTACACTGCTTGCTTAGTTTATACTTACTTTCTGTCTTGCGATCAGAAGTATAATGCTTCCTATTAGAACTTGTAATGTCCTTTTTCCTTGTGATCATTCAGTAACATGCAGCTTGCTGTAGTTTATTGCATACCTAGTCTTTTCCTGGTTATCATTAAGTCATAGATTATTGTCTGCCCTAATGTGTCTTGTAACTAAAACCTATGTCAGGAGTCCGAGCTATACGTTTTCATAGATTAATAAATGTCTGTGTACCGGCCTTGAGACTTGTCTCAGTGTTGTCCACGATGTTGGTGTATTACGAATCTATAAGTCACTTGTCCACCTCTCCTGGGATGTGACACCTGCTCATCCCAGGTTTGACCTGTGGCATCTGACAGGTGCAGACATGATCCATGGACCTGCAGTTCCCTGGATGCTCTTGTGCTGTAACTGCAAGTCTGAAATTCCAAGGAATTTTAAGGAAAAGTGGGGGGTTTAGGTCATTTTTTTAAGGAATGGTGGATTTTTAAGGGTTTATTTAAGGAAAAATTGGTGGGTTTTAAACGTACCAGGATTTTCTATAAGGAAAGATGGGTGTTTTCCAGGAAAACACTGTTTTCCTGAGGTAATTTTTTTTGAGGAATTGACTTTTTGAGGGATTTTTGAATTTTATTTTCCAGAAAGGGTGGAGTTTTTGCATTTTTATTTGCAGAGGGAGAGGGAGGTGAAGGTCTGCTCTGCATGTGAGCCCTCAGACGGCTTGTGCTGGAAGCCTTAAAGTAGTCTCATGAGAAAGGGCACCCCTGAGGGCTGGAGGAATGTTACTGTGGCATGACATTGCTGTAAGTAGATTGAATCATCATCCTTTCATTTCTTAATCTGTGAATTTTATGAGTTTCTTTAACTGTGTTGTCTGACTTGGATGTGTTGCGTTACGAGGAACGTAATTTCATTACCTGTCAGTCAGAGTCCCACAACTTTCTATGAGCCATTTATCAGAGTCCCAGCAGAAGACTTCCAAAGACGCAGCAAAGGACCATCAGAGTCCCAGCAAATGTCCTGCCCCTGATCAATCAGAGTCACAGAATCACAGAATCACAGACTGTTAGAGGTTGGAAGGGACCTCAAAGATCATCTAGTCCAACCCCCTGCCAGAGCAGGGTCACCCACAGCAGGTCACACAGGAACGCGTCCAGGCGGGTTTTGAAATTCTCCAGAGCAGGAGACTCCACACCCTCCCTGGGCAGCCTGTGCCAGGGCTCCGGCACACTCACAGTGTAAAAGTTTTTTCTCATATTTCTATGGAACCTCCTACGTTCCAGCTTCCACCCATTGCCCCTTGTCCTGTCAATGGACGCCGAGTCGCAGAAAAGGATTTATAAAAATCAAAATTAGCTACTTTTATTGAGAGTGACAGAACAGATTCGAGATCGCCAGTGATAAAGTCACTAACTGTAATAGCACTACTAGTTAAGGTTAATATTACTAGCAGAAATAATAACACAACAACCCAGGGGTAACATTCACCAGAGGGTGAAAGGTTCGGCGCTTACCCAAAGCCCTGGGAAGAGAATGCAGAACGTCTACTGCTCCATCAGGTGTTGAGGTTCTTCTCTCCCAGTTTAACAATCATTTCCACATCTTTTTATCCCAGAATTATGCGGTTTCTCCTCCCAGCGATGCCGTGTAGCATGATTTGAGTGGAGAGATGAGTGTTACAGTCATACATATTTAGCATGATCTGTATAATCTTCATTAGCATATGCAAAGATGATAACTCTAATATGCATTTCATAGACAATGAGGCAAATGTTAGTTACCAGATACGGTAGCCTTTTCTAAGAAAAAAAGACCATACCAGCTTCTGTTATCTTGTTTTTGCTGACCAAAAGCAGGGCTGTCCTGCCTACACAGGGCTCCCTCCTCAGCTCCATCCCGTGATAGCCAGGACAGTCTCCACTCCCCTGGATTGCACTAGAGACAGCAAGGCCAGTTTTAGTCATTTTTTGGGCACGGAGGCCTCTCCTCATTATCCAAACTGCACAGGATGTCATGAATCAAAGCTTGGATTTTTATATTTAATTTAATCCACCTTGTGCTAGGTGTGGTCTATGGTTTCTGGGTATCTGCCTGTCTACCTGACACACCATCTTATGAACCTGTGCTTGCCGGCACAGCTGTCAGTGCTCATCAGTGGGCAGGAGAGGTGACCTGCAGGGCAGGTGAAGAGCTGCACCCATGAGATGCAGTGGCAACTGCTGTGACTGCTGATGGTGCTGAAAGACCACTAGCATGCAGTACATGCTGGGCTGACACTGGGGGATTAGAGCACATGTATCAAAATCCTCTCCTTGCTATGTGTTGTTCTATATTATCACAGCTGCCTAGGACCAAAGTGCTGAGAAAGAGAGGGATTTGCCGTAGGAACTTCACTGAAGTAAGTTATTGCTGCCATCGGTCATCGTTTGAAGATGCTGGATATCACTGGAATGCAGGGCAATGATAGGGAAGAAGTGAAGAGCAATAGGCTGCTTACACCTACAGTGCTTTTCTGGCGTGTTGTGACTTGCTATCACCTACTCGCAGCCTCTCTGATGCCCACAGTTTGCTTCCAGCAAGCTCAGGATACTGGATGGGATTAGAATAGTTGAGACAGATTTTACACGGAGCGTAAGCCGCAAGGAGCGCTTTCCATTTGTCATTTCTTCAGCTGATGGCCATTTTCACCTTGAAAGAGCAGAAGTGGGAAAGCCAAGGCTGGTCTGACTGATGAGGCTGAAAAACAGGATAGCTTCTGTAAAAAAACCTTTTGCCACTTACTCTTGTTACTGCCCGCTCGTATAAATGAGTAATTTAATACGTGCATACTACTCTTCTCCACTTGACTTTACACTAATATGTAACCTATAGATTGGAGAACACGCAGGAAAGATCTGTACACCTGTAGAAGTGAAGGAACCCAGAGATTCCCCCGCATTTCTGGTTAACTTTTTAAAATTGCTGTAACATGAATCAGAGCTAAATCACCCTGTGCTTCATATCTCCGAGTCCTATTTTCTAGTCTCCTCTGAGCAGAGGAATTCAGTCCATGTTTTGGTTAGTCTGCCTAACAGTATTGTCAGGCTTATTATTCTTCCAAACAGGGTCCAAGTTACCATCACAATATTTCATGATGCACAATCACATCGATACATTAGACGCGATAATTAGTCTGACGTCTTTTCCAAAGAGTAAGATTTGGTTTTGCCAGTCTACTGAGGGTATTTTGTGGGTGAAGATTTCACCAGCTGAGCAACTGATTTTCCTCCTTCACCCAACATTCAGTACTTCTGTCGGCAGCACTACAGGTAGAAATTGCACAGAGCTTTTGTAAATGCTGCCATTCATAAGAGCATCATAGTGACTTATTGAAGGCTATACCTAGTAATGGAGAAAAAAATTTAGAAAAAAAGCTTATTGATATCATTGAGTAAAAGCATGGGGACTTTTATTAATCCATCCTAAACTTAGTAACTATGAAAGGAGCATATTATATAGAATCCCTAGACTGTGTTTCCTTTGGGCAATGAAAAATAGGACAAATGTATTTCTGACGAAAAAAGCTGCTTGTAAACCAAAGCAGTTGTTTCATGGTCCAAAGCTGCTGCAGAACAGCCAGAAATACATTTTACAGCACATGAATGACTTTTCCACTGAAATATAGCACATCCTAGAGTTCATGTATGATTACTTGCATTTCAGATACACCAACTCTGGGGAAAATTATGTTAGTCTTCTTAAACTTCCATTCTGACTTACTTTTCCACAAGCCAAGTTTCTAGTGTCTGTCACATCAATAATACAAGGTTAACATTTTCAGAAGTCACCTGTGAGAAAAGTGTGGGGCTTTACCTACTTACCTAGCTCAAAAATAGCCAAAATGCTTTTCCTCAAGCCTCAAAAAAAAAAAAAAAAACCCAACAACTCTCCCCCCAAAAAAAGAGGAAGGAGAAAAAATCCATTATGGCTCGGATGATGATGAAGCTGAAAGACTTTCTTGTCTGAGACCTTCAAATTAGATGTAAAGAGGAAAGGGAAAAACAGTATCAGGCTATTCTATGACAAGCTGTGGGATGACATACCAGGGTTAGTGGGACAGGGTGCTGCTGATGGCCTTCAACCAGTCTCTCTGAGGCGAGCTGGGGTTGTGGCAGCACAGTTAAAGTCATACAGAAATGAACCAGGGACTCCTGAGGTAGTAGGAGCTAAATGGAAAACATCCACAGACCACCTCAATGGAACTAAGGGATGTTCCACAAAGAAGGTGAGATGGCAGGGGTGCTCACCAGGCCACTCTCCTTCATTTATCAGCAGTCCTGGCAGCCTGGGGAGGTCCCAGATGATTGGAAGACAGCAAATATAACACCCATCTGTAAGAAGGGAAAGAAGAATGATCCAGGAAATTACAGGCCTGTCAGTTTGACTTCAGTGCAGAGAAGTTATGGAGCAGATCACCCTGAGTTCCATCATGCAGCAAGTGCAGGACAACCACGTGATCAGACCCAGTCAGCATGTGGGCAAGTCCTGTTTAACAAACCTGATCTCCTTCTAAGACTGGGTGACCCGCTTGTGGCATGAAGGAAAGGCTGTGGATGTCATCTCCCTGGACTTTAGTGAGGCATTTGACACTTGCCCACAGCATTCTCCTAGAGAAATAAACTGCTCTTGGCTTGGATGGGCATATGCTTTGCTGGGTGAAACACTGGCTGGATGGCCGGGCTCAAAGAGTCGTGGTCAATGGAGTTAAATCCAGTTGACAACCGGTCACAAGTGGTGTCCCTCAGGGCTCAGTACTGGGGCCACTCCTGTTTAACATATTTGTCAATGATTTGGACAAGAGGATGGGGTGCACCCTCAGTAAGTTTACAGGTGACACCAATCTGGATGGAAGTGTCGATGTGCTTGAGGGTAGGGAGGCTCTGCAGAGGGATCTGGACAGGCTGGATCACTGGGCCAAGGCCAACTCCATGAAATTCAATGAGGCCAAATGCCAGGTCCCGCACTTCAGTCACACCAACCCCCAGCAGCGCTACAGGCTTGGGGAGGAGTGGCTGGAGAGCTGCCAGGCAGAGAGGGACCTGGGGGTGTTGGTGGACAGTGGCTGAGCATGAGCCAGTAGTGGGACCAGGGGGACAAGGAGGCCACCGGCATACTGGCCTGGGTCAGGAATGGTGCTGTCAGCAGGAGCAGGGAGGGGATGATGCCCCTGTGCTCGGCTTTGGTAAGACCTCACCTTGAGACCTGTGTCCACTTTTGGACCCCTCACTACAGGAGGGACATTGAGGTGCTTCAGAGGGGTACAGAGGTGGCTGCCAAGCTGGTAAAGGGCTTAGAACACAAGTCGTGTGAGGAAAGGCTGAGGCATCTCAGTCTGTTCAGCCTGGAGGAGATTGAGGGGAGATGTCATCGCTCTCTACAACTACCTGAAGGGAGGTTGTAGAGAGGCAGGGGTTGGTGTGTTCTCCCTAGTGGAGAGTGATAGGATGAGAGGAAACAGATTTAAATTGTGCCAGGGGAGGTTCAGGTTAGATATTAGGAAGAATATCCTTACTGAAAAGGTTGTCAGGCATTGGAACAGGCTGCCCAGGGAGGGGCGATGTTTAAGAGATGGGTGGATGTTGCACTGGGGGACGTAGTTTAGTGGGTTGATAGGGCTGGGACAAAGGCTGGGCTCGATGATATTCAGAGTCTCTTCCAGATGAAACTATTCTATGATTCTATGACTCTATGGCCGACAGCCCAGCTCAAGTCCCTCTACATGAATGCATGCAGAGTGGGCAACAAACAGGAGGAGTTGGAAGTCACTGTGCTACTAGAAAGCTACAACATAGTGGCCATTACTGAAATTTGATGGGATGAAACCCACAACTGCAGTGTAGCTATCGATAGCTACAGGCTGTTTAGAAGGGACAGATGAGGAAGGAGGAGCAGAGGTGTTGGCCTCTATGCTAAAAGACGGATAGAGCGTGAAAAGTTATCCCTAAAGAATAGTAAGGTTCAAGTTGAAAGCTTATTTGTAGGAATTAGCAACCAAGGCAACAAGGGGAACTTTGTGGCTGTAACACAGGCTGCCCAGTCAAGAGGAGCCAACTGATGAAGCCTTCTTATTCCAGCTACAAGAGGCATGACACTTGCAGGCTCTTGTCCTGCTGGGGGATTTTAATAACCTTGACATCTGCTGGAAGACTAAAACAGTGAGCTGTAGGCAATCCAGGAGACTCCTGGAGTGCCTCAGTTACAACTTCATAAGCTGGAAAATAGACAGCCATACCTGAGGGCATGCAATCACCAATGTAGGTGAGCTCATCAGGGATGTTAAGATTGGAGGCAGCCTGGGCTGCAGTGATCATGCACTGGTGGGATTCATGGTCCTAAGGGATGTGAGTTAGATGAGAAGCATAGTCATGACCCTGAATTTTAGGAAAGCAAATTTCGACAGCCAGCTGAATATGAGCCAGCAGTGTGCCCAGGTGGCCAAGAAGGCCAATGGCATCATGGCTTGTATTAGAAATTGTGTGACCAGCAGGAGTAGGGAGGTGATTGTCCCCCTGTACTCAGCACTGGTGAGGCCGCACCTTGAGTATTGTGTTCAGTTTTGGGCACCTCAGTGTAGGAGAGATATCGAGGTGTTGGAGCGAGTGCAGAAAAAGGCAACAAAGCTGGTGAAGGGCCTGGAGAGCAGGTCTTATGAGGAGCGATTGAGGGAGCTGGGACTGTTCAGTTTAAGGAAGAGAGGGCTGAAGGGAGACCTCATCATGCTCTACAATTACTTGAAAGGACATTGTAGAGAGGTTGGTGCTGGTCTCTTCTCACAGGTCATTAGGGCCAGAACCAGGGGGAATGGGTTCAAGTTGCAACAGGGCAAGTTTAGACTGGACATTAGGAAGAAATTCTTCCTGGAAAGAATGGTCAGACACTGGAACAGACTGCCTAGGGAGGTGGGTGAGTTGCCATCCCTGGATGTGTTTAAGTGTCGCTTAGATGTGGTGTTGGGTGATATGGTTTAGGGGTGAATTTGTAGTGTAGGGTTAATGGTTGGACTCGATGATCCCAAGGGTCTTTTCCAGCCTGAACTGTTCTATGATTCGATGAGTCTATGAATAGCAAGAAGGGCTTCTACAGGTATGTCAACCAGGAAAGGAAGGTTAATGAAAGTGTACCCCTCCGATGAGCATGGATGGAGACCCAGTGACAATATATGAGGAAAAGTCTGAGGTTCTCATAAACTTTTTTGCTTCACTGTCAACCTATCTCCTTATAGCCCCCATGCAGAGGGACCAGAGGTTGGAGAACAAGTGGACAAAGTCCCTCAGACTGTAAGTGAAGATCAGTTTGTGATCACCTGAGGAACCAGAACAGACATGTCTATGGGATCTGATGAGATGAATTCCATAGTCCTGGGGGAATTGGCTGATATAGTTGCCAAGACACTCTCCATGATAAAAATCAGTCAGGTGAAGTCCCTGGTGACTGGAAGAAGAGTAAACATTGCATCCATCTTTAAAAAGGGTAGAAAGGAAGACCGTGGGAACTACCAACTGGTCAGCCTCACCTCTGTGCCCAGGAAGATCACGGAACAGACCCTCGTAGAAGCACTGCTAAGGCCCATGGAGGACAAGGAGGTGATTGAAGACAGCCAGCGTGGCTGCACCAGGGTCAAGTCCTGCCTGACCAGCCTAATGGCCTTCTACAATGGAGAGACTACATCAGGAGACAAGGAAAGACTGATGGATGTCATCTATCTGGACTTCTACAAGGCCTTTGACACATTACCCCACAACATCCTTCTCTCTAAGTTGGAGACATACAAATTTGAAGGGTAGACTATTTGGTGGATAAGGAATTGGTTGGATGGTCACATCTAGAGAGTAGTGGTCAATGACTTGACATCCAGATGGAGAAAGGTGGCAAGTGGTGCTCCACAGAGACCTGTGCTGGAACAAGCACTGTTTAATATCTTCACTGATGATACAGGGAGTGGGATTGTGGACGCCCTTAGCAAGTTTGCAGATGATGCCAAGCTGCGTGATGTGATTGACATGCCAGAGGAATGGGATGTCCTCCAGGGAGTTTTGGACAAGCTGGAGAAATGAGTCCATGTGAACCTCATGAGGTTCAAGAAGGCAGAATGCAAGGTCTTGCACCTGGGTCGGGGGAATCCTCATTATCAGCACAGGCTGGGGGATGATGTGAGAGAGAGCACCCCCACAGAGAAGGTCTTGGGGGTGTTGGTGGATGAAAAGCTGAATGTGAACCACTGATGTACACTCACAGCCCAGAAGGCCAATCTCATCCTGGGCTGCATCAGAAGCAGCATGGCCAGCAAGTTGAGAGGGGTGATTCTGACCCTCTGCTCTGCTCTGGTGAGACCTCACCTGAAGTACTGCATCCAGCTCTGGAGCCCTCAACACAAGAAGGATGTGGAGCTGTTGGAGGGAGTCCAGAGGAGGACACAGAAATGATCAAGGGGCTGGAGAACCTCCCTGAATGAGGCTGAGAGAGTTGGGTCTGTGCAGCCTTAGGAAGAGAAGGCTCCAGGGAGACCTCGTAGCAGCCTTCCAGTGCCTGAAGGGGGGACTACAGGAAAGCTAGGGAGGGGCTGCTCACAAGGGCTTGTAGTGACGGAAGGAGGGGCAATGGTTTTACACTGGAGCAGGGTAGATTTAGAAAGAAATTCTTTACTGTGGAGGTGGTGACACACTGGCACATGTTGCCCAGAGGGATGGTGGAGGCTCCATCCCTGGGGACATTCAAGGTCAGTCTGGATGGGGCTCTGAGCAACATGATCTGGTTAAAGATGTCCCCGTTCACTGCAGGGGGGCTGGACTAGATGACCTTCAAAGGTTCCTTCCAGGTCAAAACATTGACTCTGTGATTCTATGATTCTATGATCATCCTGAATAATGTTAAAAGAGGTTTGCACTTGTAACTGGAAGTTTAGCTCTGCTGTGGTATCTGCAAGCCCAGGCGGGTCAGTCTATCTGTGCAAGAAATCATTTAAACATCAATAAGATATTTAATTCGTTTTAAATGATGTATAACTTTTTTTTTTCTCTCCAGGAGTCTGATAATACTTTATGTCTCTTTTCAATGTATTTTTCAGGAATATAAACAACAAAAAAGACATTATTAGTTAAGTAGTACATGTTAAGCTCCCAGGAGATGATAAGACACTTTGGTTTTTAACTCTTCAAATAGCCAGCAATTTCAAACAGAAATCCATCTGTTTGGAACCAAAGTCCTTCTTTGTGCATTTCTGCACAAACCATGCTTCTACTCTACTCCCAAGTGAACATCATGACCATCATGAAAGTGCAAAAAAATTAAACACAGACTTGCACCTCTATTAAAGTCTGTAATATTTAAGCACTATAGAGATAAAAATTAAAATTAAAATGTTAATTCTTTAAGAGCTCACCCTGAAGATTCTCTCTTAAAATTAATTTGTGTGGACACCTTGCCTCATGACCAACATTGGCAACAGGCAAGATGCTGCCCACCTTCCGTGCGAGGCACGATTCTTTCAAATCACACTATGACTGGCAGAGCCAAGGGCTGTCATGGCTCTTGCCTGTATTCAGAAGGTATTTACATGATCAGCTGCTGCTGCAAGATGACCCGGACACCAAGTGTCCCTGGAAGTCTGCTAGAGCCATGGCATCACTTGTGATCCCGTGTTTGCTGTTGGTGATGGGGCGACTTGACGAGCGGGTGTGTTGTTGCTCCCTCTTCCTACTGCCTTACTGAAGCTTTGTTTTACAATGTGTTACCAGACTCCTTTAGTGTTTGGGTTACAGGCGTGAAACAAATAAACTGGTTATAACAGAGGTATGGATCTGTTGGACCAGTGCTCAGTGTGGAGCTGCTCGCCATCACTTAGCTCCATGATTATCAGAGGTCGGGAATTACAGTTCTCACGTGTTGCCTGACCTAGTCGAGAGGTGGCATCCCTGCCCACAACAAGGGCGTTGGATTAAAATGATCTCTAAGGTCCCTTCCAGCCTAGGCCATTCTATGATTTCTATGATTACACGGTCAACAGCCTTCCCAGCCTCTGTACAGGGCTCCATCATGAACAAACGCCATCCTCCCCAGCGATCCAAGCTGAGCTCTCACCTGACGCCCGCTCAAAATTAAATTATCTGGAGTCTAGAGACAAAGTGAGCAGGATTGTTCGGAAATAGTAGCCTGAAATGAAAACTATAAAATCAGCTAAATGACTAGAAACAAGATCCAGAGCCAACGAGTTCAAATATCCAAAGCAAGAGACAGACAGGGCAAAAAGGGGGGTGTTTACAACCAAATGATAAATTTCCAGAAAATTGCCTAAGAAAGGCCTGGCACAAAGCCCTGTTTGAAGCTTCCTGTGGTTTCAGCTGGGGCCAACCCAGCACACCTGCCAGAGCAACATGTTCCCTTCTGCATTACAGGAGTACGAGGCATAAAGACAGGTCTCCATGCTCTCCTCAAGCTGAGCTTGTGACTCCTAGCCTGCTGCTAGGAGATTTCTTGCACTGTGAGATTTCTTTTTATATAACAACATTGTTTTCCAGGTGAGCTCTGACTTCATAGTTTCTTTAGGCATTTGTGGAGCACAAGGAAAACCAGAAAATTCGGTTGAGACAGGGCAATCCCAGACAATCCAAGCCTTCAGGAAAAAAACACCCCCAAGAGCTGCTATGGGCTTCTGCTGAGATGCAGAAAAGACTGCCAAATGTGAGGAGGGAAAAAGTCACAGCCGCTTCTCTCTGGAAGAAATTACCCAGACTGTCTTAAGCCTAGCAAAATGTGGAGGACAGCTGGCATTGGCTGAGGTCTATCTCTGAATGTACCACTGATATTCCCTTCTCCGACCCTTTCACTTAACATAGGGATTTCAAAATAATCTTGAAACACGAAATATACAGAATCACAGAATCACGGAATGTTGGGGGTTGGAAGGGACCTCAAAAGATCATCTAGTCCAACCCCCTGCCAGAGCAGGATCACCTACAGTAGGTCACACAGGAATGCGTCCAGGCGGGTTTTGAATGTCTCCAGAGAAGGAGACTCCACAACCTCCCTGGGCAGCCTGTGCCAGGGCTCTGTCACTCTCACAGTGAAAAAGTTTTTTATAATATTTTTATGGAACCTCCTATTTTCCAGCTTCCACCCACTGCTCCTTGTCCTGTCATTGGACATCCCTGAGAAGAGCCTGGCTCCGTCCTCCTGACACTCACCTTTGACATATTTATAAACATTAATGAGGTCACCCCTCAGCCTCCTCTTCTCCAAGCTAAAGAGACCCAGCTCCTTCAGCCTTTCCTCATCAGGGAGATGCTCCACTCCCTCCATCATCTTTGTGGCTCTAATTATTGTTCTTCCCTAGCTAGTGATTTTCATTTGAAGTTCATCAGCATACGCATTCGTTTCATTCTTCCTGAGCGGGCCAGGCTGTGCTCATCTGTCCATCTCACAGCGCAGCCGTGCCTCGTAGCCACTGATAACCTCATCTGCTTTTTCTCGTCTGCTGCGACTGGAGTGGCAGTGAGGAGCATATGGTGATCTCCAGGATGAGGTCACCTGGAAATGCCTCCCAAGGACGTGCTGAATTGATGCTTCTCGTGCGGCTGAGCAGATGTTTAAGTGGTGCTCAGAGGGCCTGACCCAAGAGCCAGAGGTTGGAGGCTAATCGTTGCAAATTAACATTTTTTAAAACCTCAGACTTGATTTCTTTAAGCAGCAATGGAGGCCTTGGTGTGGTCACAAGTAAGAAATTTTGCTTGGGGGTTCTCCTCCCAGCGTAACAGAGAATCCTGAGAAAGAGTCAAGGCTGTGTTAAAGCAAGCCTGCTCAGAGGATGGCTAGGACTTAACTGGGCATTTGAACGGAGACTTCTCTATACAGCTCCAGAGTGAAAAAAAAAAAGAAAAAAACAGTGGAATGCTAATTTATCTGCAAACACAGACTGACAAAATGCAAGTCAAAAAAGGAGTTTCAGCAGAAGAGTAAGCACAATACACACCCTGAAGTCCAGAACACTGTCGTACTGTAAGCCATGCACACGTTAGTAGAGGAAATAACACATAAAATTTGTGCTTTGTTGACTTTCTGTGATAAACAACTTATCATAAATATTTAAAATCCATTATAACTTTTTATTTATCCTTAAATGCAGTATGCTAATTTTGCAATGTTAAGATTTTTCAGTCCACTTATTTGCATAATTGCTGCATTGCATTTTGATAAAAGTTTTGATTCAAGATACTTACAAGTGATAGCATGATTTTGTATTAAGAAAAAAAAACACAAAAAAGAAACCTTTTAAAGCAAAATGCATTATAATAACTAACATAGATAAGAGGGAAAAAATTGTAATTTGGTTGAGGGCAGAGAAAAGCTTTCCATAAATTAAAAGTGTCTGCTGGGTGCTAAGACATCATAATAGTCTGAGCGAATGTTGAGTGAAATGCTCTGGGTAGAATGAATAGAGTTGCCGTGATTAAAAAATTAACTGGTGGTTAACTGTAATTGGCAGCAATTCAGCAGAAGTGATTTTTCCTAGAGATGAGAATAATGGCATCAGCTAGAAGGAAAAAGGATGTAATCTGGGAAAATAAATGAGTGCTTCAGATTTTCTGTCTAACTCACCTGTTGAGTGTGTGCTCCTACATAGTTACATGACCATGTACATAGCAGCTCCAGATTTCTGGGCTTTTAGAGGAAGCAAGGTGCAAACCTGACAATCAGCTGGGCAGAATCAGGTGAAGCAGCAGAAGATTCTGGAATAAATTGCCCAGAGAAGTTGTGGTTGCTCCCTCCCTTGAGGTGTTCAAGGCCAGGTTGGATGGAGCCTTGAGAAACCTGGTCTAGCTGAGAGGAATCCCTGCCCATGGGAGGGGGTTGGGTCAGATGATCTCTATGGTCCCTTCCAACATAAGCCAAGCTGTGATTCTATGGTTTTAGAAATATCCTATGATTCATAGCTCGCTACATAATAGGCTTTATCACTGCTTCATCATTCTGTATTCTCAGACACAAATATTAATTGGAAATTCAATGGGAGAAGTGAGTTCAAAAATGGGTCCAACTCAGACCATAGAATCCCCAGCCCCATCTTTCCAAGGAGTGGAGGCAGCTGAGCCCTGAAGGCACCAGCCTCCTCTGCAGCCTTCACATTGGCACAACAACACTCCATGGCCAAAACTATCAGGAGCCAACGTTTCAGCCCTGCTTAGAATAGTTCAGAATGGCTCAGCATATGTATGAGAAGGAGTGGAAGCTAAGCTTTCAAATATTTATTTGGAAAAATATTATCTTTGAAAACCTCCTCGAACACCTTTCCACCTGCACCATATATCAGGTAACAGGAAGGTGATTTGTGAAGAAATGGATCTGAGTAGTAGTGCTGGTGAGGAGCAAAAATGCTGAAAGAGGAGCAGAACATGAAAACAGGACTTTGCAAAACATCTTTGGGAGAAATTTCATGGAAAATTTTCGTGCCAGAAAGGAGAAAGGCTGCGAGACTGGAGGCCCCCAGCTGAAGCAGGAGACTGCAGTGAATAAGCACCCAAAAAATCTAAAATGCATTTTTCATACATTCAGGGGGAAA
Organism: Trogon surrucura; assembly: GCA_020746105.1. Lineage (NCBI taxonomy): Eukaryota > Metazoa > Chordata > Aves > Trogoniformes > Trogonidae > Trogon > Trogon surrucura. The sequence goes on from CM036658.1 coordinate 3,063,052, forward strand.
GTATGCCTTCTGCAGAGAGTTGGAAGAAATCACCATGTTGTTACATAAAATCTCAAAATTTATCACTATATTAAATAACTTTGACATTCGGCTATGTTTGAGGTGAGCAGAGACGGGAGAGTCCAAGCCAAAAAAAAAAAAGCTCCCAGTATTCAGTCAGAGGCACTCCTAAACACTCAGGTTTGCAGAAGGTAATGCAAGGTAAAGACAGAGAGATGGGAAGTGAGAGCATTCGTGGTGAAGGCCTTTGAAGGGAGAAGAGCATCTCTTACTGAACATAAAGGAGCAGCAGAATTTGGAATAATTTCAGAGATTTTCACAAGCAGAAATGATGCCTCTCTGCTTTCAAAGGGCAGCACCAGGCAGCAAATACATCCCTGGAAACGACAGTATCTGATGCACTGTAAGCAGGTTCTGAGGTGACCTGTGATACCCGAGCAGCTGTGATGGGGTTGTGGATGTGCTCAGGCTGGAGTCCAGCAGTCAAGTCCACGTTGTGCCCAGCACGAGAAGGGATGACCACAGTTGTGAAGACTTGTAGCGCAGAGATATTTGGGGAACTGTAAGACATAGAAGTGCATAGCATAGTGCTTAAGAGCAGGTCTAATTCCAAACAGAAATTAAATTCATGCCGATTCACCAGTGCTTTCAAGACTACGTTGCTTAGACTTCGATTTAAACATGTTCAGAAGTGCCTATCTGCTGGGATGCAGCTGTGCTCTCTCCCATTTAGCTAGAATATCACCTCTGAGCTCGCTCTTTGTCATATATTTGTACAGCACCCACCACAGATAAACCTTGAACCTTGACAAACCCAGCCCAAGTAAACAGATATTACGACAAATCTGTTTATAACCTGCAAAGACTGTATTTACAGATTGTGTAGGGGCAACAAAACAAAACAAAACAACCAACCAAACGGCTGATTTGTCGCTTTCAGTGCTACTATCCATTTCACAATTAAGCAAAGAAGGTGGCATTTCAAAGTAATATTTAACCGTAATAAAATCACTACTGTGAAAGGAAAAGGATGATGACGGCTGCATAATCTCAGCTTTCTCTTTCTTGCAGGCACGAGCAATAACACTGGCCTGCTGTGAGGAGCAAGGAAAATGCTGCTTTTCAGAAACTTGAATTAGTGTTTGCCTGACCTATTTCTAGTGCTGAAAATTAATTACTTTTCAAATGTGTTTATTTTTAAATTACAACTCATTGTAGCTGGGATTCAATACCTGAGAGTCTAAAATCACACACCTAGACTGTCATGCATCAAAGCCACCTTCCCAGGGCAAGTCATGACCTAATCTCCTTCTAATTCTATTACTTTTTGCATTGCAGCAAGAGGAAAGCTTAAAACCACAGATGCAGTACTTGGGTATCCTGTCAACCCTTAAGCAATGACTGGTTGAACCCTCAGTTTTAGATTGGACTTCATATTACATGGAATTTGTCGGCAGCTACAAGCCTGGCAGCCACCAATATTCTCTTTGCTCATGACGGGTTCAAAAAAGCCCTCCATATCCAAGTCCGTCATCTGAGTGCTTTTCCTCAGCCCTTACTTACTTTTTTTCAAAGGATACTCAGAAATACAGACAGTTCACAGAGAAACCGATGGCAACGTGGGGGCTAGAAGGCAAGCCAGATGTTCTTGGGCTTTATTTGTTTTACAAGCATTGGGTTCTTGTGTGTCTAAACTACTAATTTTAATATTGTTGTTTTTCTATCAGCAGACACATCACTTCTGGCGTAAGGCTCGCAGTGCTCACTTGAAGCAGTTTTCATCAGTTGTCGTCTGGGAAGCTGCTGTCGCCTCACTTTTGCTCAGTGGCACCTGGCAGATGTCTCCATCTCTCAGCAAAAGGAAAACACCTGGCTCTTCACAGTTGTCTTCTCACTGAACTTAACTCAATTATCCTCATTTGTTTCGAACACGAAAGGCATCATTCCTTGACAAAATGCACGACTCCCAAATTTAAGTCTGTATTTATTTCTTCGAATGGTTAAGTACTGTATGAAACATATCAGTGGGGTCTATAGTCAATTCTTGTGACAGGCGAGTAAAACCAACTTATTCCAAATTTGTGAGTGTTTTAGCTGAGCAAATAACCATCCTCTTACATTGAGAAAAATATATTTGAGATCCAAACAATGGGTGCTTAGTGGGTGTCTCACACAGCAGTTGTGGTGTAGAGTCTCAGAACTGAGGAACTTTCTGTTTCTCTGGTGAAATAACGTCTCTAGAACAAGGAGCACGCGTTGCTCGAGCTAATCACTCAGTTTAACTGTGATGTGAACGCTGTGAATTCTGTTTGACAGAAGGAGTTGTTCAGAGAACACGGTATTTCTGAATGTCTGCACCAAAATATTTGTCTGACACAGCAAATGAAGGCAGGTAAAATTTCTGTTCGCCTTCCGAGACAGAAAGTGTGTTTATAAAATTTACGAGTCATTTATAAAAACGCTCTTGGAGACAGGATGAGATGGAGTGAGGAGAGTTGGTTTCCTTTCTCCCATCTGAAGAAGGAGGGCTGGGAAAGCAGTAGAGCAAGGTCTGATTTTAAGCGGAAAATGGCTAAGTAAATAAATTTACATCTGGATTTCAACGGTGAATAAACTCTTCAAATGTTTGTGCTTTGCAAATATGAAAGGCACTTTAAATCTAGGTTGTGCCTGCTAACTTGTACTCCTTTAAAGGCAAAGTCTTTAGATTCTGTGCCCCCACATTCACTGCTATTGTGAGGAACCTCTGTAATGATTTCTTAGTTTAGTAACTCAGAACCTGCCTAATCTGAGGAATTTCAGGTTATGAGAACTTCAGGACTGTGTTTTAAGCTTTCTTGGATTCTTGTTTTCCATTGAAAAAGGTAATTCACAAATATTTGGGTAGTGAAAGCAATGATTCAACGAATATACACTATAACGAATATACACTATAAATCTGTGCTACTATTTCAAGCAGATATTCTGTACAGAAGATTATCCCACAGTTTTCACATCTTTCCTTTCCTTTCCTTTCCTTTCCTTTCCTTTCCTTTCCTTTCCTTTCCTTTCCTTTCCTTTCCTTTCCTTTCCTTTCCTTTCCTTTCCTTTCCTTTCCTTTCCTTTCCTTTCCTTTCCTTTCCTTTCCTTTCCTTTCCTTTCCTTTCCTTTCCTTTCCTTTCCTTTCCTTTCCTCTCCTCCTCTCCTCTCCTCTCCTCTCCTCTCCTCTCCTCTCCTCTCCTCTCCTCTCCTCTCCTCTCCTCTCCTCTCCTCTCCTCTCCTCTCCTCTCCTCTCCTCTCCTCTCCTCTCCTCTCCTCTCCTCTCCTCTCCTCTCCTCTCCTCTCCTCTCCTCTCCTCTCCTCTCCTCTCCTCTCCTCTCCTCTCCTCTCCTCTCCTCTCCTCTCCTCTCCTCTCCTCTCCTCTCCTCTCCTCTCCTCTCCTCTCCTCTCCTCTCCTCTCTTTTCCCTTCCCTTCCCTTCCCTTCCCTTCCCTTCCCTTCCCTTCCCTTCCCTTCCCTTCCCTTCCCTTCCCTTCCCTTCCCTTCCCTTCCCTTCCCTTCCCTTCCCTTCCCTTCCCTTCCCTTCCCTTCCCTTCCCTTCCCTTATTTTTTTTAAAGAAACAAAAACCAACTTCTTTCTTCCTATGTTGAATAAGAAACTTTTTCCAATGAAAAATAAGAAGGAGTGGTGTCTGAAGCTTCTCATGCTTTCACTAAGCTCCGTGCTATGGTTTGAAGATACAAAATCTGCTGCCTGTGGAATCATAGAATCATAGAATCATAGAATGTTAGGGATTGGAAGGGACCTCGAAAGATCATCAAGTCCAATCCCCCTGCCAGAGCAGGAATGCCTAGACTATGCCACACAGGAACGTGTCCAGGCAGGTCTTGAATGTCTCCAGGGAAGGAGACTCCACAACCTCCCTGGGCAGCCTGTTCCAGTGTTCCATCACCCTCACTGAGAAGAAGTTTCTTCTCGAGTCTAAGCGGAACTTCTTATGTTCCAGTTTCAGCCCATTACCCCTTGTCCTATCATTGGTTGTCACCGAGAAGAGCCTGGCTCCATCCTCGTGACACTCACCCTTGATATATTTGTAAACATTAATGAGGTCACCCCTCAGTCTCCTCTTCTCCAAACTAAAGAGCCCCAGCTCTGAACAAGTTGCCCAAATTAGATCTGCTGGGTAAATAAGGCTGTTGTTTATTCTCTGTTGAGTTCTGCAAGGGTCCCTTGTTCTTAAAGCAGATCCAGGGCAAACTGCGGCTACGTGAAGCAAAAAATCCTCAGCAGCCTTTCCCAGTAGTCACCAACACCATCACGAGCAGAGCCCTTGAACTGATTGCTTTGTAGTTTGAGGAATCATCGAGTTTTAAAAATAACATTCAGATTTTAAAACAAATGAGGCATTTGCGCAAAGCATTCAGAAAGAAGATTTTCTAGGCTTTCTTCTCTGCAACTGCAATTATCATTGACCTTGAAGGCACGTATTAATTGTAGTATTTTCAGTCCTCTGAGTTACATGAATGCTTTTTTCTTGAAAAAAAGTTGTGGATTCCATTCTCTAGAAGGACATGCCCCAGTCATGGCATCCAGTTGTGCTCTGCTTGAGGTAGTCAATAATCTCACATCTTCTTCCCTAATGGCTTATTTACAGGTTAAATACATGTATTATCATCCCCATCAGCATATTTAGAGTGAAATCATCCCCTGGTGTAAGTTAGCACCGTGGTTTCTTTACATGGTGTCTGGTGAGCTGATGTACGGGTTTCAAGGCCAGAGGAAGCTGCTTTGACCAATTTCTCTAACTTTATGAGCAGCAGAGGTCATAAAATTTCGTGAGTTCTTTTACTCCAAGAGAAAGAAATATGCCAAGCAGCTGACTCAGTTTCTAACCACTTTAATTAAAAAAAAAAAAAGTAAGATTTTGCTGGATTTAATGGTGATACTGTTACACTAACAGTCTGTACAGCGCAATGCATCCCCTTCCGTGAAAAATAACTTTTCTAAACTGTAACATGTGCCTAAGCTCATGATAAGATCACTGCTTATATACCCAGAAACATCTGCACGCCAAAACTATTTTAGTCATGGTCCAAACTAAACATACCATTTTAATACCGTGTCACTGCATTCCCAGAAAACATACTCCATTTTTTTTTTTTTTTCTCCAGATAATTCATTTCTGCCTTCTAAGTGGAGACAAATCACTTTTGGTTGCACGGCAATATGTCATAGAGAAGATAAAATGGAACATAATTTAAATATTTATCTTTCTAGGAACACTTCCCTTAGGTATGTGCAGCTTGCGTATGTTTATTCAAGAGGCAAAAAAATCAAACTTCGAGAAGAGCTCCCTGTGACCATGGTTTTTCTCCAGTGAATTCTAATTTACGGAGTAGTCAATGAGCTGATGCTAGTGTAGCAAGAACATCAGATTCATGTTCCTGCCTTCTGTTTTAAAGTATTTCTTCCTTTTCTGACATGGGTGCATCTGAGGAAACTACAAGGTGGATTGCACCTGCACGGAGCACGGGTCACTGCTCATTAGTTTTAAATGGCATAGATGGCAGAGCGGTGCCAACATCCGAAAGCTGCCGTCTCAAAATGCAACTTTATAAGCACAACTCAAAGGAACCAAACCAATTTTCCTTTTCATTCCTCCTTCTCTCCTTCCCAGCGCTGCTCCTGCGCGCTGCAGGCTTTATGTAGGTCCTAGCTGCACACCTCCTCAAAGATAAAAGCTTGCCTGTGTGCTGAGAGGAAAAAATTGATGAGGCTACTGCAACACCTTCGGGGTGACTCCTGAGTGATGCCCGCACGAGCATTAGACCTGTCGTGTATCATCTACTATAGGCAAAGGCAAAATAATGGTTTAGCAACTCCTGAAATTATTCAGTTTTGAAAATACAGTAAATAATATAAAATATTATTGATGTTCTCTGTGAAAGTATCCTGGTAAGTAGTGTTTAATGCTCTGAAAAAGCATGTCTTCTGAGTTACAGTTCATGTGTCTCAGTAAATTTAATTCCCAAGTAATCAAACTTTTACTTTGAAGAGAACATAAGATTCAACATGTACCTGCACGTTAGTCAAGTCTGTGTGAGGGAGCAAGCCACAGAAATCTATTCAGGCTCCTACTTCAGCTCAGAGAATCAGTGTGAGTTACACCAGAAAGCGAAATACAGTCTGGATAGAGAACCTTGGCAGCTGTTGCAGATAATAACAGAGAGGAGATTTAAGCATTTTGAAAAAAAAAATGCTTTTGGATGGCAGGCATACAGATGTCTTTTCCCCATTTTGCTTTTTCATTTAGGAACATCCATTTCTTTTTTTTTTTTTTTTTTGAGCGAAGGTGTGTTTTCTTATAATAATCTTTTTCAGGTGTGTGCTTAGAAAAATGGTAATGTCATGATGTATTCTGGCCAAATCCTCAACTCCTTCACCTTTGTGACTCCCATAGCAACTGAGTATTTTAACTGTAGCTCCCTCAGCCCCAGAGACACTGATTTTTGTTGTTGTTTTTGTTGTTGTTGTTGTTGCAGGAAACAAAGAACATTGAGTTTCAAAGAACTAAAAAAAACCAAAACCCAAAGATATTTCAGGAGAGAACTGGGACCACTTAAAGATGAGGTAAGGTTACAGAGGAAAGAGGCAAGGAAGTCAAGGTTATAAAGTGAGTTTCCAAGTCAACCATTATTTCTCGCAGAATGATATTCAAGATCCCACTTTGCAGAGTGGTGAGTGCTGATGCTGCAGAAATATCCCTGCACAGCACGTCACACAGTGTGCTCTGCTTTTTTTTTCTCTACAATAACGAAGAGCTCTCATAACAAGTTCAGGAAATCTGCAGTCAACTCAATATCAGTAAATAAAGTAAATGCTAGTAAACTAGAATAAGGCTTGAAGATTAAAACACGAGGAAGAGACAATTGTCAAAATATTATATGTATTATTTCACCTGCAAATTAGCATTTTTTTCTCTGACAGATATCTTACACAAATTCTTAATGAAAAAAAAAAAACCAAGGGATTGTAATTTTTTCCCCTAGAAGTTCGTAAAATAAGTATAATCAATGCACATAATTTGAAAGAGCTGCTTTTAGAAACAGTATAACATTATCTTCTAAATATTTATAGAAATACATAAGCCTTGCTGAAGAATTATTCCTCTCCTTCATTAGCACATAAAACCTGCTTATTAGTCTGGTTAACCTGGCTATGGAAATACATAAAGACGGCATGCCTCATAAATTTTTGAGTCCGGGATAATATGCCATCAAATTTGACATCAATCCAAAGATTTCGAATGGATGCTTTGATTATCTGAGCAATGGAGTGATCGAATCAGCACAAAGCACTGATGCACACATCTGTCCATATACACGCACATAACTGGCACTTTGGTCGTGTCTTCCTAACCTTGTTTATTTAAAAATTTCGCAGATCAGTTTTGTAAAGCAATTTAAGCATGTCACTTTCTTCCTAAACGATTGAAAAGCACAAACTCAGTCTTATCTAAAAGGAAAATGGGGTGGACCCTTTGCGGATGTCTCGTCACATGGCAGAGCTTACACACTGTGCTTCTCCTGAAATTTGGATGCCAGGCAGTGTGGCGTAATGGAAAGTGGCCATAGAACAGTAAGAAGAGAAGTTTACACAACAAACGCTGCATTTTCTAGTGCAAGAAACAGTTCCTACAACCTGAAGTATGTCACTGTTAGAACATCACCTCAGCTACATCGTTGACTGAACATCAATTGAAATCTGATAAATATGTGTAATTTTCATTTATTTGCCTTGAATATCAATCCAAGTCAACCCATTTTTCCAAGTGTAACGACTTCCAAGATTAAAGGTTTTAGGGGCAGAAAACCAAGAATAAAATGCAGAAGCACGATGTACTAGCAACCATGCATGCAGCGATTTTTGAAAATATCTTAATGAAATCCAACCAAATCTTGGTAGACCGGATGTATGTTTACCCCCAAAATGGCAGCAACTATTCTGGCATCCTCCTCCCAAAACTGCACATAAATTTGGTGTGGCACCTGCCTTGTGAGGACAGGCTGAGGGAGTCGGGGTTGTTCATCCTGGAGAAGAGGAGGCTCCGGAGAGACCTCACGGTGGTCTCCCAGCGCTTGAAGGGGCTACAGGAAAGAAGGGGAGGGACTCTAGATCAGTGACTGGAGTGATAAGACAAGGGGTAATGGTTTCAAACTGAAAGCAGGTAGATGTATATTAGGTATTATTAAGAAATTCTGTACTGTGAGGGTGGGTAAATCTTGAACAGGTTGCCCAGAGAAGCTGTGGATGCCTCATCCCTGGCAGTGGTCAAGGCAAGGCTGGATGGTTCTTTGAGCAACTTGGTCTAGCGGGAGGTGTCCCTGCTCTAGATGACCTTTAAAAGTCCCTTCCAATCCAAACAATTGTTCTATGATTCGATGATTCTATGATTGTATGAATATAAAATACATCATGAATTACGTTATTAAAAGTAAGTAATTTCATTGCTTAAATTAGCACTGGGGATTTTATTTCATTTGCTTGCTAGCAGGTGCTGCAAAGCAGAAGAATCACGTATCAGAGCAGCTGGAGAAATCTGTGTGGCATCATCATTTTACAATACAGGTCTGTTTGTGAGTAACCAAACACTTCAGTATCAGAAGCACAAACTAACTTTCTGGTATGTCTTCTCTTCCAGCTCTCCTTTCCCCTCAAAGTTATTACAAGGTCGTGGTTTTTTTCCATAACACATGGTACCTAGCTCAGTTTGGAGAAGAAATTGCCAGTGAAGACTCTGTTGGCCTGTTGACTGGAGTACCTGACCCAGCACTTCTTGCCTGTGAGTTACAGTCCTGAGCAGAAACAATGGTTATAAGACTTTGTAGACAATGATTTGGCTCTGCATTGGATAAATATAATTAATGTACTGCTAGACATGCCCTTCTTATCTGTGTTGATTTGCCTTTTTTTGTGGTACAAATGTATATGAAACATTCCCATGCCAGCAGCCTCAATAAAGGAGGAAGGCAAATCAGACAGTCCTGAAGACATTGCTGGTGCTGCGAGTTCTTGTGCTACAGCTGATGGTACAAGTTTTTTGCAGATCAGGACAAGCCAATGCTTTCATTGTTGTCAGGTTAGCATGTAGTACAAATGACGGTTTTAATTATAGGGTAATGTAGACTGAGAATACGTGATCTGTCATAAACCCTGCTGGGACAAAGTTCCCTTTTCTCCTCCTGCAAAAGCACATTTCGTGCAATAATTCTGAACTCAGAGTGTGCCCTCGTTCATATTCAACATTTCACATCCTCTGGCCAAGCATTTTCACTCTGGCATTAGGCTTCTAATCCCAGATTTATTAAAAGGTATAACGAAAGACTGGAATGGCAGCTGCCTGTGGAGCTCTTCCTGTCTCTTCTGGGCTGGAAGGGAGCTGTCTACAGGAACACATTGTGCAAAAAAAAACGTCTACAACAGGGTTTAGAAAAAGTCCGATTTTTACATAACTGGAACAAGTCATTTAAAAAGCACAAAATGCAACAGATGGTCCAGTGGTAGACAAATGTGAGGTAATTATTATTCTATCTTTGCAAACACAGTAACCGTGTGACTGGGAGTTTATATAAAATGGTTCTTTATTCCAGGTTAAAATCAGCTGCTTGTCGCCTTGTGTTCTGTTCTTCCTTTTCCAGATATTGAAAAATTTTTACAACGGGGTGTGCAACACCACCCATTTAATTGCAAAATTGAATCAAGTACTGGACAACGAAAAATTTTGGACAGCATAGCTAACAGCAGCAGGCATGATGCCTGCCTGCAAAGGACACCTTTCTGGTCAGTTTTTCTAACACTCTAAAGAGTGTTACTCGCCTATGGAAAAATGATGAAGGCAAAGCCATGAGGAAATGCAACAGGACAAATATTAACCAGAGCAAGGGAAATTTAACGTGCTGACTTAGAGTTCAGAGGTAGATATAAGAATTAGACATGTGGGAGTCAATGCAGTGAGAGATGGGATTTTTCACTCTTTTAATCGCTCTATAATTTCTCAATTATTTGAGATAATGATCAGGGCTAGACTGTGAGAGATGGCCTTTTAACTGCAAGGTACTTATAAGCTGTCCAGGGACAGCTGCCTGGCAGATATGAAGGCCTCCCTTTTGCAGAGTTGGGCTGATTGATAATATTCTAGGGCTGCGTGGGCGTAGATTATCTGAGATTGAGTGCTGATAACATTCTCCCTCCTGTTTACATCATTTACAATTTGATTAGTTGCTTCACTTTTTTCCATGAGGTGTACCTAACATTATTCTTTAGAATGACTACCCAGTACTAGTTCTGAGTTCATACATCTCCTCCCAACACTGTCATTCTTTCAAGATGTGATGAAGCAGGAAAATCTCTAACCCACAAAATAAAATCAGATCCTGCATTTTCCCTTTGGGATGTGCAGAATGCCTTTAACAGAGAGTTCAAACGGGGACTGATATCTCAAATTTTTGCTCGTTAGAAATGTAACAGAGAGGATAACAAACTGTATGCACAATGCAACAAATACTGTTTACTCTCTGTGAACCTGTGCTTGAGCAAGTTTGCCTGGGCTCTGGAGATGAAATGGTGAGAAGCACTATGCAGGGGTTACAGCAGATGACGTGTGTGTCTTTGTAAGAGTCCTGGGTTGAGGAAAGTGACCAGGCTGTGCTGTTCTCACTGGGAAAAAAACTCTCTTTCCGTCTGGACAGAGGACAGAAATCACAGGAAGGAGTCAGAAGTACCTTTGTCATACAGGTGGCTCTCTCTTTGTTCACACTAAAAAATAAGAAGCCCATCAGCTGAACTTGAGTGTAATCCCAGGATGCCATTGGCCTTCTTGGCCACAAGGGCACACTGCTGGCTCATGGCCATCCTGCTGCCCACCAGGTCCCTGTCCCCAGCAGGGCAGTCCCCAACCTGTGCTGGCACATGGGGTTGTTCTTTCCCAGGTGCAAAACTCTTCACTTGCCCTTGTTGAACTTCATCAGGTTTCTCCCCGCCCAACCCTCCAGCCTGTCCAGGTCTCTCTGAATGGCAGCACAGCCTGCTGGGGTGTCAGCCACTCCTCCCAGTTTTGTATCACCAGCAAACTTGCTGACAACACTCTCCAATCCCTCATCCAGGTCACTGATGAATATATTGAACAGCTCTGGCCCCAGCACTGACCCCTGAGGGACCCCACTAGACACAGGCCTCCAGCCAGACTCTGCCCCATTGACCACAACTCTCTGACTTCTTCCCTTCAACCAATTAGTGACCCACCTCACTACCCAATATGTGGGTAGTGACAAGGAGTCACATGTACGCTCAGAAAAAGTGCAAAACTGAAAGTGATTTGGGTAAAGTACGTCAAGATGATGCCTGTACATTGGGATCTCTAGGGTCAAGAATAGCAAGTGCAAAGGCTAAAGTCCAAATTCGCAGTGAGACACACACAAAAATCACATTTGTAAATTCAGAGTCCAATTTGACAGAAAATAAAATAGAGGAACATGAATGCACAAACATACATATTTGGTTACAGGGATCCTTAAAGGTAGTTACTTCAAAACCTGATTTCTACTGTGAGCACAAATCCCTGTCTTTGGTCAGTCCTTTGACAATTCAGCAGCTCTCCATTTCATCAAATGGGGGCTCTATGCCCAGGATTTGCTCTGACAAGGAGGCCCCCCAGAATCTAATTTCCAGAATCTGGAAGACTGTCAAATTTCAGCCTAAAGAAATTTAACGCAAGGATGACTGACTAAGGAGAGATGTCTCTGACAGCATTAGGAAAAGAGAAAGAGTGCGAGTGCACCTGTCTGTGCAGGGGACCCTTTCACCTTCTCCTACGAGTGAAGTGAGAGAATTCTGCCTGTCCTTATGTTTTGTGGTGAGTCGAGGCAAGGTCCCTGGTGTTGGGTTTGGACCCCATTTTCTTTCCTTACTTTCTGCTTTTCTTCTGTTTCTCTCTCCCTCATGTTGCTCTGTACAGACCCCATATTTACATTAAAAGCTTACATTGATTCTTATGGAGCCTTTTAAATATATCTTATTATTATGTTAATAAAAAAGGTCTCTTAACCCAGAAGCTCTGTTTGGGGCAGTACGAGCAGAGAATGGGAGATTGCTGTTAGTCCTGGGCTGAGTCAGAGGGAGACAGCTTCATCTGCTGGGAACAAAAAATAGGTTTCAGAGAGCCTGAGCTTTAAAATCCCACCCAGAGCAGGATCATCCAGTACTGGGAGCTGGATGTCCGCTGGAGGAGACTGCATCGTCATGCCTGGAAGTGGGTCTGGTCTAGTTGGTCTGCAAGTAGCTGAAAAACGTTAGATTTTTATATCACTAACATTTCATGCTACAAATGGTATATACCATATATATATATATATATATATATATATATATATACCATCATCTATGCTGGTGTGGTACCTTACCTTTTTTCAGCCTGTCATGAATGGAATATGGCTGTCTGAACAAAACAGGTGTTGGTAAATCAGAGTTTGTCTGCTCTGAAGAAAATTACAGTGGGATCAGCCAACCTTGTGTGGAGAAAGATGAATGCTTATGTGAAATTGAATGATATGCAAAAGAAGACGATGTTTTTTCAAAAGCATTCATATGGAAATATTAATTAAGATGTACGGACTGATAAATAGATCTCTTTAAATGTTTTCCTATAGCATTTATTCTTAACGTGTTTTTTGTTGAAGCAGCGGATAGCTTCAAATACCATTTTTTCACAAAGAGAACATTACACAAATGCTGTGCTGTTCTGCTTCATCGACGGTCAAGCTTTTTGCAAGAGCAGTGTCTGGTTTTGATTTGTGTAAGCTTTGAAACGCGAAGGGAGTCCAATGTGGTGATGCAACTACCTGGAACAGAGCAGCTTCCTCGCATGCAGATGGACTCGAAGACTGAGGCCAGGTCACTGCCTTCATATCTCTGTGCATCTTTTCCTTACCTGAATATGAGAGAGAAAATGTTCCTCACTTTGCATACAACGGGTACACAGCGAGTGCTCCTGAGATACACTTAGATGTGTGATTTTGGTGGCACTTGACTTATTGTGTGACATTACGATTGTCACCATCTTTGCCTAATTTGCATAGAGGCTGGTTTGCTCTGTGTACATGGAATAACCCAGGCCTTAATGTACCCGGGGTTACACCAGCAGTGGCTCTCCTGTCAAGGCAAGGTTCACTGTATTATAAAGCATATAAGCTTTTCTAATCTTCCCCTGCAATCTTGTCCACAGCCAGTGGTGAATGTGCTTTTAAGTAGTAATGGAAGAAGAGATGGTAATTTCAGCAGATGGGAGTGCAATATTCAAGCCATTATACCAAATCACATCCAGAATATGGTGTCCAATTCAGATTATTTGCATTCAGAAAAAAGACCCGTAAAAATCAGAAAAGTTGTGGAAAATTGTGATTAGACTAATCAGAGGTCTGAGAAGAAAATTGCAGAAGGTTAAAGAAAAAATTACGTAACAAATAACACGCGACTACTGAGAATCAGGATCTCCCAAAATTCCTTCTGATTCGATCCTGATAGTTTTCAATCCTTTAATTCTTACTTTCGTGGCTCAGCCTTCTTCCTTCTACAGACAAAGCTGACATGATTAGATCGGTCTGCCACTTCCCTGAAAATTTACAAACTGATTTACGCTGATTTCAGTCGTCGAGACATAAAGAGGTACCAGAGAAAAAGCTCCAACAGATCATCCCACACGTGTACGGCTTGAAACCCGCACAGGCACGTTCTTCAAGCCTCCCAGGTGGCAGTTAAAGGGTTTCATCTAGCTGAGGATATTAATTAACAGCAGAAAGCAGCAGAGCAGGACTGGGACTGGAAGGTACTGGGATATCTGATGGATATCAGGGAAAATAGGACAGAGATTGAGGGTAATGGAAGGCGCACAGCGACCGTGGACACAAACTCATGGCAAAAGAGGACATGTACTTTTTGTTGCTCTGAAGAAAATCATGCTGGGGAAGAAGCCTGTATATCCACCGAACTTTCAAATTTCTCTTTTCCAATTATTCAGCGGATTACAGTTCCCCTTTAAGACTGTTTTTATTATTATTTTTCCTCATTGTCCCCAGCTTTACATAATTCTGCCAGGGAATCCTCCCGTAAATCTTTTATTGTCTATCTGACCCCTTTATTTTAAGTCCCTGTGGGAATGTAGTCAAATTCTGAACTGAATCTGAGATTCTATTACCGCATTACTTTCTCTCTGCACACAGCTGGCTTGTACAGGAAGATTAAAGTGCTATTTAATCCATACTCCAAAGAAGCCTTATTTTCAGCCTGTGACAGAGGAAGAAAGAGGTTTTTGTCAGTGAGTTCAAAATGAAGCATTATTTAAATATGTATATCCTTCTGCAACAAATGCTGTGTAAATGGCAGGCACCAGAGTATATGGAGAGCCAAAGAAAACCTACAAGTTTACACAAAATCTTCAACATTTTTTTTTTTTTTGGCCAGCAGAAGCTAACTCCAGGCTGTTGCTAAAAAAATCCTGTCTCCAGAAGCTAAGTTGGTGAAGATGTCAGGAGGTACAAAAAAAAATCTGGTCCCAGATGTCCATTTGAACATCTTTTTCCTAGTTCTTTTAGGTTAGCACAAGTGAATGACTGAGGAAAGAGGAGCATTGTACGGAGTCTATAGCACACGAGATTTGCCACAATAGATCAAACACAATGCGTCAGAACCTTTAAATCTTGGTATGCTTTGATCTTTAATAACTTCTTGGACAGTGTGTTCCACAGATCTCAGTTCCACATGATGACACAGAAAATGAAAAACAACCCTTTTGATGCAATTTTGCAGTTTGCTACAATTAAATAGCTTAAAACGTTCTCTTGTGTTACAAAGAGCGAGGAGCAGAAACTCGAAATTAAAGCATTTTCCTCTTCTTGTACATTATTTTCCATATTGCTTTCCTCAAATGCCCTCATTTCACTCTTTTCCTAGAGCAAGCACCCATTTCTCCTCCCCGTGGGGTTGTTCCAAGCTCTAGGAATACCCAAATGCAAATAAGGGCAGTGTTAAGGCTGCAAAGGGCCTCTGATGAATGGGCTAACACGAGCTTTTTCTGTCCGCTTTGTTCAGGTAATGAGGCAACACACGTGATAAGATACTTCTCCATTTTTCCAAAATGAGAGAAGAAACTGGATGATCACGACAGAGAAATCCATATCAGCCCCTATGGTGATCTTGATGGATTTTGCTCACTTCATCCCGTGGCTACGTAGAACTAGCATGCAGCATATATTAAAATAATCATACGCTGGGCTATAACCACCTTCCAGGACTGATACGAGATTGTCTCAGCTCTTGGGACTTTGTTCGTGTTTCCTTAATGCTTGCTGTTGGCAGCACTGCTCTCATTGTTGAATTCTCAAAACAAACTAGTGAGCCGAGATTGCTTTTTTTTCCTGTACGACTGGTATTTTTTCACCCACGAGCTCCGGTAATTTTACTTAATAGGTGCATTTTATTCATCCCCTCTAGTGCTAATTCGCTGTGAAGGAAAGGGAATGCATAATTCTGCCTTGTGTATTTGCCTTGCTCAAATTCATTTAGTATAAAGCGCATGTCAAACAATGTGTATTTTCAGATATCAGTACCACTGCATTTACTGATACAAATGCTACCCGGTTGGTACAAAGGTAATAATAAATGACTACATAATTAGCACTTCAACTGCTAAAAAATATGTTGATTGCTTAAAAAAAAAGGAAAAAATCTGAAGCATAATTCAGATTAATATTTTACTTCAAATTTAGGACTTTGTGACATGAACATTAGCATTAAGGTGTTAGCAAGGGTAAAAGAGGAGCTGAATATTTATGGAAGCAGCAGGACATATTTATATTATGGTAACAGAGGTGTGGAATGACTTTCAGAAGGAAAATAAAAAAACAAAGTTAAAAGGTGTAATTGTGTTATTATGGCATGCATCCTCAATTCCCCCACATACGAGCGTGCCAGGGCTTTTTGTGTCATTCTTTGTGACAAGCCCTTGTGGGAGTCCCACTGAGTCTACCCCATCACAGCAGCTGGACTTTCAGATTTACACCTGAGGACACCTCTAGCAAAAGAAACTACCTCAGCAATGCTCACTACCACACAGCAAGGCTCTCCTTTCGTGTGTTTTCAACTTGCGAGGTAAGGAAATGTGTCCTGAAATGTGGGAACGTGGAAAAGCTATCTATCTATATCTATATCTATATCTATATCTATATCTATATCTATATCTATATCTATATCTATATCTATATCTATATCTATATCTATATCTATATCTATATCTATATCATCTATATCTATATATCTATATATCTATATATCTATATATCTATATCTATATCTATATCTATATATCTATCTATATCATCTATATCTATATCATCTATATCATCTATATCTATATCTATATATCTATATATCTATATATCTATATATCTATATCTATATCTATATCTATATATCTATCTATATCATCTATATCTATATCATCTATATCTATATCTCTATTTTGGCAGAATGAAACGAGATGACATGCCTGCTTCCTCCTTGCACCCCTGACTCTGCTGAGCCTTGTGGAAGGGACTTACCATGTCCCAGAGGAGGACTCTGTTTCAGGTTCTGAAAATCAAGAGGGGAAAAAAAAAAACAAGCACAGAAAGCAAAAGCACAGAACAAGAAAATCACACCCTGAAACCACAACCCAGTCCTGAACTGAGCCCTTCACCAACTAAATTGGGCTGAACTCTTCGCTCTGCAATGCCTCGTTACCTCATGTCCTCCCTGTTATTTTCCCCATTGCTCCATGCAGAAGCCTTGACACACACCCTGTGGCTGCTTTCGTTGGATAATGGGGAATAATGGAGAGCTATTGAGTTTATCAAAAGGGTGTGAAACATGAGACATAGAACATTTAAGCATTCTGCATTAAAAATTCACACAGTTTCTCATGTATGGAACCATTCAAGATTGCATCCTTTGTTCAGTGGTCTCAAACTAAAGGTATTGACTGTGATTCTTCTACCTGGGTATTCTGACACTGTTTTTCTAGTTTTGTACTCATGTCTCCTCCACCTAGGGCTTTGGAAGTTATAGAAGTACCTCTTCGAGAAATTTGTGTTAAAAAAGCTTCATTTATCATTCAACAACTTTCTATTGCAGATTCGTCTCCTTTTCAACTCTGATTTTTCCTAAAAGCAAAATATATTGCAAAATGTAATTGGAAGGAAAAATCAGCATGCAATTACTAATAGCAGGGATTCCCTGAACACCTACATAACTGATAAATAAATAAGAATAGCAGATTTTCTGCACTGTTTGCTTCTTTCACTCCTCGTCTGATTGTTTTTCATACTTTTTAATGTTCCTTCAGAAGTAATAACTTGTAATTATTCTGTTAGTGAAGTGATGAAAGCAAAGAATTATTGATTCCCACATCAGACATTCCAGATTTGCAGGGTCCTTTGAACCCAAATTATGTCACGTATTATATAGGCCTTTCATTTAAGCTGGGTGTCATTTTACTGCTGAACAGCACTGCATTATCCTGTAGACTTTTCCCCATAAGAGTGGTTGATTTTCTGACTCTGGAATAGTCAGACATGTAGGTTTTGCACATTTTGTTAGCATGGGGAGATTCACTAGTCAGTGGCTACTGAAACACGTCTCCAAAGTCAGTCTTCATCCATCAATTTACATAGCTATTATTTCTTGGGTTTGATCTGCATACTTTCTTGTGAAAAGATATCTGGTGTACGGGTAGGACTTGTCACGGTTTGGTGGGGTGTTTTTTTTTGTTTAGAACTGTCATTTGGGATAAAATTCCTCCTGATAGATTATCATTCTCTTCTCTCTTCTGAACTGGTCCCAGAAATCTCGGGTTGGTCAAGAGGTTCTACTCCCTTCATTTAACTTTTCAGAGGTGACAGAGAAAAATCTTCAAGTATTAGCGACAGAAAAACCTACACAAACTGTAATGAAACTGCTTCAACAAAGGCTAATCTTAATCATGTTTACTTAAACCCTCTTCTTCATTCTTTCCTTACAGTTGAACTTGATCATTTCATCATTTTGTCATTTATTCAATCCTCCGTCACATTGGCTTTTAATCATAACTCGTATATTTTAACAGCCTGGGAGGACAAAGCAAGAAACAACGGAGTATGTCTCAGGAAGATCAGAATCAGAGCTATTCTATCTCAGAAACAGTACTCTAGTTCTGCCGCATTTGTCCTTAAAGAATTTTTAGGTGGTTGCTCTACATAATCCTAGTCAGAGAAAACCTTCCTTGCTCAGCAAGTTGTCTTAAGTAACAGAATCACAGAATTGTCTTCCAGAAGACTCTCACTGTGTGCTCCAGTGATAAAGTGACACTCAAAGCACATAACTCCATGATGCCTGGGTTGTTTTTTCTTGATTTTTAAGGGACAAAGTCGTAGCTTTGATACTGATATTAGCTTTGATATTGCAGTAGTGAGCTGCTGCAAATTCCGTCAGCATTCTTGGAAAGTTGCTTTTGGGTCATGTTTTAGATCTAATAAAGTTTACTCTTGCACTGTATTTTACCTTGCAGATAATCCTACCAGGTAAATTTTTCTCCATGGCCTCTCTTTGACCCCACAACCGAGTCCTTTGAATATAGTCGCGCTGGTTTATTTTTATTCTCAATTACGAGGTAAAACAGGTGCAATACAAAAGAAAACTACAATTCACCTCCTGCCTAATGTAAATCATTGAGAGTAAATTATGTACAAAAAACCTCACTGAGATCTATAAAGAGCAGATTAAAACGTACTATGTTACGTTTAAAGCCTAGTACTATAGACATCACGCATGCAGATGAAGCCCACGCACGCATCACAATGGTTTAATTTAGTAGCAATGCCACTTATTTTTCTGTGTCATGGAAAAACTGAGTTCAGTAGCAAATGGTACATTTACAGAGAATTTGCAGCATCACTGTGAAACTCCCAGCGAGTCATTTGGAAAATTTCCATTAAGAACCTTCTCTTGCACTTATTTTGCTACTTAAATATTCTTGTTTGTTTGTTTGTTTAATTCCATTACAGATGTTTTCCAGATTCAAAAGACTGGCTATGGGACTTGTACATAATCCTACTAATCTGAACAGCATTCTGCATCATTTTTGTTGCTTAGAAACACTAGAGGGGCCAAATATTTTTTTTTTTTTTTTTTAAAAAGGCAGTACAAGTTTGGCAATCATAAACTGGGACCTTAAACTAAATAGGAGTCTTGGCTAGTCCTAGTCCCCTGGGCTAAGCCTGTCACAGACAGCAGGCTTTTCCTTTGGGTTTCCATATTCTCATAGATTCTTTCTCATCCTTCACTAGTCCTTTTCTGGCCACTTAGCATCACAGTCAAACACATATTATATTATATAAATATATAATATTTGGCAAATAATGCCAACTGGGTTTTGTTTCTGTTGTTTTCCAATATTCATTCCTAAACTGGAAAGCCTAAGGAAGCGTAGTTTTTGCAAAGCTTTCCTCAATCTCTCTGTGTGAAATTGTGCAATCTGTTGCACTGCACAGTTTAGCACAAGGACAGGTTTCTCTTCTTCAGAGTCCAGCCCCATCTTTCATTTCCATCAACCCAACCTGAGCAGTAAAGAACAGGCAGCTGTCCTGAATTACAGCTATTATGTATTACAGCTTCTTTTACATTTAATTTTAGAGTTTTGTCAGCAAGCCAAAGTTCTGTCTACAGTCATGCCTTTGTGTGTATTAGCGCCTTTGCTGCAAAGATATTTTTCAGTCGGGTCAGACAAACAATAATTCATTTATGCCTCTGCGTTTGCTCCCATGAACGGTGGATTTGTTGGTGCAAATGCTACACAAATGTATATAGCACTCTTTTGAAAACTTAGATCTGAACCCACAAACTATTTGTGTTTTTATTGTGTAGAATGGCCTGGCATCTTTCAATTCCAGAATAAACTACTGGAGCACTAATCATTATTTGGGTTTGGGGTCTTCTTGCTCCTCATCGGATCACTTCTCTTTCTCTCTTTGCAGGTGTTCATTCTTTTCTTTAAGGATGCCGTTTCTGTTGATCTTGTCTTTCTCAATCAGCATTGTTTTGGGAGCCTTTCTTCAGCCCAGGCTAATGAGTACTTAGGCAACCAAGTCCACAGCCTGGGCTGAAGGCTCCAGTAAATCTGGCTGCTCATGGCCAACAATGTCACTCATGAGACAAGACAAACTGCAATTCGTCGTAATTTTAAGCAACCCCACAATTAATTCCAAAATTCTACAAGCAAACTATTTTCACCTCCAACAATTTCCCAACCCATTTGATCTTGAGTCACTTCATAGAGAACCATACCACAGACCCTTGAAGAGCTTCAGCTCAGGCTTTCCACGCATAAGCTTTGCCAGTGCAGCCATCTGGGCACACGCGAAGCTGTGGAGAGTTGTTACAGCTTCTTTTTAATTCTGTGCTATTCAGAGGGGCTCTTCACCTTTGCTGCTCAATCTTGCCTTGCCTGGAAGGGAAATCCCCATTTTGGACGAAGCTGCCTTGCTCCTCATTATCACTACTTTAATATACGCGCACCTTTCACAACAGAACTATGAATCTGGCTGTGTAGCTGGGTTCCAACAAACCTAATTTCTAATCAGCCTCAAATGAATGCCACATTTTTCTGAGATTTTTGGCCCACCCTGAACTTTGGCATTTTGACAGCTACCTACTACCTCCCCCCAGCCCAAACCAGCTGCAACGTGCATGATGCCCTTCCATCGCCGACTAACGGAAAAGAGCGTCAAGACAAAAAACAGTATTCAAACTTCTGGTATTCGTGCCATTACTGCTGCTGCTGTAAAGCGTTGCTAGTAGCTATATAGATCTGCTTTCACAGGAGCAGATGCTTTGGTTTCTCTCCTCCTTGCATGAGTATGGAGGCCTCTTTATTCTCTTTCTGGTGTGATCAAGGGCTCTGAATGGGTCTACACAGAGCTGTTATAAGGCACTGAGAGAGTTATTAGGCTGATAGCCTAGACTGGCTGGCAAACATAAAACAAAAAAACATCCCTTTGTACGGTAGTCAGCTGCCAGTCTTCAAGGGGCTTTCATGGTGTCCTTTCAACTACGTGGAAATTATCTGTTCTGCAAAATGGACTGTTCTCCTGAAGGATTAGGCAGTTTATCATTACCACATAATTTCCTCAAAGAAGAGCTGGCTCGCTGTTCCTTTTCATGCCAGTAATGAGTTACTTGAGCCAAAAAGCACAGCTTGTAACTATGATTACATTAAAAACGCTTTGTGAAGATTCCTCTGATCTTTTCTAACAACAAAACAGACAAACTTTGACCTGGAAGGGTGTCTTCAGCAGTTGTCTAGTAGGACTGCCTAACGCAGCGTGAATTTGCCACGTTCACGCTTTGGATGGATTTCCGTGGCGTGCTATGAAGTCAGGCACGAGGTGTGCAGTCGTGTTTTCTCAATGCCCACAAGACACCGACGTGTCCTGAAGGGTGAACTGTGCTTATTGCTCATTTCTCAGACTGTTACCATCTACCTCGGAGATGAGACTACGCAGTCTGTTTTGATTGCCAGAGTTTAACTTGGAAAAAGACAACGATCCGCTGGAGCCGTATGAGGATTATCCCAGGCAAACACTATCAAAATAATAAAGTAGAACTTGTTAACGCTTGTGAATTAATCATGATTGATTTATACCCCTTTTCCAGGAAGTCATCAGTGTAGCCACATTTAGTTGTTACTAAGACTTGGATAAAGCTGTAGGTTTGTAGGTTTGATTTCTCCTAAACCCCAGCATTTTAAAATATCCATCCATCATCATAAAAGCAGATAATTATATAGCCTTTCCAGGCGGGTATCTTTATGTTGTCTCACAGATTTAACAACTTACTTTATGAAAGTCTAGTTACATGCTAACTTGTATTATGGAAGAAAAAAATGGAAGATGGTCTTAGACAATCACTTTCAGTGGAAACCTTGAGTGAAAATCTAAGTATTTAGGTATGAAAGGAAGAACCTTGAAAAAGCAAATGACAACGGTATTTTAGCTGCAGAATTACAGAGGCAAGGCTTTTGACAGCTTGAGACACCACCCAAAACAGATGAATTTTCCAGATATGTGATGAAATTTAGCCTCATGGGAGCCTAAGTACCAGGCACTGATGTCCTCAACTGTGCAGAATCGCTCAGCCTTTGCGAATGTCTTAATCTGAACATCTCAGGAGAAACAACTTTGATATTATGTTGATTACTTCATCTGATCCACATCCATAACCTGTTCCTGCAGCTTTGGTACAGTAGCCACTTCCCTGACTGGCAGACTATTTTAAGCTTTCATCATCTATTTAACAGAGATGGAGAGCATAATAATTCTGTTCTTTCCTTCTTCATCAAAGCACAAGAATCCAAAGCAAAAACAGGTGCAGTTTTGCTGGCATCAGGCTGCATTGAGCTGGTGTTTTTTTTACTAAGCTTCTGATTTTGAAAGGAGAGATCATGAAAAATTAGTACAAATGAATGACTATTCCATTTCGTGCATGAGAAAAACCTTCCATATTTAGGTACCCTTCAATTGCTGAAAGATCAAAATAGAGTGGCAATGAGAAGTGGTCATGGAGATCAATTGAATCAAAGCTACACGAGCAAGCATTTGGGAAATGAGATGCAGCCAAAGCAAGGACAGCAGAGACCCCTTGGTGTTTAAAACATGAACAAAACTCTTGAAGTACTTCTTGTCTAAATGCAGATTGATTTATCTGCCACTACTGAAAAGTTCTTTCTGAGCCATGTTTCTGTTTCACTCTCAAGAACATCCACAGGACAGTGAAATGCAGTGTTAGCACTATTTTTGTCCTCTTTCTGACTGCATTTCCAGGAAAACAATTACATTTTTGTCCCAGAAGCTCATCTGTTCCTGCCACCTGATGCCCTTTTTAAAGGCAGAATCACTACAACATCACAGGTTCTTTGAGGAGGTGAGTGTGTGTCAGACACGAGGAGCTGAGGAGTGAAAGGTGGTCACAGCAACAACCTCAGGCTCGTACAGCTGTGCTGCGAGCAGAAAAGGCTTCATATGGCTTAGCCACCAAAGGCTGATCCTGAGGTTGGAAGTAGAAAGGAGTAGCTGAGCTCACGGCCTCTGCTAGATGCATCCGTATTTTGGATTTAATCATCTGGGCGAGATGGTACTACTTTGACTTTCTTCATATTTAATAGTCCTTTACGTTACCCTCTTCTTTCCCCTTCTCTCCCCCCAAACACCAGCAGGGGAAGCCTGATCACTCAAAGCAAGATTTAGGCAGCCTCGCCCTGGCTGGGTTCGGTTCAGTTGCATAGAAATCAACACACTGACCTCAAGCTTTGGCACTAGGGAAACATCTGATATTCCTGCCATTGGCCCAGAGCTGTCCGTTGAGCTTCTAAATGCATCGGTATTCTGTTTAGAATCATGGAATCATAGAACAGTTCAGGTTGGAAAAGACCCTTGGGATCATCGAGTCCAACCATTAACCCCACACTACAACCATTAACCCTACACTACAACCATTAACCCTACACTACAAGTTCACCCCTAAACCATCTCACCCAACACCACATCTCAGCGACACTCAAACACATCCAGGGATGGCAACTCAACCACCTCCCTGGGCAGTCTGTTCCAGTGTCTGACCACTCTTTCCGGGAAGAATTTCTTCCTAATGTCCAGTTTAAGTGAGCTTTATGGGGAAAAGGAATAAGAGGGCCAACCAAGTTCAGCAGAACTTCTATAGCTGCATCCCCTGAACTTCCCAATGCGGGCAGTTCCCCTCTCACACCAAAAGCAGCCACGGCACACTGGCACTCCGTCCTGCTGCATGAGGACAGGCTGTGTCCGAGAGGCTTCCCAGCCATGGCATTTTAGAGATCGGTTTCTATTCAAAAACACCACTCAGAAAAAACACCCACTTGTGTGGTGGGCAGTGGCAGTGTCACAAAAGGACTTCTTCAGTATTGCCAGCTAAAATGATTTCTACCGGACTCATGATGTTCAGACTTTTACAGTTCCTCTTCTTTGCTTATTTTCATAACACTTTTCTGGACTCGATATTGCAGGAAAGGTTCTCCTCTAATGTTTTTCAAGTTTTTCAGTTATCCTGGCACAGAATTAAAATTGGAATAAACACAGAGTTCTATCCTGCAGGCTCAAAGCCCTCTCAAGTCAAAGACAAGGAGTCCGAGTTAAAGTTTCACACGAATCTGAGATTCATCTTTCAATAATTTACATGTTGTTTCTTTATTAACACTTCAGGATTCTGTTTTTACACAGGTGATAGAGCTACTCAACCACTTCCAGTAGTAAGGTAAATAACATTATTTTTACACAATTCATGGCTAAAATATTCTGCAAATGTCAGCACAATCCTGTACAACCATGAGATTCAGCTCAGCTCCAGGGAACTGAGGAGACGTCGTTCATCATCCACTGAAACCTCTCGGAGGATACAGAGCTCTTCTGTCATCGTTGCAGCAGTCCTTCCCGCACTGACAGTAGTTTTTTAGGTTGAGTTTTCAGCACTTTAATATCCGTCGTTAATTTCATTGAACTTCATAAAAACCATAACTATTTTTCCAGAGCACCAGAAACAAAATGATGTAGAGAGCATTTTAAAAACCCGCCTTTTAATTCTTCCTCGGAGCCAGCATTTCTGCAGATTTTTTTTTATTTAAATAGAAGCTGTTTGCATACATTTGCACATTATTGATTTAAATGAATACCCGTTGCATGAACGAGCTTCTTTTCCCTGTGATGCTGCGCATCTTTGCTGCACTGCTCCCATGCATTCTGGACAGTCACTTAACCTGCACAAAAAAAGATGTAAAGCAAACTGATAACACATTTTGAGCGAGTTAAGCAGCTACACAAGATGTTAAACTCATCAAAAGTGGGACTCACTACGTTGCATCAGTTACAAGGGCTGTTATTAGATAAATTGAGTGACAGAAAACGCTGGACAGACCGAAGTGAAAAGCAGATTTCTAATTTTCTTGTCAGCAATTCACAAATCATTCTGTGAGCAAGGGAAATAATGAAGCATGACTCTCATCATGTTCCCCCAAATTGTTCTGCTCTCTGTATTCATCACGTCTGACTGAAATTAAAGGCCTTTAGGCCAGGGTGGGGAGGACACTTAGTGGTAGGCAAACACAGCGAGAATATATAAACCAGTGTCTAGGTGGCAACTTTGACTAAGAACATCCTGGTATTCAAGCACAAAACCAATTTTTTAACTCAGGCCCTCACTGAGAACTTCTTGATTTATTATTTTCCTTAACATTGAAATCTCTCAGTGTTCACTAAACCACAAAACAGAATATAACACCATCTCTCCATACACAAGAGTTTCTAAAAGCAAATTTGTCCTGGAACAAATCTGATTGTTTTTTTTCACAAATAGCTTCTATTCCCTGTCACGTGTTGCATTTTCTGTGAAAACTTTTGAGTTATTTTTACTAATATGGCAGATCTGCTTGTTTTTTCTTTTATGTGAAAAAAATGAAAAAAACCACCCCACACCCCGAAAAAAAACACATAATTTCTATATTTGCATTACTTTTACAGAAATTTACTGACACATTTTTGTAAAGCAGTGATTATAGGGACCCAGGACTTACTTAAGTGTGTGAGAATGCCAAACACTAAAATCCACCTGTGAAATTTTGCGTTCAACTGTCACAAATTTTCTTTTGAGTTTTTGAGATATCCAGAGATTATATTTTATGCTTACTAGGGGAAGGAGTTACAGCAAGAGGAGTGGAATGACACTTTCAGAAATGCAACTGGTCCAAATATTTATACTTTATCCTATTGTTAGTCAACAGGAATAAAGAAAGAGCAGTAAAGGAAGCACTTAGGTGCAATTATCAGATTTGCATTTCATTATAAAAATGAAACCAGACCTGTTCCGAAAATCCGATTATGCTTTTTGTAGCCCTGTTGAAGTTGCTACAGTCACACAAGAAGTAAGAATACTAAAATATTCTGAGAGATGAAATTGACAGATTTAGAAAACTTAATTCATGTGTTTACAGAATATGTCGCGTGCCACAGAAGAAAATATCTCCTAGCTAGTCCTGCAAAGCGCTTTCTCATGGAGACTGTCTCCAAACCTACAGACCTGTTTCGGTCCAGAAAAACTCAAATTATAAACGTGCTATTGTTTTCCAGTTTGAACTGGAAATTACAGGCATCAGTATCACACCTACACACTTAGACACACCTACACATTTACATGTTTCTGCACTTTAACAAGGCAGAAAAAGTCTTCACTCGGTGCTGCTTTCTGAATTAAACTCGGCAACTCAGCATCATGTAACGCAAGCACAAAACACCCAAACAGCATTCAAAATTACTTAAATGTAAAAGCTGTTTGAGAAGCATACAGAAAACTGAAGTCACAGGAAGTCTTTGCTACAAATCTAATATGTTTTGGTGTTATTTTAAACAATCTTACGGAGTCTACGTGGATTTCAGTATGAATTAAGATCACCAATTTATCAAGGAAGTGGCAAAACTCACCAAGATGACACTGAAGTGCCTGGGCAAGCTGGGAGAGGCTGGATGCAAGAGTCAGTACTTTCCACTGGTAGATTTGACTTCACGGCAAGCAAGGTACCCGAGTAGATTTATACCACACTCATGAACTCAAACCTATCATTTTACCTTCCATGAGCTTCATGCATTTATATTCATAACATGTTTACCTCTTTCCTGCTCTTTTTTAAAAAAAAGATGAGTTATCTTTCTATCGAGAAAATGCAACTGCACAGATGAACAGTTTTTAAAGGTTTTGAAAAGCCTTCGTTTCTTTGCAGCTGTATCCCTACCTATGCTTAAAATTTAGCATCTGCTGACTTGGCTAGTGCTTGGCAGAACAACGAGCCTAAAATAAATTCAGTAGCCATTACAACACCCTCCTTCCTTCCAGCATTCCTCATCAGACACAGGGATCCTCAAAGAGTAGCTAAGGAAATCCAGCCTGCTCACGATACAGGGATGCACATCCCCACCAGAAGGCTGGAAAAGACTGAAAACGCCCAAGTCAATAAATTTCCTTCTTGCAAACAAAATGGCACTGCTTTCTTCTAAGTATGGGAAGTGCTCCAAGAAATGAACCATCCCCACCTTCTCTTAGTTACTCTTTGATGGGTGCCTCTCAGTGAGCTCATTACCAAAACCCTGACAACACCTGGGAAAGGCAAACAGGTTTAAGTGGAGATTGTGCTGTGCTGGTCTCACCAGCCAGAGGTCACTGGACTTTGTTCAAGCAGGATTTTTGAGGAGATGTAATTAAGAAACCCATTACATGCAGTGAATGATAGCACACGGTTAACAACTTCAAAGTAAAATGTGTTTTTTTTCATGACTGGCAAAGCGCCTGTCCTCCTTCATCTCAGAAAGATGGACTTGGCTTAGACATAATATGGATACAAGTATTCATTACAATTTTTGATGGATTTGAAAAGCATCAGCTGAAGGTCCTCCACTCTCACACAGCAGTATTAATGGGATTCAACCGAAAGCTTCAGAATAGATAATATTAAACTATTTGACAAGTGTTCCTTCTAGGGGACTCACTATTGCATTTGTCTCAATTATTAATGTAACAACCCTACAGAAGTAGAATACATCTTTAAGACTAACTATAAGGAATCTGGGAAATCTTCAGCAGTTTCATGGTAACTTCAGAGAAGAAATAAAGAACTGAAAATAATTTTAAAGAAAAATCTACATTTTTTTTCTGTCGCCAGAACTGATCATGTCTTTTCTGTGTAATGTAAAGAGGTTCCTGCCTGTAATAAAAAAACAGACATATACAGGTTGTAGATGAAAAAGATTTACACAACCCAGCAGCAAATAAAATTATAGGCATTGTTGTAAATAATAGTCCAGTGTGTCCCATAAGGAGTCAAATGCATTTTCTTGTTACATATTTGGGGAGAGAAAATTATATCAGCACATTAGAAGGGAGTGTGCTCAGGAGAAGCAAAACCTTTTCTGCAGCACTGCTCACAAGGCTCTATCGTGCCTCTGTTCTTTTTCAGATTTTTAGAGCATCAGTGCTACACGAGAACTTCGCAGTTACTTTAACCCCTCTGTGTCCCCTAAGTTCAGGCAAGGACCTCAGCTTCTTACTGTGCAGGTAGGAAATCAGATACCTAAAAAATCAGCTGCTAGAAGGACTGGTTTAGATGGGACAAGAGAAAACCCTCATGCAGAGCCACGTGAGATGAGACGGGACTCATGTGTGCACACCAAAACATTTTAATTTGTGACAACAGCTAGTTCCTCAGAAGGGGCTCTGCAGGTTCATGTTCTGAAATTTTTGTAAATCTTAGACACAAAAGAAACGTGGAAGAGCTGAAACTTATCCAATTCACAGCATAACACAAGTTTAAACTAGCTAAAGAGTGTAAACTACTCTATCCCTAAGAACTCTTGAGTTAATAATACAGTAATATTTGGCTACCCTGTCAGCAGCTGTTTGGGCTAGTGCCTATTTCAGCTTTTTAGTGAGGGGGGAGAACACCTTCTGAAAGAGTGCCTAAGGTAGTTTGTAACTGTGCAGGACAACCCTGTTAGTACCTTTTTGGATTACTTGAACTGTTTTCTTGAATAAGATTAATTTCTTGCAAAATTAATCCATGTGAATGACTGACTTATGCCAATCTGTACATCTGTTACCATAACAACAAGAGGTTTTGAGATGCTGAAGAAACACAAGGGAAAGAAAAAAAAAAAAAGCAAAGCTGGTACAGATCCATTGGATTTTGTAATTGTGTACTTCCAGCTTTCCAAGGAAAAACTGCTCATCTTGTAGCCTACGGCCAAAACTCACAAAACCAGAAAGATAAGGTTAAGCTGCCAAATCTGCATTTATTCTCCCACACAAAACCAGTTTCATTTTCACTCTCAGTTTTCAGCTTTAAAAGGTCATTTACTGATCTCTTTAGTTCAGACTTTTCCAAGGTGGGTTCCCAGTTTAGTATATCTTCATTAATGCAAGTGTGGCTGTGCTAAATTGCAGTGTTTAGAACAGGTTACTGATCATACATTTAGGGCTAGATTCAAACAATTGAAGTATGCCTTAACCTTAAGAAAAACTGATATTTTCTTTTTAAGGCTTTTTATATATTTGTTTGGAGTAAAATATATCTCTGGGTCAGGTGCAGCTTCTTTTTTAAGCAAACATTAGTTCAGACAAACAGTTGCCTAGTTTGCAAATTGTATAAGTGCACATGAAACTCCAGTTGTATAAAATCCGTCAGTTCACGACTGTGTGAGTGGTAAGCACACGCTGAAAGAAGGATGAGCATGTACCTTGATGTTACAGTTCTGCCACGCACGTTATACGAGTACTGATAAAAATAACAAACATTTTCTTCCTTCATCACCAAAAAAACCACCCAAATCTCAAGTCAAGACTCACAAAGGCAGAACTTGCTGCAAGCAAGACATGAGATACGGACAAAGACTGACAAAGTCTCACAAAGAATCATAGAACAGTTCAGGTTGGAAAAGACCCTTGGGATCATCGAGTCCAACCATTAACCCTACACTACAAGTTCACCCCTAAACCATGTCACCCAACACCACATCTCAGCGACACTTAAACACATCCAGGGATGGCGACTCAACCCCCTCCCTGGGCAGTCTGTTCCAGTGTCTGACCACTCTTTCCGGGAAGAATTTCTTCCTAATGTCCAGTCTAAACTTGCCCTGTTGCAACTTGAACCCATTCCCCCTGGTTCTGTCCCTAATGACCTGTGAGAAGAGACCAGCACCAACCTCTCTACAACGTCCTTTCAAGTAATTGTAGAGCACGATGAGGTCCCCCCTCAGCCTCCTCTTCCTCAAACTGAACAGTCCCAGCTCCCTCAATTGCTCTTCGTAAGGTCTGTTCTCCAGGCCCTTCACCAGTTTTGTCACCCTCTTCTGCACTTGCTCCAACAGAAGTTGAAATTATATTTTCATTAGCCCAGTGAGTTTTTTATAGATAAGCACAGGTGAATATAACCCCTTAACCCTGTGTGCCTGTAGAAGTGGTTACTCTTCTCTGACATTTTTTCAATATAATTACCAGTTTGAAGTTGGGATGATCCATTCTTCATCAGTTTGGAATTCTGGAATTCACATCTGAACTTATCCAAGTTATACAAAATGTGGAGAAATCTAACGTAGTGTTACATGTCAAAGGGAGATGATGGTCGGCGCTGAATTAACGCCGCTTCATCACACCAAGCTCTTTGCTGTTGCTGCACACAGTGTGTTAACTCCTTCAGCTGCTTTGTGACCGCAGACAGGCTGTGCGTGGCAGTTTTCAAATGTACAAGTCACAGCTCAGAAATGGACCTTTCCTGATATAAATAGGTTTCAGGTAAAACCCCATTTAGCATCCTGACCCTCATGCATTCAAGCCCCTTAAAGCAGCTTTGAAAGACTTTGCAGGCAGGTGCTGCACACCAGCCTGTGCTCTGCTCCAAGAATAGCCGTGGTGATGGGATGAGCTATTAATTTCCTGAGGTCTCTGGGAGTGAAAGTGCTTATTTACCTGCATGACAGCTTGATTGCTACAGAGTCATAAGTGTACCCGAAACTGCCTATTTCTGCCACAGTTCATCTGTTTAGGACCCTAAGGACTTTATTAAGTATAGAAAAATCTATATGACCCCTTCTTCTAGCTCTGGCCTGCTGGGACTGTCAGCGGATGCACGAATGTTCACTTCTCAAAGAGGGAACCCATTAGCAGCTCACGCTACTCCGTCGCCGCTCTCACTCACCTTGTTTCCATATTTAGGAAAGTTCATGGGGTTGCTAGAAGCCCTGCTCCTTGCTGCTGTAGCCCTACTTATATTAACAGTTAAAAGGCAGGAGGAGAACAGTGAGAAAACAACTCTGCTCTCCTGTTACGGGAATCTTTAGCAGAAGAGAGGGAAATACATGACTGTCCTGCATGCCCCGGAGATCCTGAGTCAAAGGCTTAGGTGGCAAAGTGGTGGTGGTTTCCAAGGAGTGACCAATCTGCCTTGCCACATAAATGCATCTCGAGTGGTTTGTGTGCTCAGTCACACAGAGGGGAGGTTGAGCTCAGCCCTCTTTGGGATGCTCCTTTCCTTGCTCCTGTGATACATAAGCTACAATGGGCTGGAGGAGGCGCCTGCAGCTGCCTCTGAGTGACAGACAGTGTCCAAACACTGAGAAATGAGCACTTCAGACAGGAGGGCTGGTACCGTGCCTTTGTCTTTGGAGATTATAGCCTGATCCCTTTCTGAAGCTCAGACTGAAATTGGCTCAT
Organism: Trogon surrucura; assembly: GCA_020746105.1. Taxonomy (NCBI): domain Eukaryota; kingdom Metazoa; phylum Chordata; class Aves; order Trogoniformes; family Trogonidae; genus Trogon; species Trogon surrucura. The sequence goes on from CM036658.1 coordinate 3,094,429, forward strand.
TGCTCCCTCTCTCTTCAGTACATTGGAAAAACTATTTTGGAGTTATAGCTAAGACCAGACATATTCTAGCGTATAAACAAGTTAATAGGGAGCATACCCTTTGTAATGACATTTTCCTTATTTCCAAGTATTATGACAGCACAAGCATGTATCAGCCTCTAAGAAACAACAGCTACGCATTTGCAGTACGAAATGAAATTATGAATCTTGCATAAAGAAGCAAAGCAACGTTATGTGTAAGTAACACAGTGTTCATTTAAATCCACAATAACCATGATATTAAACCTGAATATTATTGTGATATTAAACCTTATTTGAAATCCCTAAGTAAAAACAAAACAAAACAAAACAAAAGAATCTGAGACCATCTCTGTTTCACAGCCTTATTAGAGGCAGGAGTCATTGCAAGGTCAGACACCACACAAAGGATATTAAGCATGACCCCATTGAGCGTAAGTGGAGGAATTAAAGTCACGGCAGGTGTAACGTTCCTCTGCGACTCACAGTTCAGGTCTGCTTGTTTCTGTGTGGAAGGCAGGAACCGGTGAGAGCAGTGAGGGCAGTGATGCAGCACACCACCTAACGATGCTGGCTCACCAGAGGGTTTGCTAGCCAGCATCTGCCTCATGCCAAAGTGCTTTCCGCTGTGGCATTGTCACTGCTGCCAGCTTTCTGACCAGGTTAACTCTGCTCTAGTGCACCTGCATGCCTGTCATCCTATTTCCAAGATCCAGCCTGTTCATGAGGGGTCAGTCCAATGGCACAGCACACAGCGGCTCATCACGCGGTTTGACATACCACATCTTAGCAGAAGCAGAGCACCTGATCTTCTCCCAGGCATGCCAGAGATTTAAAAGTGCAAGCTGAACCCCAAGTGGTTTGCTCAGCGGACGGAGAAGGTCAACAACATCCTGGCCTATATCAGGAATAGTGTGGGCAGCACGAGTAAGGAGGTGATCATGCTCCTGGGCTCAGTTTTTGTGCACCCTGAACGCTGTGCTCAGTTTTGGGCCCCTCAATACAAAACAGACATTGAGGTGCTGGAGTGGGTCCAGAGAAGAGCAACAAAGCTGGTGAAAGGTCTAGAGCAAATGTCTTATGAGGCGCAGCTGAAGGAATTGGGGTTGTTTATTCTGGAGAAGAGGAGACTGGGGGGGGGTCTCATCACTCTACAACTGCCTGAAGGGAGGCTGTGGTGGGGTGGGTGTTGGTTTCTTCTTCCGAGTAATCATAGAATCAATCACAGAATCACAGAATCATAGAGAATCAGAGAATCAGAAAATCAGAGAATCATAGAATGTTAGGGGTTGGAATGGACCTCTAGAGATCATCTAGTCCAGCCCCCTGCCAGACCAGGATCACCTACAGTAGGTCACACAGGAAAAATCTCCAGAGCAGGAGACTCCAAACCCTCCCTGGGCAGCCTGGGCCAGGGCTCTGTCACCCTCACAGGGAAAAAGTTTCTCCTCAGGTTGAGGTGGAACCTCCCATGTTCTAACTTAAACCCATTATTCCTTGTTCTATTGCTGTGCACCACTGAGAAGAGATTGTCCCCTTCCCCTTGACCCCCACCCCTCAGATATTTCTATACATTTATAGGATCCCCTCTCAGCTGTGTAAGATCCCTTCTCAGCCATGAATAGTTTAATGGTTGGACTCAACGATCTTAAAGGCCTCTTCCAACCAAAGAGATTCTGTGATTTTGTGGACTTTATTACTATTATCTTTACTTCTTGGCAGTTTAGCAGGTGAAATTAATGCCTGGATGCATGCTCAATGCATGCTTAGAGACATACAGCATCTCTGACATTATTACAGCTTCCTGCGAGGGCAGAAAGCTTCTCCACATTTCCATACTGCTGCACTGCAGCACTGTGTTTCACAGTATTGTCATACAATAAGTGCCCAGTTGGTGCTGGGATTTTTTTAAGACTGAAAAAGTTTCTGTGCTTGCTGTGGGAGAAAGAGGTTGTAATTTTTTGTTGATGGTCAACTGTTCTAAAACGGTGGGAACATATTGTGTGACATCATAAAGTAGTTTAAGGTCTTAAATAAGTGGGACTTCTTTCCAGAGAAAAAAAACTATAGAGTCCCACCTGAATGTACAGGTTTGGGTCATTAACTTAAATGTCACAGGGCGATTAAGCTCCATAAACCAGCCTAATGACAATCCTCCAACACGTGTTAATGCTCCTCACAAGTAAGTGCATCCAGTACATAAAGGGAGGATGCCGTGTCATTGAACAGAAGCTGCAGCTGAGCAGTTCATCTGGAGAGGGCTCTGTGCATGACAGTGGCTTTTCTTTGGTTCCCACAACTCTGCAAGAACCGTAACAGAGACAGATCTGTGAGGAGAATTGGGATAGGCCCCTAGAGTTTTTCTGAGTAACAAAATACATTGTAACTCTTGCCAAATAAATTGAGTTTTTCACTCTGGATGGCATTTTTCCCTCTCTTTTCTAGCGTGAGAGGTGGTAACAGCCTTTTATCACCTGGTGTAACAATGTTATGAGGAGAACTGAAACCCATCAATATTGGCCTTTTTCTTCTGCGTCACCTCTTCAGCCTTCTTACCTGTGCACAGGTCTTTGGGTGGAGAATTGCTTTGTTCAGCTATACTACAGAGTTACAGATGTTTTTCTGCAGATGTTGTGTTCCACAAGACTTTTTGATGCTCGGCGGAACGGTGAGAGAGAGATATCAGAGAGCACCTATGGCAGCCCAGCTTCCAGACTTGAATTTCTTGTCCCGCGGCTGGCTTTGCACATCAGCAGAAACAATTTCACAACACAAACACCTCGGTTCTTTCAAAAGATAACAGTGCCAGGAAAAAAATGCCTCCTCTTCTGTCTGTCCTATGTGTCTCAGTTTATAAGGAGCACACCGACAATGAGGTACCAGCGTGTGAAGGTGATTTACAAGATCTGTGTGCTGCACAGCAAATCCCATAAGTACCCTCAGGACTGGGACACCGGATATTTGTACTTAGTGTGCACCCAGTAAACTGTCTGTCAGGGTCTATTCACTGTAAAATGCCTTGAATTATGCTAACAAATCTTGAAAATGTGTATTCTTAGCTAGAAGGGTGGTCATATGGTAATTTAAGTGAAGGACACGGCACTAATCTCATGCGCTGGGTGGTTTAAAATCTAAATAGCCTTCAGATATAAACGTGCTTAATTTTAAGCAGAAGTCAGTGGGGCATCTGTGTGTACACACATTTGCTGAGATTAGAACAAGAAACAGAGGAATACGATATTCCTTAGAGGCTTGATTTCCGTGGATTGGAAAAAAAAAAAATTATTTGGTTATTTACTGCACACTGGTTTGGTGTTGAAATCATCTGTCCTGACTGGGTCCTGCCCAGACATTCCTCACAAAAGAAGCTGTGAAGATGGTTCAAGAGAACACAGACTCCTGCAGCAGAATGTAAAGCCAGAGGTGGGAGACCAGCCCCTCCACGTCTTTGGAAGGAGGCCCCCAGAGCTGGTGAAGCAGCTGCCTGGCCTGGGACAGTGGCTGGGTTTCTTCACAGCAAAGAAACAGTCCCAGAAGACACCTGTATTCAGTAGGAAAAAATCAATGGAAAAAATGTTCCAGCCACCTTCTGTGCAAGCAGAGGCAGCTGAGTCCAAGTATGATTTTAGAACACCACATGTGCACGGAGCACCCACCTACCAACACCTCATCAAGCTGGACCAGCCCTTCAGTTCGCTCAGCAAACCAGCAAAGCAGATGTGAACCCACCCCGTGGCCTTTACCTGAGCATTTTTTTTGAGGATTTGTCCTGTCAGATGTCACACTTCACACTTAGGACTCCCTGTCACCATGCTGCTACAGCAGAGGCAAATAATTCACCAACAGCACAGTCCCTGGCTTCTCTCTACCTCCACAACCTCAGGATAAGTTTTTTCTTTCCCCTCGAGCTTGACTGTTGGGGTTGCAGGATCAGGAGGAGGCCAAAGCAGGTGTCCTACGGACCTGATGTGTTTTGGGAAGCTGCAGACAGTCGCGTATGGACCACTCCAACACGGCACAACCGGATGAGTGGAGGTGTGGAGGAGAGGTGAACCGCTGCTCTGCAGCAAACCAAAGCCAGATTGGGTAAAGAGAGCTTCATAAGGCTTTGCCAACAGTTCTTTCTATCACGAAGCTTCTTTTTAGATCATGGAACAATCACTCAGGGCTCAACAAAAGCTACCTGTGCACTCTGTTAACCCAGTAGCCCTGCAGGATCAGTAAACCCAGGCATTCCAAAGTTTTAACTTTTTAATTTTGAAAGAGTTACTAAACCTACAACCAGTTCATTAATCTTTTTAAAAGTTAGTATCTCAGTCATTTTTCTGCAAAATGGGGAAACGTGAGTTATATTTATTTCTTTCTATGGTTTTTACATAAATGCACCAAGAAGAAAAGATTTCAATAATAACATAGAGGAGACAATGAAAAAAATGACCTCTTGGTCTTAGGGCATGATCTTGTAGGTCAGGTTACAGGGAATTTTTGTGGTTGCGCCAGCATTATGAAACCTATAAAAATAGAAGTTTATAAAAAAAAATGCTGACACCACCTTAGCTTTAATGGCAGTAATGTGGTGCTACAATTGTCTTTGCTAGTTAATCTCCTGGCACAGTAACCTGTGCTGCCCTGGGATATTTTAAATACCTTGAGAAAGGGGAGGGAAGGGAAAATGGGGATGTTTTCTCTCATGGGTGTGAAAAGAGTAGAGTAACGTGAATCAATGTTGGGAGTTATTTCACAAGCTCTTTAGAGCATGCTAACCCAATTGTTTTCATGTGCTAAGACATGTACCTGTAGTACGGCTTATTCTGTGTCCTCTACTGCTGCATTTCATTGAGTTTTTTCACTTATTTCACTACACAGGCAGCTGCAGACACAGCTCTTTCACTCTCCCCCTTCTAATTTTTGTTCTTGTCAGGTATCTCTTGCGTGCGAAGGTCACACAAGCTAAGCTTTTGCTGTAGAGTGTGGGTTTCTGACGGACACAGTCCCTTGTTCTTCCTCACAAATCCTCAGCACACATCCATAATTCTCTTTATTGTGTGTTTGATAGGCAGGTTTCTCACCTCTGTACTTCAGCAAGAGCTGACGGCTCTCAGCAGAGCGGGACCAAGATGGTCCCTGGCCAAGAAGATCACTGGTCAAGAAGGACCTAGACAGCACCCCCTGCAACTGCCTAGGAGTACACCTCTTTGATCCATAAAATAAGTTTTTCTGACTAGACTTTGTCCCTCCTACCCCCCGGCAGATTTCAGGGCATGCCCACCCATCTTCATATGCCCCATGGCATCGGTGCAGCAAGCTGAGATTTGGGTAGCTGAGGAAAAAAGTTAAGCATTTAGGTGAAGGTCATGTCTTAGTTTCCTGCACAAAAGTATTAGTAGGATTTTGAGAGAAGGGATGAAGACTTGTCTCCACTCATTTTTTCATGCATTTGCCTACCTACAGCATCTTTTCAGCTGGGTCTCTTTTCATCTCCTCTCTTGCATGCTTTTCTTTTCACACTCTTCCCTGTTTTTTTCTTTTGTACACCACGCACCCATTAATTTCAGACTTCCTTTGGGGACTGTCTCCTGCCACACTGTGCTCGTTTTTCCCTCTTCCATTATCGAGAGCTCTCCTCTTGAGAGCTTCAAAGACAAACTGTAGGGTCAGATCTGCATTTTCACTCCAACCTTCTGGTTCCTAGGATCGCCTTCAGAGTGTGCAAGGCTGCTACTCACTTCACTGAGCGAGTGCAGAGCTAGGAGAGGGGGAGAAGAAATTAAGTGGAGAGGCACTAGTACTTCTGGAGTTCTGACTCAGAGGAGAAAAGGTGGGGAGGCAGGACCACGCTTTGTAAAGCCAGAATACTTTTGCAGGCTTTGTCTTTATGGCTAACTCAGATGTGTGATTTACTGGCTGGAAGTGACTTTGTTTGCATCCCGAGGAGTCACTCATGGGCACAAAAGCGTGTGGCTGACTTCTGCGTACACGGCGTGGCAGGCAAAACTCACCCAACACGTGGAGAGTTTTCCTGAGTGCAGAAGAGTGATTCATTTCTGCGACACACCAGAGGAAAACAGTGTGATGGACACACACCTGCAAAGAGGTCGCAAAGCTAAAAGATAGGCTTGGGCTTCAGCTGACCTAGCAACCAGTCCTTACTCACGAGGGATCTCCAAGGCAAGCAGTTCAGCCCTGTGCAGAGAGTCCCTGCTGAATGCTCATGTGCATGAAGGAGAATTCAGTTAAAGTAATATTGGCATTCTGCTTCAGCAGGAAAGTTCAGGGGTTTGGGGCTTTTTTTGGTTGTTATTTCCTGCGTAGTTCCACAAAGCACAAATCTATTCAGCTTCCTTCTTACTTCATTATGACAAAGCCCCGGGCTTTCTTGAGCAGTAGGTCAGTGAGGCTGGGTGCAGTTTCTCATACGAGCAGGAAGAAAGCGAAGCTTTTCATGCACCTCCCCAAGGTAAATAGCTCCACGACGGTTTCAAGTGGGGCAACTTGTTGTGCATGGTGCTCTTTGAACCAAGCCTTCTTGATTTTCTTCCCAGCAATGATTCACTTTTTAAAAAATTGTTCCTTTGCAGAGGGAAACCTGTGCTGTGCTCACAAACAAAAAAGTCTTCTTCCTCCCAACATAAGCTACTACAACCTGACGCAAACTGGCAGAATCATCCTCAGCCTGTTAGTAAATCTTTCCCAGCCTCTCTCCCCTCCCTGCCCCAGACAGATTGAGAGGGAGCGGGGCAAATCTTTGCATTCACCTTGAAATTCTGTGTTGTTTACGTGGGTGCCAGCCCAGGCAAATTGAGGACTCACCATCCACACCAGAGCAGCTCTATGAACTGAAGTGCCTGACCCAAACCACCATCTGAAATGATGCTCTACTCTACAGTTGCTCCCAGTTGCTCCTGTGGGTACTCTCTGCTCACCCATTTTGACACCCCCACTGCTCTTGAACACGCCCCAGATTTTGCTCTGTAGTTGCTAAAGGCAGGGTGTTGAGGTGAAGGAAGGTGTCCTAGTCAGCAGCCAACCTGCTGAAAACTGCCTTTTCAGCTAAAAATACTTGGCGAGGAATAAAGTGTGCTCCCACACTTTCTTAATCTCTTAAATGAATCCTGGGGTTAATTATTCATTTAAAAAGAGTAGCCCAAGAGTCCAAATATTGTCTACTCTCATGAAAATCTTCCATAAAAACCTTGCTCCTGAAGACTCGGGTGTCAACTGACAGTTGAAGAATTTTACTGCTGATGAGTACAATCCCTCCTCATCAAAATGCATTAAGTACGTAACAACTCGAGTCCTTGTGTAGCTGGTCTTTGCTATTTAACAAGCTAGCAAATCACCCTTGATCTCCTGTTGGTGCTTGTAAAGTTCTGGAAGGAAGAGAAGATACTTTCATTTATTGTTATAAATAATCTAGCCTGTGGTCTCCCCCACTAGCTGTCTGTCTTACCCGTCCCCGTCCTTTCTCAAATCTACATTTCTGCTGGCTGGCTTCCCAACTGAGAAAGATAAATGAGATTTATTTACTGGAAGTCAGAGACTTGATCCCTGCTACAAACTACAGGCTTTTTTCCCTTGCAATTCAGCGTTGGGGAGAACATGCCTTGTAAGGCACAGCTTTGTTTTCATTAAATGCATGAGGAGAGGAATGTACATTGTTCTAGGGGTTGCAGATAGTTAGCAGATAGGATGGGTTTGGAGGTAGGAGGACCCAGCATGATTAGAAGGACAAAACAGTTTTACAGGGGGCCACTGTGCTGGGGTGTACTGCCCCTATAAATCCCTCCACCCCAGATGTGGAACCAGCTGTCTGCTGCAGAAGGGTAGATGAGGAGTGAGTTGTTGCAGTGGCTGGTGCCCTCTGGAGCAGGGGGACAGCTGGAGACACGGGGAGGACTAGAGAGCCTCAAAAAGCAGAGGCCACACCACTGAGATTCATGGGGAGGGTGCGTGTGCTGTCTTGTCTTCCATGATTCAGCACCACGCGCCTCCGAACCAACCGAGATGCAAACAGCACAACTTAAGAAGGAAAATCAAGGTGGTACTTTGTTCCCTCTGCAAGCCCCAACTGTGAGTCTGGTCGGCATCATTTAATCTTAGAGTAGAACAGAAAAGAGCCCTGGACCTGCCTGTGTCTGGTGGATGCTGGACCATGGGCAGCTGAGCAGGACGAGGACAAAGGACCTTGTCCTATCACTCAGGCTTTTCCCCCGAGTAACTCTCAGCACCAACATATTTGTTCACCGCTCTGCTAAGCCCAGCTTTGGCATTATTCAGCCAGCACACTCAGGAGACCAAAAAACAGCCCCCACAGAAACACGGAATTTCCACAGCAAATCACAAAGTTGGGGCAAACTGACATAAAACTGTTAGAAGTTGGAGAGGGAGGGGTGGAATCCTTCTGGCACCTCTCTTGTTTGGGGTTTTTTTACCAGACGCTCAGTCGCAGCGACCAGCGACCATGTACAAAATTTCCTGTAATGCTTTATTGTGCCACGGGTTTTTGGGGTGTGTGGCAGAAAGTCCTGGGACAGGTGGTATCTGGAATAGTTTGCAAACACTTCTCTGTCACTGGTGCTCTCAGAAGAAATGGTTTCTTTCTGCCCTTGGCATCTGCCCTTTCTGCAGTATTTTGGCTGAGGAATGGAGGATTTCCTTCAACCCACTAAGTGTCCCTTCTTCTTCCCTCCTGCGACTTAGCTGGTTCTTATTCACTGAGTTATTACTTTATGGGAGTGGGTGAAGGATGAGGACCTAAATTTTTAGTTTCTTGATCTGGCTTGTGATTGTTCATGGAAAGGAGGAGTTCTTGCATGGACATCTTTGCCATTAGCTCCAACGAGCCTACAGTCTTGCAGAGGATGCATTCCATACCCCTGAGGTGCTGAAGGGCATAGACCTTCATTATTCTGTGTAATGGATATATTAAAGAAAAAAAAAAAAAGACTATTTTCATGAAAAAAACGCTTTTGCTTCCACACATACGTATTATTCACAAACATATTTTGCAGTATCAGGTAGGAATATGGATACGAACAAACCCATTCCGTGTTTTCCTGTAACTGGGCTGGAACACAAGCCTCAGCGTTACTACACACTCCTGTCTGTGATTTGGAAGGAAAATGAAGGCCTGAATACCCCACAGGTGTGGCAGGGACTGCAGGGGCATGGAACTTCGTAACGATAGTGCTATTATGAGTGCACCGAATTTTGAAATATACTGTTGTATCTACAGCAGCTGATAAATTAGGAGCGTTAAGCAATTTGCAGGATTAAGTCTTAAAGGAATGTAATTTTTCACTGATTGCAGATCCCATACTGAGTTAGGCAGTCAGCACTAACCAGCAGGCTATTTTCTACACGCCACAACCAAGCCTCTGTCCTCTCTGATGGAAACTTCTGGCTGTCATGATGTGTATTGGGTTGGCCAGGCTACTGACACAACATGACCAGCTGGGATGGCACTTAAGAGCTGGTGATGAGGGCTGGAGAAAGATGTAAGAGAAAGGAACGCATTTGGCTCCTTTTCTCATCAAATGGGTGTTCTTCTGACCCTGTCCCACTGCTGGAGGGAAGGGAACCTGGCACATTCAAGTCATGTTGCAAATGAACTTGGGAATTACTCTAAAATGAAAGCAGAAACATCGCTCACGTGTCTGCAGTCTGAAAAATACGCCGCTTGCTCACGTGTCCGAGACTGATGCTGGCACTCTAAATTTTGTGCAACTCCTCTGATGTGTTTAAAAGTAAAAAAAAAAAAAAAAAAAAAGACTTTTATTTATTTTCCTAAAATGAATATCTGTTATGAAATTATTGTTGTACACTTGACGTTTTAAACTTATTATCCTGTTTTAAAAAGATCAACATCTGCTACCCCGCACTAAACTTCATGTAAATAAAGATGCACAAGCCCTGGAGATTCAGCATTACGTGAAGCAGATTTGTTTAATGTAATTGAACATAATTGTGCATGTAATGTTTTAACGTAATATTACTTAGCAGATGTGCAAATAATGGCTAGGTTATTTGCCACCAGCCATATGCTGGGGATAGGATGGCAGGAGCATCATAATGCTTGGCAAGACGAGTCCATTAGTCTGAGTGACTGGACCAAAGCGCTGAAACAGCTTTGGGGGTGACCTGGGGACACCAAGGAGGACACCTGAGGAAACGCCAGTGCCTTAGTCTAGCAGAGAGTGTACAACAAGCTTTCTTGCCCTCTGTTGGTGAGAGATCCCAAGCACTCCTTTCAAAGAGGCAGCCAGTAATTTCACTGAAATAGATATCTGAGTCTGTCATGAAACCCAGGATAAGTTTATTGAATAAAATGGGAACTAGGAAGCGAATACTTGATTGCTTGATGACTCCGGGTCATCTCAGGAGACTCATTAGAAAATAGGCACGAAATTCAATTTTCATTTATCAAAATTCTGTTTTGAAACATGTTTCAGGGAGGCTTCTATTTCAAAGGAACTTCCTATATTTGGGATTCTGAAGGAAACAGCATTTCTAGTTATAAGAGCTAACTGTTGTGAAGTTGGGAAAATATACTGATGCAAAAGCAATGGCCAAACACGTATCTTTCTTAGTAATCCAAAGGAAAAAGCAACAAACAAACAAACAAAATCAAACAAAAACTCACCAGCTACATTCCTGACACTTGACCTTGGATAAACATTAAGGAATTAAAGTGTTCCCATGTATTCTTGGACTAATAACATTCGACCCACGGACTCTCAATACAAACTGGGTGTCTCTCTGCATTTTTTTATGTATTTAAAGACCCTTAAATTTGACATCCCAATGGTCTGGTGCTTAAACACTGGTCTTGCAATACTGAGCTCACTGTTTGCTCTGATGGAGCGTGTCTTCCTAAGGATGAGGGTTCCCTTTTTTGTCCTGTTCTGAGAACACCCTGGATTCAATAGCGACTGACATAAGAATATGAAATAAAGACGTGCACTTGTACGGGGGTCTGTCTCAGACATGTTATACCATAAAAGATGACACCGACCGCTGTCGGGCTGGGGTCACCCATGGTGTGTGCCTGCTCTGTTGTGCCAGAGGCAGCAGGTCCTGTGGCCACACACCCCTGTCTGATAATCCTCTCACCTGTGGGTTTAGAAGCGATATCTGAAAACAGACGAGTAACAGTTATAAGGCATATCTGGGATAATGGATAATGGGGATGACAATTGCTCCTTACGGAGATTTAATGAAGTTGTGCTGGCTCGTTGCTTGGACACTTCTAAAGGTCTGGAGAATCAGCCAAGATGTAAGGACCGCTGGCTATTCGTAATTGGAGTAGGATATCCTCCACCATAAAATGCCATGCTCAACACGACTGCAATATTCGTTATTACAATCAGTGCTTGTCTACTGAAGTCACTCTGATCATTGCTTAAAAAAATCCGATGCCAGGAAATGTCAGCTCAGGCAGAGATGCTATAGAAGAGTATTTCTTCTGTAACAGAGATGATTCTCTCCACCTGGTTAAAGATCATAACTTTGCTGCTTGTTGTGAGACCTTGTGAAGGTGTTAATCTTTCTTTACGCTGTGCTCAGAAAACTCTGTGAATCAAGTAGGGCTCCTATGCTCCTTTAGACACAAGGTTTAAATCCACAAGTCTCCTATGTGTACACTTGTTTTCTCCCTTGGCTATCCATGTGGGTAGGCAAATGAGTATTTCTTGTTTAATTTCCAAGCAATTTGAAAACTGTCCATAAAATTGTAATTCTTGGGAATAGAGACTTTGTTAAGCACATACACCTCAATGCATCAAATGCTATTATTTTTCACATTAACATAAAAGTTAAAATTAAAAAGCACTCGTGACTAGGAATTCATTGTATTCAATCTTGGTCTTATATTTAGAAGGGATGAGCATACAGAAAAATGCACCTCACTCCTTGCTCATAAGCATCAAATACATTTCTTCCCCAGGAAAAAATTCTGGGTTTGGGTCAGAGTAACTGCTTTGTCTTACCCTGAAAAATACCTATGCTGGGGGATTTGTAAAATTATGATACTTTCTGTGCATCCATTGAAGTGCCTGGGGATTCTTGTGCTTGAAAGGCGCAATATAAATTTAAGATATTATTAGTATTACTTCTGCTAATAATAATAATTCAATCCCAGAGTAATGTTTACAGCTGAGTTATTATAATCCTCTGAACAAATGGGTTTATGCAGAAGCAGAACTGCTGACACAAGGCTCCCATAACACGAGGATGCCAGCAGACATTGCTATAACTCAGGCAAGGGCCAGTCAAAGTGATGCCGCCGTTGTGCTGATGTGTTGTACACGGTTGTGGGTGTCGGTGCCAGCTGTGTCATAAACCACTCCCTGGAAATAATAACCCTGACGGATAACGGAAATGAATCAGCGTTTTCTCCTTCATCAGGATGTTTTGTCAGCCTCACCATACAGTTGCAATATCAAGTAAGGAACATTTCCAGCTCCCTCCCCCTCAAAATGGAAAAGTTTCGGTGAGGTGACGCCCTCTGCTTAACAAAGTTGGAAAGCTTTGTCTTCCCACACCCGGATTTCTGCGTGAGATACAACTTCAGCAGAGAGTGGCAATTACAGAGGGAATAGGGGGCTGTTTTCTCTCTCTCGCCCCGATGCTGCACGGCAGGAATGCTGGGAAGGTGCCCTGGAGCTGAAGCTCTGAGACGTAGGGGCAGCAGGGACTCAGAGCAGACTCACTTCACCAGGTCACTGTGGTTCCACAGACACACGTGTTGTTCACTCCCTTTGGCTCAGGGGAGAAGAAACGTTCTGGGTCTAACTAAGGTCGCTCGAATAATTGTGTCGCATCCGAGCGGCAGAAAATAGAAATCCCTGGTTGAAGTCCAGCAGTCAGGATGTGAACCACTTTATTACCTGACAATTAACCTCGTTTGCTGCAAGTTTTGGAAATGGATGTCTCGAGTGAAAACTCACCCTAGGTCAAAATATCATAGAATCATAGAATTATAGAATGTTAGGGATTGGAAGGGACCGTGAAAGATCATCAAGTCCAATCCCCCTGCCAGAGCAGGAATGCCTAGATTATGCCACACAGGAACGTGTCCAGGCAGGTCTTGAATGTCTCCAGAGAAGGAGACTCCACAACCTCTCTGGGCAGCCTGTTCCAGGGCTCCGTCACCCTCACTGAGAAGAAGTTTCTTCTCGAGTTTAAGCGGAACCTCTTATGTTCCAGTTTCAGCCCATTACCCCTTGTCCTATCATTGGTTGTCACCGAGAAGAGCCTGGCTCCATCCTCGTGACACTCCCCCTTGATATATTTGTAAACATTAATGAGGTCACCCCTCAGCCTTCTCTTCTCCAAACTAAAGAGCCCCAGCTCCCGCAGCCTTTCCTCATAAGGGGGATGCTCCACTCCCTTAATCATCCCAGTTGCCCTGTGCTGGACTCTCTCCAGCAGTTCCCTGTCTTTCTTGAACTGAGGGGCCCAGAACTGGACACAATATTCCAGATGGGGTCTCACCAGGGCAGAGTAGACGGGAAGGAGAACCTCTCTTGACCTACTAACCACCCCCCTTCTAATACACCCCAGGATGCCATTGGCCTTCCTGGCCACAAGGGCACACTGCTGGCTCATGGTCATCCTGCTGCCCACCAAGACTCCCAGGTCCCTTTCCCCTACACTACTCTCTAATAAGTCATTCCCCAACTTATACTGGAACCTGGGGTTGTTCCTACCCAGATGCAAGACCCTACATTTACCCTTGTTATATTTCATTAAATTTTTCCCCGCCCAACGCTCCAGCCTGTCCAGGTCTCGCTGGATGGCAGCACAGCCTGCTGGTGTGTCAGCCACTCCTCCCAGCTTGGTGTCATCAGCAAACTTGCTGATAGTACTCTCTAGTCCCTCATCCAAGTCACTGATGAATATATTGAATAATACTGGTCCCAGTACCGACCCTTGAGGGACTCCACTGGATACAGGCCTCCAACCAGACTCCTGCACGGAGAAAGCTGGAAACATTGAGCTTTCTGGCTTCCTCACAGTCCCAGTTTCGTTAAGACTTCAAGGGTGTTGGCTTACAAAAATTCATGTTTCACAAATAAGGTCCTTCTAGAAAATAATCTTAAAACACATTTTCGTTACACCATCTCCCCAAAAGCTTTAGATTATTGGCTTTGTCTGGAAAAGTCCATTTGCCTTTTTCTTTCAAAACCCAGATTTCCTTCAAAGATTAAAGGTACACTTTGATGCATTTACCAAGATTTTGGAAGCAAACAGAATTAAGTCATTTTTCTGTCATGCTCATGAACAGCACGAACGTCCTTTATGCAAAAGTCTTTCATTAAAAAGACAACAAATTTTTACTTTTATCATTTATTTCTCCCTCTGTTTGTTTTGTTGTTTTTTTTTCACAGAATACATTTCCAAACATTTTGTTAGCGTTCTGAAGTGGTTTTTGTTTGGTGGTTTTTTGTACACACGCAAAAAAAACGAAGGTGTTTTAACTCCAGGTAAAGGACACAAAATTAATCTAGTCTCCAGTATATATAACCATGTGCCAGAAGAGCTAATTTTTCAAAATGTAAAGTTTGCCTGAGAGGTAGTATTTCTTTCCAATGGATACAGTTAGAATAAACACCAAACTTTCAGACTCAGAAGTCATTCTTAATTTTAGAATAAGGAGAGCCTGTCGGCCAAGTCATAAGATGAGAATTTCTTAGCTTGGCACCTCTGCCTTTAAGAATTGTACCTAAGCCAGCTGCAGCTGGACTCATCGATCAGCAGCACGCAGACAAATACGGGTCTGAACCTCTTAAAGAGCTGTGGCATGAATTACTGGCGCAGAGAAGAGAGCTGTGCCAATGAATCCTGCGAAGTTATTACTTCTCACCTTCTAAAAGGGTGTGTGATATAAGACTTTCCCTGCAGAATCTCTTGGGAGACTTTCCATCAAAATTTGGAAGTTTGGAGTCAGAAAATTCTTACCTAGTTGGTGGGTGAGAATAAATGCCTTGGAAATACACATGTAAGAGCAATCCAGAATTAAATATTATCAGGCCATAGTAATAAATACAACTCAAAAAAATTATACGTAAATACCCAGGTGGTTGGAAGGGACGCAGTGGAGTTGAAACCATTTTTATTCTTATGAGTAGGGTGCGTGTGAGCACTGCTCCATACTCCAAACACAGAAAGAAGAGTGAGGCTGGAACCCATTTGGGCACGGGGCATGGGAAGATTGGCAAATTCTGCAAAGTCCCACAGCCCCAGGGTGCACATCCCACATGTGTGCAGGTCCATGTGCAAAACTCCTTTATGGCCCTGGCTTTGAGATGTCAGTTAGTGCAAGACTGAACCCAACTGAGAGAATGGTGTGATCACAGGTTGTCTTCTCCTCTCTTTTCCTACAGGCATCCTGGCTCTGCTATCTAACGTACCGAGGTAAAAGAGGCTGCTTGTTAGAACAATATGAGATGTAGTTTCTTTTCTTTTAAATCTCCCACATAAGAAATAAAATCCTACCTTCCTTTACCTTCCAAACACAATACAGATTGGTTATTTGTGCCTGCACTTCAAATTTCTCCCCCTACAATCTTTTTTTTAATGGAAGCGAAGGTAGAAAAACTGCCAATTAAGCTGTGCTGTCCTCCCCTTAGTTTACTGTAAGTGCAAAGCCATTATAGTTTTCCTGTTATCTCAGCAATATGTTGACTTTCTATTCCTTGTGAAAGCTGTGTATTTGGCTTGCACTGTGGGGGAGAAGGGCAAAAAAAAAAAAAAGGTGCTTTTACAGGGCATATTTTCTGTATGGGCAGGCCAAAGTGCTGTGATAGTAGATGAGCGAGTCAAGTGTTCCCTCGGTCTCTGCCCATCACAAAGTGAAAATCTAAATTGCTGTGCTCTCCTGATTCCCTGTGGAAGGTGATATCCATCTGGAAGATTTGGCTCCAGACAGCAGGAGAGTTCATAAAGTTCGTATTAAATAAAGATCTGACTTGCTGTGCAAATTGGCTTGATGGTATGACCTACTCCACTTTCAGCTTGAGTTTTTGCTTCAGGGATGTTAATTATTTTCAGAAAAATTTCTAACAGCTTCCAATATTGATACCCGTAGCTGTTTAAACTTTGTTCATCCTTTAATGACCACTCCATTTCAGTGTTTGGTCCTGAGAAATAGTGGGAAAGGGTTAGTCTGGGCTAACCAAAGATCCATAGGGAGGATTCAAATTTTTTGTGTTTACAACTCATTTTCTAAAATTCATGGAAGCATTGATCCAGCAGTCACCGCAAGAGTACAACAACAAATTTTCCGTTAGTCTAGCAGTATTGTCAATGCCCATGATGCACAGCATGTCATGGAGCCTCTGACAACTGACACACCTTTTCAGAAATCTCCCAGTGCAGACGGCAGGGACACACAGAGCTGTGGAACTGAGGGAGCCAGATGAGGACCAAGTGACCTGCTCCAAGTTATAAACAGGGAAAGCTTCTCAGCCGCAGAACAGGTATAACTCCATAACCACAGATCTTTTGCCTTTTGCTCATGCTCCAGAAGAGACTTTTCCTTGTCGTCAGGCTTGGGAGCCATCACCACCATTGGCCGTGCCCTTCCAACACCAGTTCTTGCTTCAGCCCTGGTGCCCGCACTGTGGCACCATGATTCATTCCTCTTGATGCCACGCACATGGATCAGATGGAAAATCCTAATTTCCTGTCCTTCCCCCATAAAATCCTGTAGCAGACCTGCTTGGGAACCTCTGCACAGCTCTTCAAGAGATTGTGTTCTGCCCTGCCAGCTGGATGGGCTCAACTGGTCTGGTCTGTTTGTTCTCTAACTTGTCCGATCCTGTGCTGAAGACTGTGTGGTTAATGCTCTGTAACATCACATGTTTTCATTAAATCCCAAACCAGAGCCTCCTTCAATTCTCTTCTATATCAGACACAATTCTCTCCATTTTAGACACAAGAACGACTTTCAAGAGACATCCCTTTGGAGGAGAAGAAGAGGGAAAACAGGGGGCAAAGCAGATAACTGTAGTCTGTGACACTGATTTGTGGCAGAGGGACAGCGAATCTTCTGCTGCACTTTCTGTACGTTTTAGGGACGGTGATTCTGTGGCTGAAATAGGACAGGCACAGGTCAGTAGCTCTCAGGAACGGAAGCCCTGTCTCCATAAATGGTCTTCCCTATAGCAGTCGCGTGTACTTAAATAGAACAACTGGTAGCCAGTGGGAGATCTATGACACACTCTGGGGCAGACAGTGACCCGTGAAGGATGCTCTGTCGTGCTTTAATTTGGCATCCAACCCGGCTGTGTCTGCACTGTCACAGGGAAACCTGCAGCCCAGCCTTTGCGTGCACACCTGAGCGTGTGCGAGTGTGTGCTGAGCCAACTGCCCGTGCTCAGCATCACTCGAGACTGAAATACCCGTGTCTACTCTGCCCTGGTGAGACCCCATCTGGAATATTGTGTCCAGTTCTGGGCCCCTCAGTTCAAGAAAGACAGGGAACTGCTGGAAAGAGTCCAGCACAGGGCAACTAGGATGATTAAGGGAGTGGAGCATCCCCCTTATGAGAAAAGACTGAGGGAGCTGGGGCTCTTTAGTTTGGAGAAGAGGAGGATGAGGGGTGACCTCATTAATGTTTACAAATATATCAAGGGTGAGTGTCACGAGGATGGAGCCAGGCTCTTCTCGGTGACAACCAATGATAGGACAAGGGGTAATGGGCTGAAACTGGAACATAAGAGGTTCCGCTTAAACTCGAGAAGAAACTTCTTCTCAGTGAGGGTGACGGAGCCCTGGCACAGGCTGCCCAGAGAGGTTGTGGAGTCTCCTTCTCTGGAGACATTCAAGACCTGCCTGGACACGTTCCTATGTAGCATAATCTAGGCATTCCTGCTCTGGCAGGGGGATTGGACTTGATGATCTTTCGAGGTCCCTTCCAATCCCTAATGTTCTGTGATTCTGTGATTCTGTGATTCTGTCTGTGTGATGATACACGAGTGTCTGGACGATGTCGGAGCCCCAATCAAATGCCTTTTGCCTTGGGGGCTGCCAGTAGCCTCTCTGCAGCATTACTCATCCCGGCAGGTATTTTTTCAGAAGCTTATAAATGCAGGAGGATCTGAAAAATTCGGAGATGAGGAGACATTTCCTTCACCCAAAGAAGCCGTTCAGGATTGCCGTTGCTCTGGGGTGCTTTGGCTTTCAGCAAACACCCCCCACAAGAAAGCCAGACTCTCCGCTGTTGAAAATCATACTTCCACCAGGGCACGATGCTGTGCTTGTTGTGATGAAAAACAATGCTTCTTTATGCAGAGGGAGGTCTCTTTATGTTCTGAGAAATAAAATGTGCCTTGACACTGCAGGCGGTGTTTAGGAGGAAAAAAAGACCTTAAGTAAAAAAACAGGTTTTACATACATGCCCTTGAAGATTTTTTTTTTTTAGCCCACGTTATCCCACCACGCTTTTATCACACCAAGTTTTTATGCTTCAGCTCAATACACACACGAGAAATTTCGGGGCTGTTGAGCGTGCAGATTTTCCTAGGGGATGAGCGCGAGGTTATTCAGCACAGGTCTCTCTGAAACTGCACAGCACTCCCCAGTCATATGCCCGCAAGCTCTTACTCCCTTGTGAATGGTGCTGTTGTCTAGTGTCAGAGCACCAGGCTCTAAGAAGAAATAAAAAATAAAATACAGTGACCCTCCTGTGAATCATCTTCCAATTCATGAATGCATTCATCTCAGGGAGCGGGTGCTTTTGCGGTGAATATTATGGAATCATAGAATCATATCAGCTGGAAGAGACTTAGAAGATCATCGAGTCCAGCCTTTGTCCCAGCCTTATCAACCTACTAAACTATGTTCCTCCATGCAACACCCACCCGTCTCTTAATTATTCATTTAAGCAAGTGTGTGCACACAGTTTTCTCTCAGACGTTGTTTTAGATAATTGCACGGTTCACACGAGCAGGTTGGACGTACTGAGTGGAACAGGGCAAGAGAGGGAATCCTCTCACCTCACATGCCACGTGTTTTTATGGCAGTTGTTGGACTGGCTACCACGACCTACACTGAGCATACCCCCAATGAAATTAGTAAAACTCTTCTCAAGATCCTTAAAAGAAGCCGTAGATCACAGCTGTGTAATTATCTCTGTGGCTGCCACACAGATTCCATTCTGGAAAAGCTCTGTGCCCTGTTACCCCTGCACAAACCTCTGCCTGTCTGCAAATCTCCTACTGGTAGGAGATTTCATCCCTGCTTCATCCCTGGCCCCTGTCTGAAACTGCTACACCTTTCTACACTTTTACTCAGACACTTCCTAAATATCTTGACTATTCTAGCCCAGAGAGTGTAGCAAAAGGGACACAAAAAATGTTAGTCTGGCTTTTATTTTATTTTACAAAATCACATATTTGTAGCAGTCATTGTTTTAGGGGCTGTGATTAAAAAAAAAAAAAAAACAATATGAATTATTCTGTGGGTTTTTTTTTTCCTCTAAAATTATGCCAAGCACATGGAAATTCATGAGGCATCAACAGGAGCCAGCTGTGCTCAGCATCTTGGATAATCAGCCCGAGAACCTGGAGCTACAGTTACTGAGCTGGTCAGCGTTCTTGCTATATATTTTGTACAGAATAGTAGAATCTATTATTCATTTCAAACATAAAAATACACCGAAATGCAGCAGAGAGCAGCCTTCGCTGCTCTTCGATTCTTTTATATTGTTCTTATGTAGCTTGAGTTCAGCCACCCGAGTAAACACCAGGTTCTGTAAAGAAAAGATTAGTTGTCCCCTGTTCAGCTACAGAGGGTCCCCCTTGACTCTGGATCCCAGCAGCCCTACTTAATTGCTAATTAGTGTTTTTTCCATTTCCTCCCACGTCAGTTGTGTCTGATAGCGAAGATGGCTTAGCAAGTTGACTTAGCACTTTTGTTAATTGCTCAATACTGCTGTGCTTTGATGGTTTTTTTCTTCCAAGGCTTTTGAAACACACTAGTTTCAGTAACCTTTTCAGATACACTGCTTCCATTATTGATAATGTTCTCGGTTGCCAGAGAAAGAAGTTTGAAGCTTTTGTTTTGTGGTATAAAGAAAAAAATTTTATTTTTTTTTTTTATTGAGCGCTGAAGGAAAGTGAGACATCAGCTGAGGCTGCAAGCTGTGAAGGGAAATTTGAGGGGGCAAAGCTACACGAGATGACAGGGGCTGGGTAAAAAGCAGTCTGGAGTGTGACCTGGGAAAACAGAATCAAAGGCGACCTTCCTTTAAGAAAGAATTTGCAATTTGGCTCCCTAGCTGTACGGGGAAGTTTCCTAATTCAGCCGCAGTTGCGTGGCAGCAGCGTTTTAAAAACACATTGTCTGGGTCACGGCTCCCCAAGGCCCTCCTGAGATGCTGCACTTACAGTCAGGTTTAATGAACCTGGTTTGCTAATTGTGACATTTGCACGGACGCGTTCCTCTCGCTATCAGTCGTCCAGCTGCAGACACAAGGGGACTAGCAAAAATTGGGAAGAACGAAAATCCAAAAGCAAACTTGAAAACCTAGATCTGAAAGAATATAGAAAGGTGTGGGGAAGGCACAACAGAACACGAGAAATTGTCCGTCTTGCTCCCCTGCTGCTGCTGTTATTGCATCGCCTCATCTGCACAAGCTCTTCTGGGATCCACAAACCTCTAACTGCTGCCACAGCTGTCAGCCCTCACTTGATTCCCACAATATTTATTTTTTTTTAGGTTAGGCAGAAGAGCTCAGAGGAGCATGGAATCTGTAAAACTGAATGTCAGCAACAGAGGAGCAATTATAGAAGAAGGAAAACTCCACACCATTTTTCATGAAAAAAAAGAAAACCCTGTTTTGAGGGTATTTCATTCCGGGTGAGGGTGTTTCATTCCAGTTGGGATAGAAAAGGGGCAGGCACTGGGCAGAAAGGGGCATTACATCTCCCCAGGTGATGCCAGGGGCTGTGTAGAAGGAATTGCAAAAGGCCGTACCACCACACGGGGCTCAACTGGAGAGGAAGGCAGAGAAGTGTGCTCACAATGGTCCGAAATTCAGTGCAGCAGTTTGCGAGATGAGGAGAGGTGGAGGGAAAAATGGGAAGCTGAAAATTGTCGCTGGAACACAAAGGAAAGAAATCTGTGTTCAGAAACAAAATGACAGTCTGGAAAATGGAAAAAGTTTTAACAGAAGGTTTTGTAATGTCAGAAGCTACGTTTGAAAGCAATTTTTCTGAACTGATCAGAACTCTTTGAATTTGCAGAGCTGTCACCCTCAGAAGAGCTCAATTCGCTGCAATTAAATGACCTGAAGAATAGAGCAGTACTTAAAGTGAATTGTATTTCTGAGGAGTGATGCTGAAATGAGGAGCCCAGACTCTGTCAGCAAGTACAGAATAAAGTGAATGGGACTTGACGATGCTGTATGACAAGGTGAGTTTGAGAAAGTAACTAAAACAGAAATCCTCAGCTGGAATGGGTGGTGTGAGACAACGCTCTCTGCCTCCTCCTCAGGAGGCTCTTTGATGTGATTATTCAAATCAAAGAGCTCTTCTGTTAGGTATGCCTTTATCAAAACACTGTTTTGGTTTGGCCTGGCCAGATTTCAGCGGCGGGGGGGGAGCTGCAGGGTGGCTTCTGTAAGAAGCTGCTAGAAGCTCCCCAGGTTTGATAGAGCCAATGCCAGCCGGCTACAAAGAGGGACCCGCCGCTGGCCAAGGCTGAGCCTATCAGTAAGGTGATAGCAGAGTAACCCTCTGTGAAAAACATATTTAAGAACGTCGAAAAGAACTGCGCCATAACAGCTGGCACAGAGATGGAGGAGTGAGAGTCTGTGCAGACACCAAGTTCAGTGAAGAAGGACGGGGGGGGAGGATGAGCTCCAGGCGCCGGAGCAGAAGGAGTCCCCCGGGTCCGTGGTGAAGACCATGGTGAAGCGGGTTGTCCCCCTGCAGCCCATGGGCGAGGTGCAGAAGTCCACCGTGAGGATCACCGCGTAGATGTCCACCGAGGACTCCACGCCGTGTGGGTGGATGCCTGAAAGGGGACTGTAGCCCGTGGGAAGCCCGCATCAGAGCAAGTCGCTGCCGGAGCCTGTAGCCCGTGGAAGAGAGGAATGCCCACGCTGGAGCAGGTTGGCCGGTGGGACTTTTGGGACGCTGTGGGTGGCTCACGCTGGAGCAGTTTCCCCCGAAGGACTGCGCCTCAGACTCACGAGGGGTGGGCTGCCCCTCGTGAGGTGTCTCCCGTTAGGCAGTTTGTGATGAATTGCCCTTCGTGGGACGACTCATGCGGAGAAGAGAGCGTGAAACTTGTCTCCCGTGAGAGGGACCCCACAGTGGCCCTGGGCAAGAGTGAAGAGTCCTCCCCCGGAGTGAAGAAGCGGTGGAACCAACGTCGGCTGAACTGACCGTAACCCCCATTCCCTGTCCCCCTGCGCCGCTCGGGGGGAGGAGGTGGAGAAACCGGGATTGATGTTAAGCCCGGGAAGAAGGGAGGGATGGGGGGAAGGTGTTCTGTTTAAGATCTGTTTGCTCTTTCTCACTTTTCACTACTCCTCTCTGATTAGTTCTCTTAATAAATGTACCTAATTTCCCCAAAACTGAGTCTGTTTTGCCCGGGACGGTAAATGAGAGTGATCTCCCTGTCCTTATCTCAAACCCTGAGCCCTTGGAAATATTTTCTCCCCCTGTTCAGTAGTGAAGGGGGGAGTGAGTGAGAGGCTGTGTGGGTACCTGGCGGCCGGCCAGGGTCAACCCACGATAAACACCCACCAGAAATGTTGTCCTGCAACGTTTAAGCTCTGGGCGAGTGCTGAAATGGTGAGCACGAAAGCACTTCAGGGGAACAAGGCAGAGTGCTCTAGATGGAGGGTGACAGCCAGGCACCTCGCCCACCAGGTGACCCTCCCGCCGGCGCGGCGCTGCCTTTCGCAGCTCCCAGTATGGCCAGTACAGACAGACCCCACGCGGGGCTGTGCCCTGCCTGTGTGAGCTCCAGCACGCTCAGCACACGGGCAGCTTCCCCATCCACTGCTTTCTTCTTCAGCTCGTACCTGGGGCTCTGCGGAGTTTTACAAATCAGGCATTCAAAGCAAATCAACTTAGGAAGCGTGCAGAGGTCTCAAGAAATCAGAACGGGGCATTTATCTGTCACTGTGAATATCCAGGGGTGTCCTTTCTGAAGATCTTAATTCAGCAGGATCACAAAGCAGAGAAAGCCGGGAGACCAAGCAGATCTCCACTTTTCTGTAGAGTGAGGGTGCTCCAGACCCACGGGTTTCACGTGCACGCAGGCTGGGCTGGCTCTCCGCTCCTTGCTGACAATTTGTTGGTTTTTTTTTTCCTTTCTGAGGATGGACAGAAAAGGGATTACAGTTTATTAGGACAGAAAGTGACTGGGCAGGAGAAGCCTCAAGCTTCCCAACTACCCCTTCTGCATCCCTCAGCTCCGCTCACCCTGCTGCCCCAGGACTCACCCTGTGCAGGTCTCTGGGGAGCTCGGACAGAGTTTTGGGGCTGGAGCATCCCTGAGCAGAGCACTGGTGGGATGTTCCCATGGCAGGAGGCGGTGGCACACAGTCAGCCTGTGAAAGAGAAGACAGAACCACAGCACCGGAGTCTTGGTCTTTGCATTCTTCTGATCTCAAACCCTCCTGTGTGCTTCCACTGCAGGGAGTTCACGTCAGAGCAGAGACACTGCAGGGGAGTGATCTCTGCCGATCCATCGGCGTTTTGCTCCGATGTGGTGAGCAGGAGCACAAAGGGATGTCTGGGTGTTGCTGGCTGGGTGCTTTGTGCTGAGAGCTGGCAGGGAGTGCTCTTTGGAGGAGATTTTTGGCTGGGCTGTGCAAACGTGTGTTTGTGCAAGTCAGTACGAACAACGTAAGAAAAACCAGAGGTGCACTTCCAAAACTGTAGCCCCGTAACAGTGCTATGATAACTCTACACTCAGTAATCCTGTGGGGTTTTTTTTTTTCACATTTCTATTTCCTCAATAGATTGGACACCCTTTTTTTTTTTACAACTATTGTGCCCCATGCAAAGTCTTTATCTTCATTTGCCCAAACATCGGTCATTTACTTCCAATTACTTGGGTAATAAGCAGAAGGGTGTTTTCTGAGAATGTGTAATAACTTTTTTCCCTTCTGAAACCAATGGGGTTTGACCAGGGACTGTTTGAGCAATATTTTATCATTTCGGCGAATTGGCATCGAGTCACTTTTCTAACAGCCTGTGTCGGTCAGGCTTACAAGCAGCGCTTCTGCAACCATTTCCTAAACTAACTGCTTGGGAACGAGATGTGTGAGTGGTGGTGCTGCCTCCTCACCTGTTTCGTGCTGTCTCTCGGGTTTGACACAGTTAAGTTCAGATGCACACTCAGGAGAATGTCAGTGTGATCAAAAAGCAGGAGAGTGGATTCATAATCCTTAGCCTGCTTCAGAAACACAACCCACCTGTTTTGTTCTTTGGGGTTTTTTTTTGCAGGATTTATGATGTTTGACCACAAAGTCTGGACTTGCAGGAGGGATCTGGAGGGACACCAGGCAGCTCAAGCAGTGCAATAACACATCCTACGTTTGCTTGTTGCTCTATTTTTTAACCAGGGCGCTACAATTCCACAAATCTGGTGCCTGTTATAAACGAGGTGCTGTTTGCCAGCATCAGCCTCAACACCTTCAGTAACATCAGCTTCCACACCTTCTTCAGTAAGACACCACCTGCCCAAATGTCTCTGTCACCATTTTAACCATTAGTCTCCCTTCTGACACGTCATGAGCCTTATTACACCTCTGATTTCTAAAGGCGATCATCTGAGACTTGTTCTCCTTTCAACTGGTGTAAAACCACTTCGAACAGAATCTCTGGGTGTGAGACATCAAGTAAACAAGTTTCATGCAATTGCTTCATTTTAGTGGTTAAATAAATGTGCCTGCAATGATGGAAATCTTTTACGTTTGGTGCCGAGTGGAACGAAACCTGGAGTACGCTGCAAGCTGAGAAGAAGGTTTCATGGGTTCCTTCCAACCCACCTCCTCCTTCTCAGTGTTTCCACATGCCAACAGGGCTCGGACCATTTGAAAAGCCAAATGCAGCTTCACACTCGCACTTGTAAAACAGCAAGATTGGATGTACCTATGCAAGTGCACTTACTGCACTTACTCTAACTTAGGAGACAAAAATCAAAACATACCCGAGGTGCTGGCAACGGCTCCTCTCTGAAGAAGAAATCTTATGGTCCTGACAAGAGATGTGTAAAAGTCTCACCCCGCTTGTGTTCTACATCTTCTTTTGTGTTTTACATCTTCTTTCCTTTTCTATCTCCCTCCTTCCTTTTACGCGACCGAGATGAACACATGGAAGACAACAAACAGAGCTGGCCTTGTCTGCTCTTTGTCACACACCACGTGATGCTTTCCCAGTGTCACCAGAAGAAAACCTCTGGCACTTTAACACCGTGTTGTTCTCTCTTCATACGCTGCTGCTGTTGACATCTGCAGGGCAAGAACAGCGTTAACCAGGATGCTGACAGTCAGTGTCTCCTCACAGCTGGGTTTGCCTCTCGCATTGCCATTGCCATGAGGCCACTCTTTTCCTTCCAGAGCCCTACAACATCCCTGGCCCTAGCAGCAATCGCTTCTTGAGAATATATTGCCTATTTTTTTATCTTAAAAGCTCGCCTCATTTCATACAGTCATATCTCATGCAAAATTCCCATTCCGCTTTGTCACAACTTACATATTTACGTCATTGCAATTTCTAAAAATTATACTCAGAACTTTTGTCTTTTGTTCATAAGTCAATACATTCAGTTTCTTTAATTATATCCAAGAACTCTCTCCTAGTTTATCCAAGCTCTGGACATGAGGCCAATTCCAGGATGATTTATGACATCCTTGACTGATCTCCACACCAGGCACTGTGCTGCTTCCAGCCTAACTTGCTGTCCCTGTCTATGGGTGCACAGTACATTAAAATATTCCTGAGCAGCCTGATCTGACTGAATCCAGCCATGCTTCGAGTAAGAGGCTGGGCTGCAGAGATCTCCACAGCTCCCTTCCA
Organism: Trogon surrucura; assembly: GCA_020746105.1. Classification (NCBI taxonomy): domain Eukaryota; kingdom Metazoa; phylum Chordata; class Aves; order Trogoniformes; family Trogonidae; genus Trogon; species Trogon surrucura. The sequence goes on from CM036658.1 coordinate 3,120,495, forward strand.
GACTCAGTATCTGCCATGTTGCAGCACGGACAGCCAGGCACAAGGCTCCTTACTTGAGCAGAACATGTTCCTAAAGGGTCTAACTAGTTTTGGATAAAACAAATAAAGCATTTCTTCATTGTTTTCAGAGTCTCTTGGGGGAAAAAAAAAAATGCATTCAAGTTATGATGTTGTGTGGAGCCATTCCACAAGCTCCACAAGTAACAAGCACACATCACTTAACTAAATAAAGAAACAGTCATCATGGGTTTTTTTTCAGTTTTGAAGCAGTGCTGTGGCTATGAGATAGATGAAAGACAACGTTAGGAACTCCTGAAACCAATTACAGTAGATGATTGTAATATTGCGTCCTCAGATATGCCTAATTTGCTCTTACTGCTGTAACTAATGAGGTGGATAAGGAAATAATGTCCATATGCGCATGTAAATATATGTTTTTATTTAGTAGCAATAATGGAGATCATTATACTGGCAAATAAAATAAAAGACATATCTGATAGCAATGATGCCATGAAGAACACAGAAGTGTGAAATGCCCTTTTCCTAGGAAATAAGAAGAGTCTGGGAAAAGGTGGTGCAATAAGAGATAACAGGGGTCATGTAGGAAAAAAATATCTCTGGTAAATGCCAGCGGTTCCCTGTGTCCAACAGACTGTGGCAGTCCATCACCGGTCTATCTTGGGATTTGTTTTAAATACAATTCAGGAGAACCGTAACTGTTTGCAGCCCAACTCCTCCAGCTACGTATTTCCCTTTTGGCCCTTGTATTTTACCTCCCTGCAACGGCAGAGTGAGCTGCTTCAGTGAGATGACCCACTGGAAAAAAAAAAAAAAAAACCATGCTGTAAATATAAAAGATAGTAATTTTAGGAGGATTTGTTTCTCATCAGGTCGGATTTGCTAGAGTTGAACATATAGCAAGGTGCCGTCTGGCCCCTGGACCTGCCCTTTGTCACGATGAATTTCTCCATCTCTTATGAACTTCTCCATCACAATAAATTTCTCCATCGTGATGAATTTCTCCATCACGAAGCGAGACAAGTTAAAACCATCAGTACTTCATGCTGATAACAATGACTGTTTGGACACTATCCCATGATGGATATTTTTCAGTCTGTAATATAAAAGCAGATTTTTTTCTCTTTTTCCATCATCCAGACCTTTCCGATTCTTCTGTGCTGCTGTTGCACTCTCTGAGGCTTGTCCCCACTGAAGTGCTGGGATACTCATATTCCTCAGGGTATGACAATTTCCAAAACACCTTCTAGAGCTGGCGTGAGCACCGAAGGCATGCCAAGTAACTCTGTTTTACTGCATGACTTTTGCTGGCCTTTTTTATGCCCCGTTTTTCCACGCTTGTCAGGTCAGTTAAGATTTGTCCTTAACTTCCAAATGGATGGTGTTCTCCTACCCTTTTCAGAAACGCTTGTTCGGAGGCAGATGATATCTACAAAGGAAGGAATTGCATCCTCTTTTTCATCTGGCGTGCCCTAACACCTCTATTTTCCTCCCTCTCACCATCTGGCAGGTGAGACATGTAGAACCACTGCTGCAGAATGAGGGGGCAGTACCTCCAGCCACGCACCCCAACCCCTTGTTTTGCGTCTGGTGGAAGCAGAACATAAGGAGTTTATTTCAATTCTTACGTGCTCCCACTGTTTTTTCCTCCGTTCTTTCTGCCCACTCTTGCAAAACCGCCGCCCACCACAGGGATGTCAGCTGAGTTGCTGCTGAACACGACGCGTCGCAGGTTTTATGGGCTGTGCTCCATTCCACAGCGCTGGGAAACATGGAAAATGGGTTATTTATATTTCCTTGATCTTCACCCTGTGGGCTTGCTGGGAGGAAGAAGCCGGTTTTTGGTAGCTCTTTGCATGGAGAAATCTCTTGTCTGCTCCCATTTCACCCCTCTGTAAGCACAGGCTCAGGTCGTGGGTGCTGATGGTCACTTCAGCGCCTCATAAACCTGCCCAGAATTTTACATCTTGACTTTTATTCTGGGATCCATTAAGAAGAGTTTTACATGAGTGAGGTTCATTTATACAAGTCTCCCACGCTTTATTAAAGTGCTTCTTTCTTCAAATAACACAGCACTGTGGAAAAGGAGAAAAAATTACAGCCTTGACCTAACCATAAGGACCACAGATATCGGGCATTGCCTGAATCCACATCTGATGGTTTACACCGAAAATTACAAGGTATTCTGGCAGAGCAAGTGCTAATTCTTTACCACTGAATTCCTCAATTAGGAATTACCCTTAAAAGAAATGAGTTCTCCACGTACCTTACATCAGCAGATGTTTTGCTATTCTTCGCCAAGGAGATCTTTAGAGTTCAAGCACAGGGATGGCTGACACCTGGCTCTCTAATAACCTCTCAGATGAGCTTGATCCTGTCTGAATTTCAGATACACAACATAGCATAAACTACAGAAACGGAGGGACTATGAGCAAAAATTGTGGCTGGTTTTTTTTTCCTATTTGGAACATCTTCCTTTGTAATAAGCTTGAGGATACAGGTAGCAGCACTTAGCTGGCTGAGAGAAACAACACCTTTGTACCTGAGTTTTCAGAAAGCTCAAAAAAAAAGCGTTATGTTTGCAGTAAAGGATGCAACTCTACCACATTGCTGTTGAAAACAGTGACTCCCGGTTTTGTCTTGTTCAGTAATATGCAGAGAATCTGAATTAATTTTTTTAAAACAATGACTAAATTTTGAGAACGGAGAGAAAGCATAAACATGACAGAAGAGTGATTTCACAGAGCAAGTCTCTGTTTCCTCTAAAGGTATCATTGTGGTGGAGAAAAAAGTTATTGCTTGTCTTTACTGACATAAAATCTGCTGCAAAAATGAAAAGTGATTCTTTTCTGCCTACAGGCAGGCATAGTTACTGAATCTGTGGATGTTTTTTTCAGTGATGTTGAGTACTTTCTGATGAGGTGATTTTTTTTTTTTTCCTACAACAAAGAGAACATCAAAGCTGCTTCTTAAAAACAGGTGAAAGTCTGAGAGAAGATACAGAGTGTGCTAATGTACAGTGTCCCTAGAGCATCCCAGCTCCATGCAAGAACACACGGCGCTGCATTTGCATCTGTGTCCAAGTGTCATTTCTATCATTGCTGCAGAAGAAAAGGAGAGAGTGACCATTCAGGAACTGGGGTGGGTGTGAAGACCTCCTAACTCCATGCCCAGTTCTACAGTTTTGCTGCTGATCCACCGCTGCTCGTTTGACACCTCTGTCTCTCTACTCCCAGTTGTGAGACGAGGTGAGGTTTCACGTGCAGTGCCTCTGGTGAAGTCTGTATAAATGCACTTATTATTTAGAGATCCTCAAATACTCACCTCATTAGACTACTCAAATGGCTGTAAAGTAGCGTGGGGCAGAAGGCTTGCTTTGAAGGAATCCTAGAACAATTTTGGATCTAATGCAAAAAATCCGCAACCTTTTTTATAAGCTGCCAGGAGGGTGTACCAGACCACCGTGGTTAATTTAGCCACACGGACTCAGGATGCTTTGCAGCTGCGTTTAGAGCCTGGTGCAATCTGCTTGGGCTTGATCAGCTCTGATGGCCATTTGAATAGCATGATCCAAAATCATGTTTCGGAGTGACCGTGTTTGAATGGATAAGGCTGTCCTGTGACATTAGGTGAGTGCAATGTCCTTACCCTGGCTAGAGGCAAAACATCTTTCAGCAAATCTCTGAGGTACAAGCAGTTAAAGTGGTAAATCTGCTTTCACTTGGTGCGTTGAGTTGGAACAGGAAACATGGCAAAAGTACTTTCTGACACAGACCTGGTGACAGCTTTTCCCATTTGAGGGCTGCCCAAGGAGGCACAAACACAGAGTGCCTTGATCTGCACCAGCAGAGACCTGCAGCTGCATTTGGGTTGGAGCAGGAGGACATGTAGGACTGTCACCCTTTAGCTCTGCTAAAACCTGTGACAACGATGTAGAATGAACGCTTAGAAAGAAACTTTCCCTACATCTTATGTTGGGCACCGACACGCAAGAATGTTTCTGGTGCACTTAACCACTCCCACTTATGTCAATTATTGGAAAAGTAGTGGCAAAAATTATAAAGAAGAACCGAAGGAATCTGCAAAGAAATCTCCTGCTATCATTCAGATGATCAGGCATTTGTTCTAGATAATATTACATATGTATATATACACATAAGCACATACGCACATATATATCTAATAAAAATGATACGTGCAAAAAGTGTACAGTAAATTATAGGTAAGATGACCAAAGAGTTCAGAATGCATCATAACGAAAGCATGCTTCTTGTAATCTGGACATCTGGCTGTATTTAACATTATTTTATGTCAACTGCACAGATAAAATCTGAGAGAGGGCAGAAAAGCAATGACAGGTTCAATTTACTGGACAGTCCTGCAAGCAGACATAAATAAGAAAAAAAATCACACACACAGTAATTATGCAGCAGCTATAGTAGCAGTTATAGCTATTTCATGGCACATACCTTGAAATGAGCAGAGTGTTTTTCTTTAGCAAGGCACATAATGTATTAATTCAGATGCTCGCTTGCTGAACACGTGTGAGAATATTTTCTCTTCCGCACGTTCAGCTCAGAAGCTCTGTCTCAGCCTCAGGCTGTGGTCAGGTCACGGCGGTCTGAAGAACGAAGCAGTTTGTGCTGCACCTCTGCAACAGCTGGAAGGGCTGCCAGTGGGTCACACACCTGGTGCTGCTCTGCAGGAGGAGGAACGTTCTGCTGACAGCTTCCCTCTAAAATTCAGCCTCTCCTTTGCTATACGTTTAAGGCCTTTTGAAGATAATATCGACTTAGATTTTAAGGCAACCAAGGGCTCACGTATCGTGCTCTTCTGCCTAATGCAGATCACGGATCTTTACCCAATAATTTCTCTGCCAGACCCATAACCCTTGTGCTGCAGCATCTCTCTGGGAGACACAACCTTGATTTCAAAATGCCAAACGATAACGCAATTATTTCCTGAGCACTGTCGTGAGTATGGTATGAATTGTGACCTGAATCCTGCTCTCTCAGGCAGGGAACTCAGTATATCTTAGCATCAGATGAACATATTGTAATGATCCACTTCTACATCTGAAAACTCCAAGAGAAACAACTGGATGGATCAAGCCCAGCGCGTGGGAATTAGAGAAACAGACTGTGCGCAACGTTCTGGTTTTTTGCTGCCAGTTCTGAGGTCCCAGAAATGGCTGCACACATAAACAAACCTGCTTGTCACAGATCGCTCCTGTGTGATGAGGCAGCCAGCACACGGCGCCGCAGGAATTCGAAATGTGCCAAGATGAGGGAACCGGCACCAGCACAGAACTAGTCATGCCGAAGGTTACCAAACAAAGCTAACTGGAAACTTAAATACGAATCCTTTCCATTTCAAAAAAAAAAAAAAAATCTGTTTTCTTCATTGCAGCCGTTTAAGACATTATGAACAGAAGAGGTGTCCCTGCCCATCGCAGGGGCTTGGATCTGTTGATCTTTAAGATCCCTTCCAACCCAGGCCATTCTATGATTCTATGATTCTATGAAATTTATATCAGTTACGGTGTATAGCGACGACAAAAGCAATTCCTAAGGGCAGGTTCTATACAGGGACTACCCTTAAATGGTGTCACACAAGAACAACGCAATTCCTGTCACAGATTGAATTAGCAAGACTGGTAATAATAAAAATACAATCAAAACAGGCACGTTTGGCAAACTTTCTGTATTTAGGATAAACCCCAGGTGCTGTCTCCACATCAGAAGATCGCAGCTGTACTTTTTTACTCGGGGGAACAGACAGCTTGCATCATAAAACTTGGGCCAGTCGGTCCTCTTGAAAAAAGAACTGAAATGAGGAAACCCTCGCTACCACCCTTCCTCCCTCCAAGCACTCATGTCAATGTTCCTCTTTCCCTCTGAATTCACTTGTCCACAGCCAAGGCATCACACTGCCCCAGGCAAGTGTTGGCCTCAGGACGGTTCCTGCTCATTCTGTAAGACCAAAATGTCATAAAACTGTCCACGTGTTCTCAAGGGTTCGCAGAGCAATGACCTACCTGGGTGCGGTGGCCTCCCAATCACTGAAATTTAAGTTTCTTAAAGATTTTTTTCCCCTTGCTGCACGCTGTGTTCAGTGACAAGATAGTTCAGGACTCTGAATATATAATCTCGGGGGAAATTCTTGAATGTTTTTATAGCATTTCATTTGACCACTGATCTCTGGAAATCTGACCAGCCCCAGTAGATTGTTGCTGGAGCCACCGAGGTCAAGTGGCTGCAGTGACTTGAAGGAAACTAAAATATGCAAAGCACAAAGAAACTGCTTTTAGTAAGGAACGTCACTTCAAGGACCTTTGTCTCGTCTCCCTTCCAAACTCTTTGTGTGCTGTGTAGATGGAAAAGGTGTTTCCCAGAGTGACTTTCATGTTGGTGTCTCTTCTGGGACAAGTCAACGATCTCCTAAATCTCTCTGACTGCTTTACAGACAAGAACCAGTACGTATAAAAGGCTGCAAGATTGCTGCGTTGTGTTTTATGTCTCAGCATTTCTATAAATTTGTCATTTTCTACCCTTTAAAAAAATAACTCTAGATGTGGGCAGGGCTGGAGCGTTTCAAACACACGCTTATTCCTCCAAGGATCAGCAGCATTTCTTTGAGTCAGACTGGGCACGTTAGAGCTGTCTCATGGCAGGGCGTTACGCATTAGGAAGATGGAGAAAAGCAGTTTTGGGGATTTTTATGACTGTAGATCCAGGCTCGGGCAGAGGCACTTTCCTGACACAGGTTTGGGGAAGGTGATTTGGCTTTCAACAGTGACCCCCTCTGGTGTGCGCGGGGGGAATCTCCAAACTGCACACACCATCCTGACGAAACTGCCATTTCCAACACGAAATGGTTCGCTTATAAAAATTATTACTTTTCAGCCGTGATCTGAGGAGTGTAAGTGGAAAAAAAAAAGGAGTCTGCCGTAACAGCTGAGCTTCCTTCCTGGCGCTGCTTTATTAAGACATCTCTGAGTGCTCTTTTATTTTTTGAACACTAAATGTCATTTAACCGAGATCAATGTCTCTTAGCAGGGTTGCATTACTTAGAGAATATGAATCAATGTCCAGTCCTGTGCTAAACATAGAAGACACTGTGAGTACAGGTCTTGGGAAATAAAACCTGCCGAACAACTCATTGTTTTTTTTTTCTGAAGGCAAAGTACTGAAATCTCTATTCTTGCAAAATCATTCCTCTTATCCTCGCTTCTGCCTCTTTCTCTCCAAATTAAGAACCTTAATGCCGTTTAAAAGCTTAATGGCCCCTTTCAAGTCCATTTGACTGCAATGATCTGTGTTGCAGCGATTTCACTCTCTGCTCCTGCCCTGAGACAGTCTTCATTCATTTACCAGGCAGGGACCTGTACTTTTTGAGCAGACAGGTTATAATCCCAGCACTGCACTGAAGTCGCAAACAAACACACAACACAGACAGAAATTAAAACCCTGAATCGGTTCATTTTGATGTTGTCTTTATTTTTGCAGGCTGATAGCTTGACTCCTCGGCGTGCCACCACTTCATTTCACTGGATAAGCCTTTCCCAGATGAAAAAAATGTCGTTTCTTCTGGAGTGGCATGAGACATTCCGTCACATTCCTCTGCAAAGCAACAACATTTCTTCATTGGTGCAGTTTTGCTTCCCCAGTGCCGTGTTCCAGCATTTGGTTCCACTTTTTGCTGGTTTGAGTGATTTCTTGGCAGAGGGTAGAAGGGCTGATCTGATTAGACGTCGTTCCACGGGGAACACTTCACAGTTTGTGATATTGCGGAGCCCCTTTTTCTCCTACACACTGCAACACACTGGTAAAATCACAAAGCCTGGCAGGAGCTGCACTCAGTGTGGCTGCTCCCTTGCTCTGAAGCTGAAGCAGCACCATCATCATCATCACTCCAGCCAGATGCACAATGCACCCCCAGAGCCCCGATCCTCACAGAGCGGTATTTTCCAGGGCTTGGACATCCTCAGAAAACAACCCTGATGTCCCAGCAGATCCTCCCTCGTGGCTGTTCCATGCTGATGCCCTGTCGACCTGCCCCTCATGGGCGCAGAGAACAGGCATTTCCATGGTAATACCCATCTTCTAGTGACTTGGCATCACTTGCTTCAGCAGAAAATAATCTTCCCGTGGTCATCCCTGCATCTCAGGCTGGATCCCTGGGGGAGATAATTGCAACATCTCTGGTTGACACGGAGAGCACACAGCTCCCCACAGGCATCACAGCCCCCCTCATGCACCCAGTTGCTCCACCGTGAGGTACTTCAAGTGCTACAGGTGGACATCTACACCCCCATCACCCCCATGGGCTGCAGGGGGACAGCCTGCCCCACCGTGGTCTTCACCACAGCTCAGAGGACCCTCTGCTCCAACACCTGGAGCATCTCCTCCCTGCCCTTCTTCACCGACCCCGGTGTCTGTAGAGCTGCTTTTCTCACATATTCCCACTCCTCTCTCTGTGTGCAGTTGTGCAGGTTGTTCTTCTCCCTCTGCTTCAACATGTTACTCCAGAGGTGCCACCACTGCTGATGACGGGCTCAGCCTTGTCCGGTGGTGGGTCCACCTTGGAGCCAGCTGGTCCTGGCCCAAGGGAAGCTTCCAGCAGCCTCTCACAGACACCAACCCTGTAGCACCTCACGGCCAAAACCTGGCCATGCAAGCCCAGTACATTTTGTCACTGTCCTTGAACTCTACTCCTTTCATATTTCTGTCCCTGCCTCTGTCAGAGCCTGTGTCTGAGGTCTGGAGGGTTGTTCTTCCATGACAGCTACAGGCAAAGGCTACAGGGATAGACAAGTGCTTTCAGCTGAAAGGTGCCACAGCTTCGTGGGGTGCTGGGAGGCTCAGGGCAGCAGCGAGCCATGAATACATCCCGGACAGAGAGATCTTCTAACTGAGGTTGGTGAGGAAGATGCTGATGGGGAGCACCTCAACAGAAGGTGCTGCCATGGCTGAGACTAAGCTGGGACAGCAGAGTCAGGAAAGGTTGGGCCAGAATAGCCTGAAATGGGGCTCCTTGAGACAGGGGATGGTGACACATGGAATAAAGACTCTATAACTCAGAAGATTATAAAGTAGGTATGTTTTGATCAGCGCTGGGTGCACGGGGGATTTTTACTCCAAAAACGTGCACACCTGAACCATGCAGCTACCTTGGGTATATGCAGTAAAAGTTACATATTCATCAGATGCCTGCACATATTCATGAGCTATCCTGAAAAAGGCATCAGTTCCGGGGGTCAGCAGCTCCTCCTCTTGACACTTGCGCGATGCCTCCAGGTGGTCTTGGGCAGGGGTCTTCAGGGATGAAGACCGTATGTCTTCCTCACGATGAACTTTTTACCCTCGTCCCAAAACTAGTTGTTCTCAGCACTTTTTCGCAAGAGGTTTTGTTATCAAATTACACAAGGGGGTTCGTCACCAGATGTTCCTTGTTAGTTGCCCTTATCACTAGTGTCCTTGTCAATATGTCTTTGTTTTATGTTCTTTTACAACGCGTACCGAACAAGATCATCCTCCTTATTCTGAGGCCTCTGATTGATTGCGTCCTAAGGAGCCTGAGAGGGTGCCTCTCACTAGATGCTATTTCCCCTTATCAATGGGGATGGATGGAAGAGATGAGAAAGAAAGAGCTTGTGATGCTCCTCACTCAAACCCACCAGACGATCCCTGAGCACTGGCTGTCCAGGACCCATCAAGAGCAATTGCTCTGAATTTTGTGGGAAACAAACTCTCCTCTTTTCTCACGGTTTTAACAGCATGGTGGTGGTTGCTCATTGATTACACACACTGGGAAAGAGAGGGTATGAACATGTAAATGTTCCCTGTTTCACAGCTCCTGCAGGATCAGCGTTCTGACACGGCAGAAGGCAGGTGAGGTGAAACATATTCCAAATACTGGGAAACCTTCCTGAAGTGTGCTCATCTTACTGTCACCAGGCCATGCACCTCTGCCACAACTTTCCCAAATAGTGAAATGTGCTGAGGTTTGAAAAGTGATCTTTTGAGCACCAAGAGTTCTGTTTTAAAATGTGCTTGTTTTCAAAATCCAATGGCTTCTGGGGCTAGGATCTCATTCCTTTTCTCTGTTTTCCTTCAAAAGTGCAGTACAATGCTTTATTTAAGGAAAAAAAACAGAACAAAACAAAACAGAAAAACAGTTTGCATACAGTCAAAAGTTTGAAATGGTCAAAAATAAAAACCAAACTGAATACAGCTTGTAATCATTTTTCCTGGGTCTTATTGTTAACTCTATGAGGATTTCCTTGTCTGTTTACTTCTCAAAGTCATTGCATTAGCCTGTGGAACGTAAAAACCTTCAATGGAAAATCTGTGTAGAGCAACCACTGCCAGAGGATTTTGTACTGCAGTACCCTCACAAGCAAAATATAAAAAGAAGTGAACCCAATCACGCCATTTTTTCCATATTTTTCTCTTCAGATTCTTCAACTCTGACTTCTTCAGGTTCTTAAGCTCTGGTTACAAAAAAAAACCCAAAACAAACAAACATTTTTTTTTATCAAAACCAATCAAAAGCTATATATAAATTTAAACCCAAATAGCACTGATGTATTTTACCCCTCCCCTCCCCACTGTTAACATTTAAGTGTCGTGGTCCTGCAGCATGCCATGGGCACCCATATGCCCACAAAACATTCGGCAGCTTAAAGTGAATTCTAAACATGAAAAAAATGCTTCTTAAAAGTACAGACCTGAAAATTCCCAGTGCACAGTTCCATGAACACTCAGCCAAACAAAAGGTGAAACACAACAGGTGACGTTATAAAAGCGTATTTCAGCAGCGGTCTGCAACTCTCCCCTACACAAAGTAAGCACCGAAATTATTATGCAGTGAAGAGGTTCATAGGTCTTTCCACTTAAAAAAAACTCTCCAAGGGAGACTTGGGTTTAAGACACGAGATCCCTGCCCTCTTATAGTTTTTGCTCTGATTTTTATCAGATGTGTCATAGTTCTTGTACTCTGATTCTTTTTTCTGCAGCAGAACATAGTGCACCTGTCCAGAATTCAGCTAGCTGAGTGGCCAGTCAATATCAAATTTCACAAATGAATCTATTTAATCAAGGCATCTAAGGGGAAGAGAATCCTTAGAGAGTTTTGCAGAAAGAGAGGCTGACTTGTCACAGCTTCTGGTGCTACTCTTAAGTTCATAAGAACAGAGTAACTCGGGTCAAGGAGGGAAACCACTGAACAAGAAATAAGCCACTGAACTGCTTTGCTCAATTGAGTTTAGAGTGTGTGCTTGGGTCCAGAGGGAATTGAGCATCAGCTGAAGTTTGGGCGGAATGGACATAGTTTCAAAATTTATCACATTCTTAACTGATGTTCTGAAAATGGGTCATCTGCCAGTTTGGTGCTTAAGCCCCTTGTCTGCAAGCTGCTGTGCTCCCTACACTCCCAAATAAATACCCTTTATAGACTTTTAAAGGGTTTGAGGTGGAAGTTTTACCCCAACAAAAGGCGTCTGGCACAGTTACTGATCTCTTTATCCTCCATTTATAATACAGTTCTCAGTGCTGCTGCAAGATTGCATGTTTCTCTCTCAGAACCCTTATGCAGGCACTCTCCTGAATGATCTCCAGCCGGAGAAGCCCCCTCTCCCTGCACCTGCCCAACACCAGCACTCCAGGGTGCACAAGGGCATCACACCTGCACCCCGACATCACTCCACCAACCCTGCCAGCTCTGCTCCCACTGCCCTGTGCAGCTCGGCAGGGGCTGCGGCACACACCAGGGCACAACAACGCACCTCGGAGATGACTTTGCATTTAGTAGGATGCACAGATAAGACTATACCCACCTGCCTGCTTGTGTGAAACCGAAAATAGCGAGTAATATGCCAGAAATTGTACGGGGACACCGTGCTGCTCTCTGACAAACGCTGCCTGTCGCAGAGAGCCCTTCAGACGAGAAATCTGTTCCTTCCAAAAAAAAAGTCCCAAAGAATGCTGTCAAATCCAGCACTACAGAAGATTTCTTGTCCTGTTTGGCAACGCTTGTTCATCCTCACAGCTCCCCCTTGCGCTTCTGCAGTTTGTTAACCCCTTCTGAGCTCAGTGATGGAGAACTGATTTTATGCAAGGGGACTGAAGCAGCTCAGCTTGTTTCAACCAGCAAAACACGGCTTCATATGAGGATCTGATTCTCTCTGAACAAACACTGGGGAAGTGTAAGGGCTGTTTAAGCTAAGGGATGATGTTGTGAGCTGCTACAGCAGTCTGCAGGCTTCTGGAAAAACACCCTTACAGAATTTAACAGGCCCTTCGCTTTTGGAAAGACTTCTCTGCCAACATGGGGTTAGAAATCACCCCCTCTTTTATTTTTCTCTCTCAAATGGAAGATTTCAGTCCTCTATGAAGTTTTACAGCATGCGGGCAATGCAGAAAACAGAACAACTGTGGAATTAAGAAAACGATTAAACCAAGCATCCTGCTACTAAGTCATTCTGCAAACCAGACATGAAGATCTGTTCAACCCATTAATTTTTTTAACATGCTTGCGTCGCCAGCACACACAGTCCTCCTGCTGTCACACCTCTGAGCGGTGAGACGGACCTTGTGCTTCCCACCAAAACACTCGTCTGGCAGAGAGCTGCAGGCCATGCAGGCCGGAGGGAAGTGACCTCCAGAATCACTCACAGGCAGGAGACAGAGCCTGCTGTGGTGGCTCCCACTGCTCTGCTGCCACACAGGATGGAGCTGGACGTGCAGGGAGACTCTGGAGGTAGCTGCGTGCTGGCTGCAGCAGCCTCGACTGTCCACCCTTCTCTGGCGGTCAGAGGTGAGGGTTGCTCACCTGCCCTCCTACCAGCACAGCTCCCCTTTTGCATGGGATGTCCCAGCACGGGCATCACATTCATCTCCAAAAACTCACCAGGTTTATAAAAGGCCATGTTACTCGTGTAACTCCCCATTACCACTGCTGTACCAGCCAATCCAAGATCTCTGAATACTTTTTAACGTCTTTGTTCACAGTAGGATTGCAGAACAGATAGCGATCCACAGTTTTAGATTGGATATTAAGAAAAAATTTTACACTTGAAAGTGTTGTCAAGCCCTGGAAAGGGCTGCCCAGGGAGTGATCGAGTCCCCATCCCTGGAGGATTTAAAAGCCGTGTAGAAGTGGTGCTCAGGGACATGGGTTACTGATGGAGCTGGCAGTGCTGGGTTAACAGTTGGACTCAATGATCTTAAAGGTTTTTTCCAACCTAAACATTTCTATAATTGTATGATTTGAACACTTGAGCAGCAGCCCTTAAAGCAAGCGCCTTAAACAGTAACTGGTTCTGGTTGGCTTCTGGTGCCACCAAGTGGTCACTTAGTCACCAGGGTGGCTTGGCCAGGACCACGCTGAAGCAGAACCTTGCAAGCGGAGCCGTTCCCAGCTCCCTGCAAGAGCTGGCAGCGTCCTGGCACACTCGCTGCTCCTGTGGCAATGGCCAGGGTGGCTCCTGGGGCCACCTGCTCAACGCTATTGCACAGGACAGACAGCATTAGAACACAAGTACAGACTGACCCACAGGTGTGCAATGTGTGTCTCAGAGGAGAGAAACCGTCCTCCCTCTAAGGAAGAACAATGAGGTGAAAAAAATCAACCACTTCTAACAAACTCATTGGAACTGCCCTCGAAACAAATCAGTTCTGCCATCTCCATCAACGTCTGACAAGAACTTGTCTTCTTTTTGTGCCGTTTCTCTGCAAATATCCCCTGCCCTTATTCGTTTACTGATTCTTGCTATGCATGACGTAATAATATCTAATTTACATATAGATTTACAATTACCTTGAGGCTTATTTACCCCTTGATGATGAAGGGCAGTGGAATACCTCACAGTGTGACACTGGGTCAGTATCACAAACCTGACTTGGAAAACTGTTGTTTTCATGGTCACAGCGACTCCCATACACAATATTATCCCACACTGTCGAGGGTTAGGGCTGGGCCGCCAGCTGAACACTGACAGATGCTCTTTTTGGGACCCATCTAAGAAGAGACTGAGCTGGAAAGCAAAAATCACTAAATAGATGTGTTTCCGTTTAGCTCAAACCAGGACGCCTACACGATTAGCCACTGATCAACTATTGCTATTTATTTTAGAGTTTAAAAATTATTGGGCTTGCTCTGGTTGTCACAAATTACTCTTTTGGTCCATGTGTCTTGTTGCATTAGCCTCAGCACATTTTATGAAACTTTTCTTTCCTCCTCCCAGACTCAGACACTGTCACCCCACTGTCCTCTGAAATCTGGCATGATGGAAAGGTCTCTCCCTCCTTCTGTCTCTCCCTCAGCTTTGTCTCCTGACACCAGATTCACCTGGATCCCCAGAGGACATCAGTCACCAAAGTGAACTGCAAAACCTTGCCCCAGCCAGTCCCTCAGCCTAGCTCAGTGATGATGGTGAGTGCTTTTTTTCAAAAGACATGTACATGGCTGAACACCCAACTATGACCATGTCTCCAGTGACCCATTCTCTGCACGGTAAACAGGAATTAGAGATGGAAAAATAACATGCAGCAATATAAATGCATAAAATCTTCCCTTTTTTGTTAATTTACTGTGAAAATTATTAAACTTTTCTGTATTACTATAATGAGGTCTTCATATCTTCTACCATGCATTGAGCTTCATTACTACAAATTATCACAGATCTTTTATCTTCTCTGACTGCTTGTTTTCAGTTTAACAATAATAAAGTGTGCAATCACAAGCATACAGTGTTCCTAAGCGTACTGATTTTCTTTATACTCTGCTTATTACTGAGACTTCATAATCCGCTGAAATACGCCTTTATTGATCTTTTCTCGGTCCCTGGTTTATGTAGTTTTTAAATAGGTTTATCTAGTGACATCAAGAACATGGGTTATGCTCACTTCTGGCACACAGGCAAAGTGCACATCAGTGGACTTCTCACCATTTTCACTCCTCTGTAACGTCAGGCCAAGGCTGTCATGGGTAGTGGAAGAAGGGCGCTCATAACCATCACAAAATCAAAAAACTCAGGTTGGAGACACCTGATTGTGAGATTGCACGGCCATATAGATATGAAAGGAGAAAAATCAGACTGCTCAAATTACCGAGGTATTACTTTGCTTTCTATTGCTGGTAAAATCCTTGCAAGAATCCTTTTGAACAGACCAGTACCAGCTATCTTGGATGAACGTCTACCTGAAAGCCAATGTGGTTTCAGAGCCAACAGGAGCACCACAGACACGGTCTTTGTCCTCAGCCAACTGCAAGAGAAGTGCAGGGAGCAGAACAAAGGGTTCCATGTGACTTTCACTGACCGCACCAAAGCTTTTGACCCTGTGAGCAGAAAAGGCCTGTGGCAGATCTGGGAACGATCAGGATGTCCTCCCAAGTTACTCACAATGATTGTCCTGTTACAGGAGGATCAGCACGGCCAGGTCAGATCTGGTGATGCACTCTCTGAGTCCTTCTCAGTAACCAAAGGTGTGAAACAAGGCTGCGTTCTCACACCAGCTCTATTCACAATCTGCTTCAGCACGATGCTCCAAAGGGCCACGGCAGACCTCGATGAAGATGAAGGCATTTACATCCGTTATGGTACCGATGGTGACCTGTTCAACCTAAGGCGGCTGAAGGCCCACACTAAGACCCTGAATCACCTTGTCCATGAGCTGCTTTTTGCTGACGATGCCGCCCTCGTTGCTCACTCAGAAGCAGCTCTGCAGCGCTAAACGTCCTGCTTTGCAGAGGCTGCTGAGCTTTTTGGGCTGGAAGTCAGCCTGAAGGAGACAGAAGTTCTTTACCAACCTGCACCTCAGGAAGTCTCCCATCATCCCCACACCACCACAGGCAAACCAAAGCTTAAGCCAGTCCAGCAGTTGACCTATCTCGGAAGTATCATTTCCTCGGATGGTAAATTGACGAAGAGATAGACAACAGGTTAGCAAAGGCACACAGGGCTTTTGGAAGACTCCATAAAAGAGTCTGGTGCAATAAACACCTGAAGAAAATGACAAAGATCAGTGTCTCCAGAGCCATTGTCCTGTCTGCTCTTTTGTGTGGGTCTGAGTCATGGGTCATCTACCGCCCCCACCTGCGACTCCTCAATCGCTTCCCTCAGCGCTGCCTCCGTACAATCCTGAACAGCCACTGGACTGACTGCGTGACCAATGTCACTGTCCTTGGACAGGCAGGGGTCACCAGTACTGAGGCCGTGCTGCTGAGGACGCAGCTGCGCTGGGCAGGGCACGTCTCCAGGAGGGAGGATCACCCCTCCCCAAGGTTGTGCTCTGCGGTGAACTCGCCACCGGCTGCCGCAGCAGAGGAGCCCCAAAGAGGAGACACAGGGACTCTCTGAAACAACACCTCGGTCTGGGCCATACTGACTGCCAGCAGGGGTCCACTCTGGTCTCCAGTCCGGACATGTGGAGACACACCATCCATAACGCTGCTGCCTCCTTTGAGAGCGCCCGTAGAGTTAGTCTCGAGGAGAAAAGACAACGCAGGAAGACCCGTGCCTCGCCAATACCACCCAAGGAGACTTCCCGCTGTGCCTCTTGCAGCCGGACTTGCCGATCCCGCATCGGCCTTTTTAGCCACCAGCGTGCTTGTAGCAGGTGTGGGTAGAGCCCTTCCCATATCTTCATTCGGGAAGACTAGCCATGAAAAAATAGCTATGCCTGAGCACCCACCACTCAACAGTTAACCCAATATTCACTATTTTAATGAAATTATATCTCCTTCACTCCAGATCAGGTACAGGATGTTCAGTTACAAACAAAAAATCAATGAGAAAAGACATATTACCAACCTGAGTTCTCGTTATTGTGCTAAAAAGGAGACCTAACCTAAGACTCTATGTAAAAGCAGTTTTAATGATTGACACATGCTTATTGGGCAGAAAGCCTTTTAAGAGAGGCACATAATGGGTCCTCTAGTATGTGTGAAAAGGCAGGTTTAGAGCATCCTTAAACCCCAGGGTTGAGCCTGGGAGCCTGAAGCCCTCGTGCTGATCCCCACTTGGAGCCACTCACCTCCAGTGGCACCGCTTGGAACTTCTGGGCTAAATCAAATGAGGAGAGAGAAGACATGGAAAATTAAAAAAATGCCACTTGCCTATTCAAAACAGAACTGAAACCTTAAGCTGTGTCAGAAAGAAACGTGTGAGGCCAAATTAAAGTCCTTCCACAGAAAAGCCTTTTTTAAAATGGGTACAGCCCCTTCACTGCTGTCCATTCACTCCTGTGCCAATTTGACATATATGATTTAATTTTTTGAGACCATTCACCATGGATCCATTGTGAGAGAGATAAGGGACAGATTCCCTGTAGAAATCACCATTTTTTTTTGCTGCAGTATTTTTCTCAGTTCTCTAATATCTTGGATTTTGAAAGAAAGACCATCAGCTCTGATTTTTCTAAGCTTCTCTTTTCAGCGACGGCAGTTTCATTACATCATCTTACTGTTGCACAATCTGATGGATGTTTTAGGTACAGGAAGGCCACGTATGAGTGGAGAAACCAAAAAGAAAATGCAATTATGTATAAAGGAGACCTTGTATACAGGAGACCTTGAGTTAGACTGTTTTCTTTAAAAAAGCACCCGACAAATGCTTAAGTTGCAACATGCTTCCTTGTAGGTGTTGTAAAATCCTTGCTTTCTCAAGCTAACTGTATTTTCAAGAATTTGTGATGACCTTACATCTCGATTTAATAGCTGGATGGGATCTTTCCTCATCTTGATAATGTAAATCTGAATATTGGTTTAATCCTCCTGCAGTCTTCACTCAGACAAAACCCCTCTTTGCAGTAGGGCTGACATTTTACCCTTTTTTTTTTTTTTTTAAGTATCAGTTTTGTTCCCAAATGACAGGACTATACCCATACTTGTCCTATAACCACACAGGAAAAACTTTATTTTGAGGTAAGTGGGCGTCCTATGAGAAGTGTGTTCTGCTCTGTGTGTGGGTGTGTGCCTGTCCCTGGGCACATCCCCTGTCCTTGCACAGGGTGATCCAGCACACACAATGTCTAACCTCCAGATTATCAATACAAATAATGGTCAAAAAGAAGTCGCACGTTTGAAAAGCCTGCAGGGGAAAAAAAATAAATCTATGGGTTATCTACAGAAGTAGAACTGACATTATGTGCCTGTCAGGACGAAAAATGCAGAAATGAATCCTGGGATGTTGTTTTTCCTTTGTATTTCCTGGTGGGGCTGTTGACGGTTAAAGCTGAGCACACACTCACCAAACCCAAAAAGATCAGATGGGCCATGGAGTCAGTAACTGAAGGAGCTCCTGTCTCACAGTCTGTGTGTGCAAGCATTTAGGGAATAAGGCTGACAAATAAGGAAGGAAAACCTTTGAATTCATCTGAGGTGCTGCTAGCCAGGAATAAACGAAGCAGCGCTCCAACGCTGATCACTTAAAGACAGACGGGCTGACTGTGCTGAGTGGGGCAATGCCCCGGGCAGTGACGATGCAGGTCTCCACACAGCACCCTCAGCTCCCAAAATCCACGGCTTTCACACGGGTTGTTCATGCTCGCTCCATCCTGAAGCCCCTAGGCAGACAGCATGATGAGGACCACGCATGTGCCACCAGTGACGGTGCATATTTTGTGTATCAGACATACTGTGATTGTTTTATGTCAGTGTCCCTGCGGCTTTTCCTTAAATGAGTAATGTTTGTGCTTTTTTTTTCTCCTCCTAAGTAAATTAGACATTAGTTTATGAGACAAAACTTCATCATCTTAAAAACTTCTAACCTCATCTTCTTAAAAGCTTTTAATATCATCTTTTAAAAGCTATGGCTCAGAATCACGTTGTTGTATTTCCCATCTGTTGATCTCTGCAGCTGCTGTCACACAGACCCTTTTGCCCTCTCTGAGTGAGGGAGGACACGAGTTCCTGCATCAGCTGCAGGAGCCTTCCAAAGGTAGCCTGTCAGCGTAACGTGGGCACGGAGCTACTGCTCTCTGGGAAAATGTCTCCCTTAATGACATGCTTTGGCATCTGTTTTAATTTTGGTTGCTGACATAGCAAAGAGGGTTTTGTTCCCCTTCATTACTACTTTCTCTAGGGTGTTGCCACAGAATACAGACAACACTCATCTCCTTCTCTTACAACACCTGTGAGACGGATAACACAAGCAGCTCCTGCGTTCCTTCCACACCTCTAGTCAGTTCCATTACTGACACCCTTGTTTAGTTCTTGAGAAAACTAAATTTATCTTTTTTTACTGCCATCCTGAGGACTGGTTATTTCTCTGCCTCACAGAGTGATGCTGCCTTCAGTCACATCACTCTGGAAAGCACCCATGTGTTTTTCCTCTATTATATTAAGGCATCAGAAGATTAAAGTTAGGTATTTCATTTAAGGTGATGTTTAGTTTCAGATGCTCCTAATCCAGAGTTTTTATGCTGAAGGGTCGTAGAACTTCTGTAGCAAAGGTTGTCAGAGCCAAGATGGTCAAGGATACTGATTACCAGATATACTATCTCTCTCCGTGAAGGATCAAACACAGCAATCTTTAGATCTACAGCATAAAAAACTCCATCACACCTGAAGCTGTGAGTGGCAAAGAGGTGGTGAGTCTGTACTGCCCCCAGAGATGCTGTTAGTGGACCATAGCTCTAAAACCATGGAAAACGGGCCAACAGGGACCTCACTCCCTTCATTCAACAACTTTCTAAAACTTATTCTGTTGTAGAAATTCCTGTATTTTTGAATGAACTGGGAGAAGTCTATTTGTCTGAGACTGAACTGGGAGAATTCTGTCAGATGTGTAACATCAGGTAACACCGTGTGCAGGTTTGGGTTTGGCCACCCCCGTAGCCACACCAGGACCAAAACCCGGCCACGCAAACCCCACAAACTCCCACCAAGAGCTGTCACTCACCCACCTCCCTTGCCTGTCTGTTGGCAGCAGGGCTGCTTTGAACTCATTAGCAAAAGGCACGTTATTTGCAAAGACTGTTAACTCCCGCCACAGATTCTGATCGCAAATACTGATTTTAATAAGAGACGAGCTTGTTCCTTGCCACGTTTCCTGACAGAACACAGCAAACACATGAAGAGGTGTCTCTCACAAGTCTTTGGCTGGCAGGAGGACTGCAGATTCAGCCCTGCCCTGTGTGGAGTTTCTTGTAAAGCGCATTAATAGAGCAAAACACACAGGGCAATCCTCCCGCCTTGCCTCAGTAGCCATGATGACTGATGGATTACTTACATTTGAAACAGGAAACCAACTTTCAAGGTCTCTAATTTTATTTTTTTTAAGTAGATCTTACATGCTGGCTGATTTTGAATAACCAATGGAATTGGCGGCTCTTTCATCTTTGCATCCAACACAAGTTTACTGCCTCTGCCACGAATAAATCCTGAAAAAAATTGAACCGGTAGTAGGGAAAAATGTGCTGCCTTTACCTCATCAAATGCAACGCTTCTTTCCGCATTTTAGGTGTTACCATGACAATAAAATTGACTCCATATTCAGTCATCACTTCTCCGGAATTAAACATCACCTGAAATTTAATTTCTCATGCTCTAACATCTTACATTTCTACTACTCATGTCTGTCCAGGATACCAGTTATTTTGTCCTGCATTTTGGAAAGAAAACAATTATTAATCTCATCACTGAGGGTGTACAGGGTTTGAGGTTTTCTTGAAAACTTCAGAGACATATTGGAAGTTTAAGAACTGGGAAGTTAAGTGTTGCAGAAATTATAAATTCTCCTCACAAACTGGCAAGAAGACTGCTCTCAGATCCATATTTATAAGCCACGAATTTTATTGCTCCCTGGATGCATTACTAGTTTTTGGTTAATCCATGCTACTTACTTTGGCAAAACTCCCTCTTGGAAATTCTACCAATCTTCCAAAGCAAAAAGAACAAAGACCCTGGTTTGAGTCTTGTTTCTCTTTGCTCGTGAAAAGCAAACAGAATACTATATGCTCTTTGTTGTTTCTCTCTATCTGAATATTTTTTTATCTTTCCTAAGTATAAGCATTTGTTCTACTGGAGGTAGCACCTCACCGTTAGAACCAGTTCTTAGAAATCCAGAATTTTCTCTGAAACTGATAAAAGTACAGCTGCTTTTTGCAATGAGGCAGTGTCACATGAGGCCACACTAGGCTGTCCTCCTTGCATCAAGCCACACAGCAGAGACTTTTTAAAATGCCCAATAGGATTTAAACCCAAGTGGAAAATTAACAGCACACTACAAGAAAAACAGGTGAAAATGCATGGATAAGATTCTTCAGTGACAAGAAAAACTGAAAGCAGACCATAGAACAGCTTGTATTCTTCAGATCTTCTAAATGTCAATACGGGTAAACGAGGTGACAAGAAACGGCTCAGACAATTAACACAAGAGGCAGGAGGTAACCACAGGCGTGAAGGGGTGAATGCCCAAACCAGTCCTCAGAATTCTGATATTTGTCTGATGTTTGATGGCTACAGCCTGCGTGGTCATGTTGTAAAACGCAGCGACACCCGGACTGAGCAGAAGTGACACACGCCAAACCTTCCAACGATTAAAAGGCACATGTCATAAAAAACCCTCAGTTAAGAGACAGATCACACATGTTCCTACACACATACTGTTCAGACTGAGAAAAGCAGATTTGTAGAGCTGGTAAAGTCCCTGGAAATGGGGAAGGTTCCTTGGAAATGCACCTGAAAAAGCCCAGAGATGCTTGGGGACCTGGTCACTGGTACCAAGATCAGTAACTGCAAGTGTCAGAAAAACACCATTTTTCCCCAGCACTCCAGAACCTGCCACAATCTCCCCAGTACGAACAAAGCTGACTGAGTAAATCTGACTCTGGGAGTGAGTGTGTGTGTGAGACGTTACCAAGGAGAATAACGGTGCCAACACCAGTTCTTGAGACCCCAGTGTCCAAACACACCATGTTCTCTGTCATGCTAATGACAGTGAAGACAGGCAAATAAAGTAGAAATAAACCATCTAATAAAAGTGCATTACTAGGCTACGCAGACAGAGGCTTCTGTAAGATACAAGCCTACCATAACCTGCTGCAAGTTTCGACAGTCAAACAAGCACTAAACCAAATATTTGACGAATCACAACATATTTTTCAGTATCACTCAGAAAGACTCCCTAATATTTGAACATACTAAACAAGATAATCAAGCCTAAAAGATAAGGACAGAGAAAATAAATACTGAAGTCAAGACAGAACACCACAGACGTGAAGCATGAGGCTGTCACCAAGTTTTGTACACACCACTTTGGAGCAGGATCAAATGAAGGAGTTGCAGAAAGCTGCCAAACCTTTTCTCCAGTGAAAATAATCACACAAGTTACCAGACAGTGTTAAATTGTGCTCACAATAAGATAAAGCTGCAGTAAATAACATCCTGCACTGCCTCAGGGCCGGGTTCTCCTCTCGTGGAAATCTAAAAGAAGCTTCTGCACCGATCCCGGTGGAAGTAAAACCAAATGCAGAGAGAGCAGAAAGACAAAGCAAAATAAGAACATCTTCAACACAGATTTATTCCTGCCGACTTCACCGAATCTCAGGGTTCTCCTGCGTAACATGCCAGTGTTTGAATATCCCAGCTATCACCCTGTGAAGAACTACTCCCATTTCCTTCTCACAAACTCCTCCCAGGGACTCCGGTTGGAGGTAGGTGCTAGGTGTCTTGAGAATCTGGAAAGAATTGGATACGCACTTTTAGTCTGGCTAAGTGGGGTGGAATACATTTCTTTGGCCGTGGAACTGTAGGAAAATAACTGTAGTAATTGTGTTTGGCTCCAGAGGAAGAACTAAGAAGTGTACACAGTGAAGAGTTCTTAAGAATGATGCATAAAATTCAGCTGAAGTGTGCTTTGTCACACACGGAAGGATAACCCTGCCCATCTAACAACACATGAATTCTGCATACCATAGTATTTTTGTCTGAAGAAAAACTCAAGACTGTTCAACACCTTACGATGCAAATGACCTAAAGCAAAAGAATAGGAATGTGGAGATCAAAACGAGCGGGCAGTGAACAGCTTGGCAGACTGGCTCAGCATTCACTGCTCCACAAACTTGTGATCAACCTTCAGCTGGTGCCACTTCAGGCACAGAACACACGATGATCACTGAGAATCCTCTCAACTACTGGTCCCAAATCATACTCGGTCGAGCTGCAATAATCCTAGAGGTGAAATTAAGACACGAATGAGGTCAATGCTGTGTTTTCCTTTGAGCATTTATTCTCCAAGCACAGTGCCGGGGAGGGTGGTGATAGGAGAGAGAGAGAGAAAGGAAAAGGAAGAAGAAGCCAACACCACCACAGGGTCCAGCAGCATCCCTCAGGTCCATCACTGGTGGGAAAATATCCCGACTGGATGCTGGTCTGCACTGCTTCTACTCCCCTTGTCCCTGTTCTCCATCTTTTCGTGGGAACTGATTTATATTTTCTGGAATTCTTGGAAGAGCTCTTCTAGCTCCTCACCCTTTCCTTTCAGTCACAAACCCACCTTTCCATCGTTAACTCCCTGCTCAGATTTCTGACAGACAGAGTGAGAAAGTGATCACTGTGATGCCTGCCAGGCTCCTCTCCCTGTCCAAGCAGCCTGATGACAAAAGTGATCAGATGGGGCATCTGTGGGTAACACTGGGACACACACAGCTGTCCCAGGGGTGTTTTCCAACACTGATAAAGCTAAACATAAAGATGACTATCACATGGATTAAACAGTAATCAGGCAATTAATAGAGACTTTGGGAAAAAAAGGGAAAAAAAAAATAAAAAGGTCAGCCTGAAAAGCAGCATAAAAGCCATGGGGGTTGTGAAAAATGATTCAGCTCTGAGCTACCCAGATTGAAACTGCAGAAAAAGGACTGAAACCTGAATGGAACCCAAACCCAAATGACATTTGGCCCCCAGTCTCATTTCAACTACCATCTATTCCACTACCAGAGGTTATCACAGCAGCTTTGCACACTGCTCAAACATGTTGTTGAACTAAGAATATACAGATGTAGCCAAGGTAAAAAGTGAAAACCAAGTGGTCTCGTACTGGAAAAACTCTACAAAGCAGATGCGTAGCAGTCAGTCAGTTGATTCAATCAAAATGACAGACTACAGGATATTGTATATATGCAGAATTCCGTAGGAAAGATGAAGTCTGCTTTTAGCAGCAGTTGCAACCTTGACTGGCCTCTGAACAAATTTTAGCAATGGCTCTCAAATTGGACAACACCAGGAGGAACCTACAGACTGCCTCAGAGTGTGAGTCTGACCTTGGGTGGCTCCTGAGGAAAATTCCTTGTCCCCAGTGACCCTCAGTTTATATGACATTAAACAGACCAGCGGTGATGCCAGAACAACCCTGCTGTTCTGCTTCGACAGACCTTGGCTTCGGAAAGGCCCTACCTTTTTTCCCCTGGAAAAATTTGCACCAAACCTATGAGCACTGAGCTCAGATACTAAATGACAAAACTTCGTACCATCTTGGGCTTCTGACCCATCTCTCCATGAGCTCCTGCTGATTCTCCAGCAAGTGTCTGACATATCACAAGGCTAAAACAGAATCTGGAAGTTGCCATGCTACCTCAGAGTGTATGTGAATATATCTTAAGAGAACATTGATGTTAATTTAATAAGAATTTAGATACTTTCTTCAGAAACAATAACCATTCCGTGTATCTAGCATCATATAACATCACTTCTGACAGCAATAAGGCAGATGCCTTTAAAATTAGTGACATTTTTTGAAGAGGAAACTACACTGAAAACAACGAAGTACAAACCCAACGTTTTTTAAAAATGTGTACTTTAATATTCTCTTAAAAGGTGAAGAAATATCTCCAATGCTTTTGTGTCAGGCTCATGAAAATGCTATGTGTACATGAGAATAGGTGGGCAAGGTACTGCAAAAAATGTGAGGCTTTAGATTCAAAACTTGAATCAACTACAGTCTCTATTTTCAGTTTCAGTATGAAAATACTTGGACTTAAAAAAAAAAAACCAAAAAAAACCCCACAAAGCAAAACAGAAAAGCAAAAGGATTATAAAAACTAAAGAGTGCCTCTCGTGGTAGCTGGAAAGCCCTTGAGATGACTTCACGTTCTACTGCCCCTTAGTGAGTAAAGGCTAATGCACTCACAGAGATGATCTTACAACATTTCCCAGACCTGCCTGACCCAACAGAGTAGTCCTGGGACATTTTCATAAGCCTTGGAGAAAAGGACCAGGTCTCCTCTGCCTGAAATTCCTTTTAAGATGTCTTGACTGCCAGCAGCAAGCAGGACCACTGCAAACTGCAGCGGGGGCTACCCACAGCTCTTAAAAACAGATTTTCATCAACACATCTCAGGCTTCCCCAATAAGAGATGTGAAATTCAACAAAAGCAAAACTCAGGAAGAAATGGTTTGTGTAATGGTGCTAACAGGAAGTGTTGCTATAATTTCTCCTGCATTTTTCACTTGTAACACGTACTGCAGAAAGCTTTCTGCTGAAGTTACTTTTTACTAAATTTGTGGAAGCTTACAAGGAAGTGACAGTGTGATTTCAGCAACCAAGCAGGAGTTAATGATCTTTGCTGCCTAACACCAGTCGAACCTACCTGCACAGAGCTGAACTGCTGGTGTGCACAAGCCAGGGGCGTCTTTCCAGCGAGAGGAAGCCCAGTGACCCATGGGCTCCAAAAGCAGCGACTGTCTGGAAGCTGTTTGGCCACATACATTCTGCCTAA
Source organism: Trogon surrucura (assembly GCA_020746105.1). Lineage (NCBI taxonomy): Eukaryota > Metazoa > Chordata > Aves > Trogoniformes > Trogonidae > Trogon > Trogon surrucura. The sequence goes on from CM036658.1 coordinate 3,146,237, forward strand.
TGCCATCCACTGGCCACTGTCACATGCGCTTGGAGAGATGTGACACGTTTCTTTAATAGATGCTGTACAAAAGGATCATAAAAAAAAATCATGGGAGTCCTCTTAGGATAAAATACCTCAGTGCTCCAAAATTCTGGATCCTTAACTTCCGTCTGAAAATTGCTCCTGAGTGGCTCTAGAGAGGCAGGCTGATTCCTGCCACTCTGATGCCACGTCTGTGCATTTGGTGATCTGTAAAGTATGAATGCAATAATGGCAGCAGCCCGGGAGAGCACCGCTCAGATACAAGCACCTGATGGGATGAAGCTGGAATCAACAGTAGAAGTTGCATGGAAATAATTTATATGCATAGGTCAACTCAAATTTGCTTGGGTCCTGGTAACAGTAGACTCCACAAACAAGGAAGCTGCAGACAGTGCACACACGCTTTGCTGGTTTTAACATGGACATGACGCTACAGCCTCAAACCATCACCCAGGGACGCGGCGGGAAGTCCCACCTTTCCCCCGTTGTAACAATGAGTACCTGGGGATAGGGGAGTGCAAGGTTTTAGTTTGTTTTGTTTTTTTCTCCTAGAACTAAATCTGGCTTTATGCTGCTTACATACGCATAAAGCACAATATCAGCACAGATTTCTGCAATGCCACCAAGCATCCCTCTTCTTGCAGTGAGAACCCACCGTTCCCATTTGCTCTCTTTTATGTTGCATATTAATTCTGCAGCAATCTTCCTGGTAAACATTACTTTAATTACTCTGAAATTGGCTTCCTTCAAGATCAGTGTTCTGCAGTGGTGCAGACCTGCGCAGGCCTGAGTGCTGGATGGTTTCTGCGCAGCACAAGGTGACACCTCGCATTTCCACGGCCTTTCTCCACCGGGTTGCACAGCTGAATCCCACTATTTTTTGACTCATACCTTTCCCTTTTTGCTTATGTACTCCCTTATTTTAAAGCGTGGCATCAGTCACAACGATGATTCCAATGTTGTGCTAAAAAGAGTAGGATGGCCATGAGCCAGCAGTGTGCCCTTGTGGCCAGGAAGGCCAATGGCATCCTGGGGTGTGTTAGAAGGGGGGTGGTTAGTAGGTCAAGAGAGGTTCTCCTTCCCCTCTACTCTGCCCTGGTGAGACCCCATCTGGAATATTGTGTCCAGTTCTGGGCCCCTCAGTTCAAGAAAGACAGGGAACTGCTGGAAAGAGTCCAGCACAGGGCAACTGGGATGATGAAGGGAGTGAAGCATCTCCCTTATGAGGAAAGGCTGAGGGAGCTGGGGCTCTTTAGCTTGGAGGAGACCAAGGGGTGACCTTACTAATGTTTATAAATATGTCAAGGGGGGGTGTCACGAGGATGGAGCCAGGCTCTTCTCAGTGGCAATGACAGGACAAGGGGTAATGGAATCAAGCTGGAACACAAGAGGTTCCACTTAAACTTCAGAAGACACTTCTTCTCAGTGAGGGTGACAGAGCACTGGCACAGGCGGCCAAGAGAGGTTGTGGAGTCTCCTTCTCTGGAGACATTCCAGACCCGCCTGGACACGTTCCTGTGTTACATCATCGAGGCGTTCCCGCTCTGGCAGGGGGATTGGATTTGATGATCTTTTGAGGTCCTTTCCAATCCCTGACATTCTGTGATACTGTAAAACTGAAATGTGTTTTTGCTTGAGCTCAGAGCCTGAGCTCGTTTTCTTTCTCTCTGTCCTCCACGCTCTGTAATTAATTTCTTCGTAGATGTGCAGCACGAGTCTTCACAGCCAGATGTGTTCCCCGTCAGGGGAAAAAAACCTGCAGCCTGTCGCCACTGGAGTGAGGCGCCCGCAGCAGGCCCCTGCGGGAACACCGTCACCCCGGACCCCGCGCACAGGGACACGGCTCTGCCCTCGGCCTGACGAAAGCATAAAACACCAGAGGGAAAAAACAACAAAGACAATTATCAGTACTGCTACAACAGGCTGAGATGTTACCCTGGCATAACAGCGCTGTGACCATCACGGGGCCTCACAGCCAAAATAAAGGGCTTGTAAGGGACACCGACGTTTCTTCGCAGGTAACGCGGGGATTTGCTGTTAAAAACAGACCTCCTAAAGCAGTCTCTCTGGTGGGAGAACAGATGCAGTAATATGAACTACTTTACACCAGGCTGCGCGGCAATTCAGTGACAAAATAAAGATAAATTTCTCGTCCCCTCCCCTGCGGCCAACCCCGCCCAGCGCCCGCCTCCCGCCGCCACGGACGCGCATGCGCGGGAGCGCCTTTGAAGCCCTCCCGTGTGAGGGCGGACGGGAAGGAAAAATACGCATGCGCAGAAGCGCGACTGAAGCCCCGCTCAGTACGGGCAGGCAGGAAGGGGAAATGCGCATGCGCAGAAGCGGGGCCGAAGCCCTCCGCAGTACGGGCAGGCAGGAAGGGGAAAAGCGCATGCGCAGAAGCGCGGCTGAAGCTCTCCGCAGTACGGGCAGCCAAGAAGGGGAAATGCACATGCGCAGAAGCGCGGCTGAGGCCTCGCGCAGTACGGGCAGGCAGGAAGGGGAAATACGCATGCGCAGAAGCGGGGCCGAAGCCCTCCGCAGTACTGGCAGGCAGGAAGGGGGAAAGCGCATGCGCAGAAGCGCGGCTGAAGCTCTCCGAGTACGGGCAGCCAAGAAGGGGAAATGCGCATGCGTAGAAGCGCGGCTGAGGCCCCCGCGGTGTGGGCAGCCGGGAGGGGGCGGCGCGCATGCGCGGGGCGGCGAGCGGCGCAGGTGAGGCGGAGGGGCGGGAGCGGGGTTGGGGCCGCGGGGTTCGCCCGCCGTTCCTCCGGTCGGCGGAGGGAAGGAGCTCGCCCTCCCTGTAGCCTGCCAGCCGCTGTGGCCGGGAGGTGGGTCCGTTCCGGAGTTCAGAGCGGAGCCGGAGAGTGCGAGAGGGGCCTGGTGCGGGCCGGGAGCGCGGCGGGTCGGGCTCCGGGCGGTGCCGGACGCGGCGTTTCTTGGGAGAGGCGGCGGTGGGAGGGGGCCTCTCGTCAGGCGCTGGGGCGGGCGTGGCCGGCGGCTTCTGTCCGCGCTGGACACTGTTTGAGTCACACCCGGAGCCTCAGGCGGCCTCGGGTTTCCCCGCTGCCGCCTGGGCCGGTCCGGGCGCGCAGGGCGCGGCTGGTGCTGCGCGTTCGGGCCTGGGAAGGGCTGGAGAGAAAGCGCCTGAGTCTGCTCCTGTGGGGACCTGCGCCTGGACGGCCTTGCTCGGGACACACGGGCGAGAAAAAGTGCAGACGCGTGGCAGGAAAGGTGCCCGAGCTGTGCCGGTGTGAGCCAGGCGCTGGCTGCTGCCGGCAGGGCAGGGCGTCCCCCTTGTAATAGAATTGGACAAAAGCAAAGCTGAGCTCTGCTCACGGAGAGGTTTCGTCAGGATAAATGCCCTTCAGCTTCTGGAGTTTCCCATCCTGGGCTGAATTTTTCCCTAGGACTTTTCTATTGAATGTGACTCCCACGTAGCTTTGAGGGGAGGTGGAACTTGCTGGGATCTTCTGCAGCCCCATCGAAACGGGGAAGCCGTGGAGTTGTTGGAGGGGAAGCTGCTTGATGATTTGTGTCTGTGCAATACAGAGAGTTTTCCACCAATACCTTCCGTAAAGCACTGAGCATTCGTCCTGTGTTGCCACACCCTGCCTGTCACCAGGATGGGAAGGATGTGTTTATGGTACGTCAGTTTTCTGGCAGGAGTTGGGTGTTGTGCAGGCTCACCGTACCTGTGCAGTGAGTCAGGGGTGTTTGAGGTCTGACTGACTGACTCACGTTTGTAAAGCACAGGCTTTCATTTTGCAGAATTTGCAAAGCACACTCTTTCTTTTTGTGCACACTCTTTCTTTTTGTGGAAGGTACACATATGGGCTTCCTTCTTGAATTAAGTCTACAATGAAATCTTGGATGTAGAAGTCAGGTTGTCTCTTGAAACCCTATTTGGAAACAAGATGGTAATGAGTGCTGCTCTAATTTTTTTTTCTTTTTTCCCTACTCTAACTTTTTTTTTAGGTAATGTAAGCGTTTCAGTTACACACAAGGGAGGAAGCAGGCATGTCAGCTCTTTGTCCACCACCATCTCCTGCAGTTGCTAAAACAGAGATCTCTTTGAATGGCGAGTCGCCTTTATTAGCTGCCACTTTTGCTTACTGGGACAACATTCTTGGCCCCCGAGTGCGGCATATCTGGGCCCCAAAGACAGAACAGGTGCTTCTCAGTGACGGCGAAATCACTTTTCTTGCTAACCACACCCTGAATGGAGAAATACTTCGGAACGCAGAGAGCGGTGCCATAGATGTGAAGTTCTTCGTCCTGGCAGAAAAAAGAGTGATCATTGTGTCGTTAATCTTTGATGGGAACTGGAACGGAGACCGAAGCACGTACGGACTGTCCATTATACTGCCACAAAGCGAACTTGGCTTCTACCTCCCGCTCCACAGAGTGTGTGTGGACAGGTTGACACACATCATAAGGAAAGGAAGAATATGGATGCACAAGGTAGGTTTATCGCTAATTACTAAAAAATGCCGTCCAAATTGTCTTGAGCAAAAGCAAGAATTAAGCTTCTGTGACACCTGCTGTGTAGCAATCCAGACACGGAAACTCAGAGGAGTCTGGCCTCTCTGTAATTGTACAGTTTTGAAGGTTAAAAGTTATCAGTATGTCAGCAAACTCGAGGCTGGGGTTTTTGGCTGTGTGGTTTGTCTGTTAATGTGATGTAACCTCCACTAGGCTATCTAGGTGAAGTACATATCCTGTAAAATTTTTCATCTCTGTGAATTTGGTATAAATTGCTACTATGAACGGCACTAATTAGTGTATTGAAGCTAGGTAGAATTGTAAATTTACTGTGTTTCCAATCACTCATTTCTCTGCTTAGGCCCAGAAAAGGGAACTGATGCAATTCCTGTTGTTACAAGTTGGGTTTTTTTTTAAAAAAAAGGATATCAACGAAATGCCTGGCAAGTGTTTAATTGTGTAAAACTAGTGGGAGAACCACAAAAATACATCCGCTTTCATCTAAATATTTCTAGTTTTGAAATTCAAAAAGGAAAACATGCTAAATGTTTCTGAAGAATTGTGACTCCTGACTTTGGGTAAATTATGCATGTTTCCATAATAAGTGAAAATTGTTATGTATTTTTGTTTAAAATAAATAACATTCTCATAATAAAAATTAAAATCTCTGTTGTCTCCATGGGGTGCAGGTTGTCCTAGAGCAGCAGGTTACGCGTCATCTGTGACGTGTGTGGCTGGTACGTGTTTGTCTGACAAAAGTCTTGTGTTCCTCTTCTGCTTTGAGATTTATGGTCGACACGCTTTGAACTTCCTTTTGAGCGCTCTTACCTGAAAGAATTAAGATGCCAGAAATAATAAGCAGGTGTTAATTTCCATGGATTTTGTTTCCTTTTTGCTACGCAGAATCTGTTGATTTTTGTTGTATTGCCTGGTGGTGGCTGGCAGTGTTTCCCATCACACCGACTCGTGATGCTTCTGGGGTTTGTTTCTCAGAGGGAGGATAGGACATAAAGTTGATTTTCAATATATTAGAAACAACTGTTTCATTCCTCATCCTCTAAAAGCATGCTGGATGTTTGCACTTTCGACATAAGTAAATGGTGTTTCATGTTCTCGATGACCTTGCTTCTCTGTTGTTTAGTGTCCTCTGCACCAACCTGTAATGCAAGTGGTCAGATCAGAATTTTCCATCATTATTAACTGTAGTACGTCTTCTCTCTTTTTGGACATTGGTCCGTATTGGCATGTTTCCGTGGTTAAAACAGCCTTCAAGTGAAGAAGATGTTTCTTCTGGTTTTGTCAGAAATTAGAACTGAGCTGGCTAAGACAGGGATAGCTTCTGAAGTAGTCATTTATTGTCTTCTACTTATTTTTTTTTGAGGAAGATCAAAGATTCCTTCGTATTTCTGCAGCCTTGCCTGGAAGAGAAAAAGCTACTTTGAAGGAGAATTTAGGCACGAGTTGCAGAATGGTAACAACTGAGTTAAAACAGACTCAGTCTGTGGTTTGCTTGTTGAGGTGGTTCAGCAACTGTGGCTACCACAGAACACAAACTGCTGTATGTGAAAGAGGCTGTGTGTCTGTTCTGAAATTCCAACTGTCGTGAGCTCTGTCTAGAGCCAGACAGGAGCTCCAGACAGATTTTGGAGACCTGAGCTGAAGGATGGGGAGAAACATGGAGCAGTGCTGAGCCTGTCAGGGTCAGAGATTCAGCTCCAAGCAAGTCATCTCTGTGGAACTGGAAACCGCTTTTGCTTCAGTTTTGTCTGTGTTTGTCTGATAGTTTTCAGCAGTTACAGTTCTAAAGAAGAGTGCTTTGAAGAAGTGTTTAAAAGAAGTGTTACACCATTTGTTCAGCCTTTTCTTCATGACGACTGACTTCTTGTAAAGCGAAGGACCTTCGTTGTCAAGGATGTCTCACTTCACTGACACTGCATTCAGGGATGGAGGTGCCCCGAAGGAATCCACCTCATTCCAATTTTTTTCCCACAAATGCTTCTTTTAGATAGTTAGACAAGTTTTATTCCTGTTTTAGGGCTGTAGCGTGTTCCCTGTTCATCTGCTCAAAAAAAGTTATGTTAAACTCTTTTCCCACTCGATCAGCTTTGAGTAGTTCATCCACAGGAAGCTGATGAATCATCAATAAAAATGCAAAAACCTGTCAGCATCTCACCAAAGATATCATTAGGTCTTACAGCATCTTCGTTTTTTTGTGTATTGTACTGATTGTTCCAGTGATTTAATGCTGAATTCTCTTTCTGGATAACAACTTGATTCTGTTTTAAGTTGCATTTCAAATGCAGTTTGCTGCTCTGCTGCTTATGAGTCTGTTTTGAGCACTTTGTCCAGTCTCTAGTACATTGTATTTTGTGTATTTTGAGTTTTCGTGTACTTGATTATAAAACAATGTTTGAAGAATTTTCAGTGTCTGAAGACATGGGAGAAAGGAAAAAAAGAAAAAAGTCCTATTTTTCCAACCCTCCCCAAACAAGTGATTTTTCTTATTCTGGATTTCTCATTTTCCTCTTGTTACGTCAAGAACCATCAGTCTATATGTTGTCCATTTGAAAATAAAAATCCATCCATAAAGGAATTATGCACCATGATCTGATCATTTGGCATTTTCCTGATCTGTAATGAAGAAACTGAATGTTTTGTCATTGCCATCACACCCTCCCTTTCCTGCTGCTCCTGCCCAGGCACGTGAGAGGTTTGACGGGGCAAGAGCAGGGAGTGTCGGTCTGTTTGAAATGACATCGCTTCCCGCTGGTGTCAGCTCTGTAAAAGGAAAAAAAAGACTTGAACGTCACAATTTGAATCTCAGAAGCGTGACTCCGCAGGGAAGAAACTGTTCCCTTTGACTGTTGTGTGCGTACGTGTGTAAACCAGTGCCAGAGCGTTGACGTTTCACTGCTTCTCTTGCTCAGGAGAGGCAAGAACATCTCCAGAAGATTGTCTTGGAAGGCGCGGAGAGAGTGGAGGATCAGGTAAGGGCCGTCTGGCTGATGCGTGTGGCACACTGCACACCGTCACACAACTCTGTGCCTGCGCCTGGCGACTGTGGAAGTCGGTGCCGCTTCTGTTTTTGGGATCCAGGAAGATGCTTTGGAGTGGCCGGTGACCTGCCCTGCACAGGAGGCAAAGTGTCTGGAAGATAGGATGATGGAAGCTGTGGACAAGTTGAAAGGAAATATTTGTCATCCTTTTATGGGTAAAGTGGAAATCTATGAAGAATATTACCTTTCAGAAAAGGAAAGTCGTTTGCTTGAACTTGGAGCTCTGTAAAGGTAGTAGCTTCCATAGATTCGTGCTCGCCCCCTGCCAAGGATGGTTTCTCACTAGGTTGTCACCTTTTCAAGTCACAGAGACAACACGGAGTCTGTTATGGTGCAATGTGGTTGGAGACCTGATGGGTTAGAGTGTGAAAAGAATTTGATTTCTGAAACTGTAAATATGAAATTGTGGATTCAGTTTCTCGTGATAGATAAATAAGTAATTTTGTGTGTTAATAACTCCTATGCCTGGTTGTGTTTTCCTTTCTTTGTTACAACGTCAGACTTGGATCTGGAATGCTCAAGAGTAATTTCACGTACTGTGATATGATCGGATTGTATTGTTCCAAATACTTCTTTTCTAGGCCAATCACACTGATCATGAAAATTAGTATAGGTGCCCAGAAATATCTTTTAGACATGCTGAGAAGCAAAATGTGTGTTTCTGGTTTATAATTATTGATAGACAAAGCCCTAGACATCTACACATCAATTTCCACTCATACCACACTTCCAAACAGTAGGAAGTTACAGATGCTTTGCATGTAATACTGCAAGTTCCTGTTCGTAGTGGCTTCTAATGCTGCAAAATGTTCTTTGGCTTCAAGCATTTTATTTATTGTGCAGGGCCAGAGCATCATTCCCATGCTGACGGGAGAAGTCATTCCTGTAATGGAACTCCTTTCATCTATGAAATCACACAGCGTTCCAGAAGAAATAGATGTAAGTCCGTGTGTTCTTTGCATTCTGAAAAAAAAAGGGGCTTTGGCACTCTGGTTTAGTGCCCCCTTTGACAGACAGAACCCCAGAGTTGTCACAAATTCTTGTTCGCTTCGGTTGTTTCACACCAGGTTCTCCCAGTGGTCAGTTCAATAAATACAGCACTGGCAGTGACTTTGTGCTCAGCACTTCTTAAAGTTGTCTGCACGGGGTGAGACCATTTTTAAGAATGGGGTGGAAATGCTGTTTGGTGCAAGTTGGAATGAACAGGGAGGTAAATGGCTTTCGGCATGGTTGAAAAAAACAGAAGTGGTCTCACGTGCATGAATTTCAAAGCGTTCTGGACAAGGTTATAGGAAAAAAATCACTGGGAGGAGTCTGACTTCTGACTGGTAGCAAATGTTTAATAATTGAAGGACTTTCTCATTCATAGAATGCTTTGGCTGAAATCAGTCTTTCTAAAGTTGCACTTTTGGGGGCATTTTTGCAGCCTAGCTCAAATAATTCCTAAATGGTTGCCACTTATCATTAAAAACAAAACTCAATTAATTGGAAGGTGTTGCAGGTGTTTGTCTAACCTTTGTTTCTGTTTACTTGCCTTTCAGATAAGTGACACAGTGCTAAACGATGATGACATTGGGGATAGTTGTCACGAAGGCTTTCTCCTCAAGTATGAATTTCATTTTTGATTTATACTAAAGCGGTTTAAAGTTGTGTGTGCGTATATACATACATGCACTTACATATATGTATGTGCAGGAAAATAGCAGGAGGATGACATGTATTTGTCTTTTTGAGATTTTTTTTTATAAAATGCTGTAGATATCTTTTCAAAAGAATGGCTCTGGGCTAATATCTGTATTTCTGCAGATGATTGTTACAGACTCATTTGCCAGATAATAGAATTCCTATAAAATACAGCTTTTCTTTGATATTTACATTTAATTTTATGAGGATATAAGTCAAATACTTGCATTTTTATGAAAAACCCAAAAGATCTGGGTTATGTTTTCTCATTAAACTATGAATAAGAGTCCTTAATGGTATGGCATGGGGAACACTTTTGATTAAATTGGGTATTTCTCTTTTTCTCCCTGTTCTAAATATACAAATGGAAATACTTGCACTCAGGAGCAACTTAGTCTCTTCTTGTGGGAAAGTGTATTTCGTAGATTTGAATTTATGTTCTGTTACTTTTCAGAACATCTCTGGATATTCTGAAAATGCCCTCATTTCTGTAGTGCTTGGTGCCAATTATACAGCATCACATGCTCTCAATAGTACAGAAATTTACGTGTTAAATCACCTAATTCTTTGTGGTAGTGTAGTATTTAGTTACACAGAGAATTTGGGAAGTAATTGAATATCCTGGAAGAGGTTATTGTAAGCAACCAGAGCCACTGGTCCTACAATGATGAGCTGTTCTCAGGACAGATGGAGTTTTATTGGGCAGGTATTGAGAACCTTGGACTGGTTTGGGTTGGAAGGGACCTTTAAAGGTCACCTAGTCCAACCCCCTGCAGGGAGCAGGGACATCTTCAACCAGATCAGGTTACTCAGAGCCCTGTCCAACCTGACCTTTAATTAGTTTCCAGGGATGAGGCTTCTATCACCTCCCTGGGCAACCTGTTCCCGCGTTTCACCACCCTCCTTGTAGAAGGTATCTTCCTGATATCTAGCTGGAATCTACACTTTTTAAATTCATTACCCCTCGCCATATCACTACCAGCCTTGCTCAAAAGTCTGTCCTTGTCTTTCTTGTAGGCCCCCTTTAAGTATTGAAAGGCCACAATAAGGTCTTCCCAGAGCCTTCTCTCCACCAGGCTGAACACCACCAACTCTCTCAGCTGTTCCTCCTAGGAGAGCTGCTCCAGCCCTCTGATCATTTTTGTAGCCTCCTCTGGATGTGCTCCAACAGGTCCATGTCCTTCTTGTGTTGGGGGCTCCAGAGCTGGACACGGCACTGCAGGGGGGATCTCGCCAGAGCAGAGCAGAGGGGCAGAGTCACCTCTCCCGCCCTGCTGGACACGCTGCTTTGATGCAGCCCAGCATTCTGAGCTGTGAGTCTGCATTTTCAGCTCGTGTCCAGCTTTTTGTCCACCAGTGTCCTCAAGTCCTTTTCCACAGGACTGCTCTTTATTGCTTCATCCACCAGCCTGTATGGATAATGAAGATTGCCCCGAGCCATGTGCAGGACCTTGCACTTGGCCTTCTTGAACCTCGTGAGATTCATGTCGATCCACTTCTTGAGCTTGTCCAGGTCTCTCTGGATGGCGTCCCATCCCTCTGGCACGTCAGCTGCACCACTTGATGTCATCTGCAAACTTGCAGAGCCTGTAGTGTCCAAAGTAGTCTTTTCATCCACCAGTGTCCCCAAGTCCTTCTCTGCAGGGCTGCTTTTAGTCCCCTCATCCCAAGCCTGTGTTGGTACCAGAGATTGCCCTGACGCAGGTCCAGAACCTTGCACTTGGCCTTGATGAACTTCGTGAGGTTTTTACGTGCCCAGCTTTCAAGCCTGTCAGGGTTCCTCTGCAGGGCATCCTTTCCCTCCAGCTGTGAACTGCATCACTCAGCTTGCTGTCATCTGAAAAATTCCTGTGGGGATACTTTGATCCCACTGTCTGTCACTGATGAAGATATTGGACAGCATCGGTCCCAGTACAGACCCCTGGGGGACACCACTTGTCACCAATCTCTGTTTGAACAATTCAACTGTTGACCACTTTACTCTGAATGTGGCAATCCAACCAGTTCTTTAGCTGTGAACAGTTCATCCATCAAATCTGTATCTCCAATTTCAGAAAAGGATGGTGTGGGGTACCGTGTCAAAGACCTTGCAAAGATCCAGACAGAGGCCATTAATAGCTCTTCCTTTGTTCACTGGTGTAGTTGCTCCATCATAGGAAGGCTCTGGGTTCATCAGGCAGGACATGCCACCCTGCCCTTGGTAAAGCCACGCTGCTTGTCTCAGATCACCTCCCCATGCCTTAGCAGAGCTACTGGGAGGATCTGTTCCATGATGTTCCCAGGCACAGAGGGGCAGCTGAGAGGTTGGTAGTTCCCAGAGTTCTCCTTCCTACCCTTTATAAAAATGAGTGCAATGTTTCCCTTTTTCCTGTCCCCAGGGACTTTACCTGACTGCTATGACTTTCCAAATATCATGGAGAGTGGCTTGGCAGCTACATCAGCCCATTCCCTCTGGACTCTAGGGTGCATCTCATCAGGTCCCATTGACTTGTGTGTGTTTGAGTTCCTCAGGGGTCACAAACCTGGTCTTCTCAGTCTATTCTTTCTCAGCTTTCCCTGATGCCCCTCAGCCTTTCTGCTTCCTCTTGCAGCTCTGCCAACAGGCTGAGCAGATCCTCACCCCGATCACCCTGCAGGCAGCTCTTGCCACTGCTGCTGCCTGTCACCAGCGATAGCCCTGGCACTCCCTGCAGCCGAGGGCTGGGTGGCTGCATCCTCTCCTGGGAGCTCTGCCTGGATTACTGTGTCCTTTCCACCCTGCACAGAGCTTTCTGCCAGCTCCATCTGAGAGGGTGATGACCACCAGCTGAACTCACCCCTGGAGCTGGCAGAGCCCAGCGCTCCCTGCCCCGCGCCCTCTGCCTGCTCCGTTTGCTCCAGCGCTCCCCAGGCCACTGTTTGTATCCAAGAGGGTGGTTGCAGCTGCCCTGGCGATGCCCAGGCTTCACCAGCGCCTCCCGACAGAGCTGGCAGCTCCTGGGGCTCTATACAGGTGACTCCCGACCTGTCGAGGGTTTGGGCTGGGCTGGCCATGAGCACTGACAGATGCTCTCTAAAGCCCCTCTATCCCCAAGCGGGGAAGGGAAGTGGGATGAGGCAGAAAGACCTAGGGACTTAAAAAGAATACTGAACAGCTGTAATAAAACAGTAATGAAACACCCCAACTGCATACATACATATACAAAACCAATATTGAACCTGTCTTCCTCCCTGATACGATCCCCACTGGTGCTGCAGAGCAGGTGGCACCGGGCTCAGTGGCAGAGAGGAACCAGGCAGGGGAGCTGGGTTCAGAAACTCAGAGAATGGAATCGAAGGCAGAAGATCAGACGGAGTCCTCCCCGGACACCGGCCATTGCAGAAGAGGGCTTAACCCCTGTGATCCCTCAGCTTTACACTGGATGTGATGTACATGGAATGGAATATTCTTGTCGGTCACCTGGCCTGTCTCTTACGCCCCCGGAGGTGCAACCTTTTACTTCCTTGTGACCCCTCTTACTACCTGGCACCCCCAGCGTGGCACACAGGAGCCAGCAGTGGCCTTGGGCACTGTAGGAATAACTACCAGCAAGAGCCTTTCTGCATCCCAGTCCTTGGTAGGAACTATACACATCAAGTACTCTCAGTACCAGTAGCAGACACTGCCTGGCAGAGCATGCTGTTAACCTGAGAGAGTGTCCTAGAAAACACCGAGCAGAAAAGTAAAATCACTGACCAGAATTGGTTCTGTTTAGCCCAAAGCAGGACACAGCCTCAGAAGAGAGAACCCAGCACCCCCTGGTACCTGGCACTGCACCACAGACTGGAGCAGATCCCATCAGGGACTGAGTAGAGCATGATGCATCAGTCACCTCTTCTGGACAGCTCTTCTCCCTGGGGATTTCATCCTGAGAAGTTGTCCATTCGCGTCCATATGTCTACGTTTTAACTTTTCTGCAAGGCTGATCAGCTTGTCTAAGTTCAAATTCCAAATCTTAAATACAGATTTGTACATGGAATCAAACAAAAATCGCGTTCAACTAAATAACCTGTCTGTCAGCCATATCAGCCTCTAAAATAAGCAGTTATGCTCTCTCGCTAGCATCTAAATGAAACTCAGTGTCTGTTTCTGCCCCAAAGGATGAATTTATATGCAGTCAAATGGCCTTATATATACCTTTCAATATACTTAATAAAATAAATAGCAGCAGGTCCACTTGTTGAATTTGAGAGTCCTGTCTGTTCTAGTCCTTATCAGTTACAGGTGTTTATTACAGCAATTTAACCACACACAACGTGTCCTTGAGTAAGAGAGCGTGGATATACTTTCCTCTATTCACACATAGTGCAAATTTTTTTTTCACTGGTCTGTAGAAGTTCTAGTGTATCTAGACTTTTTGATTAAATGTATTGACCTCTTTGGTTTTTTATTTACAGTGCAATTAGTTCACACCTGCAGACCTGCGGCTGTTCTGTCGTTGTAGGAAGCAGTGCAGAAAAAGTTAACAAGGTAACGCCCTTTCTAATAAACCAAACTTAAATGTTGATTAGCGTTGGTGTGTTGGTTTGAACAAAGTTTGTCTGTGTACGTACTTGAGTTTGAAGAAGGAATACTGATGTCTGACTGTCTTACTTCATCTGGTTGGTCTAGCTGTTGATAATTCTGCCTGAAAATCGCCTTATCAGTTGTATTCTGGCAACTGTAAGGAAACGAAGTTTAATTTAATTTATACTGTATATGAACAAGTACTAAATGAGTCCGAGCTTTTATCGTCGTTAGCTCAAACCAGGACACAGGTCTGGAAGCACTCACCAGCATTAGTTCTGCCTCCTGGCAGGGAGGAGTATAACATCCCTGTGCTCTGTTCGGGAGGAAAAAAGGTCACCCCTCTTGAAAGCTGTCATTTCACAGCAGGAAAATAATTACATTGTTGTGGTAAACAATTCTTTTTTTTCCATGCTGGTATTTTTTTTAACTCTCTTGTCAAGCTTGCTGTGAAACATTAAATTTAAACCAATATGAAACGATCACCAGTGGGGCTTTTAGTCTGATATTTTGGTGCAAATGGAGTTTCTCGATGCTTATTTTAAGCTTGCTCAGCTGGGAAGGAAAGATCAAATTAGGATGTTTTCCTTATTCCGTACTTTTTTTTTGTATACATCTTTTTTTGTTAAACCAAAATGCTAGTTTCAGATAAATAAAAAGCAATTCCTGGAAGGAATGCACTTGTGTTTACTGTCCATGGAAATATTTCTTAAAGCACATTTCTTTTTAGTTTAGTGCAATGGGTCAGCGTTTCATTCAGAGAGATTTCCTTTTGACTTGCATTTAATTAGGGTGTAATTCCATCCCTTCTAATAAAGCCACTGAAGTTAATTTTCAGTTAGGATATTCAGAGACAAATCGTGAAGAAAATGTCTTGTTTGTGAGAAAATGTGTTTCATCAGATGAATTTCCTCTCTACAGCGGTGATGTGCAGAAGTGTTGTGTTCAGGTAACTTCATTTTCTGATAGGGCATGTTTTTGTGTGTCAGGCTTTTCTGTCTGATTATGTTTTTAATTGTCATGTAGTAATTATTGAGCTCTGGTTTATTTTGTAAGACTCAGACCTTCCTTTGAGGAAAACCTCATCTTAATTCCTGAAGTCGTTGCTCTTTTTGATAAACTTAGGAATGTATCTGTGTGGATTCCCTCAACGTGAGATAAAAAATATGAGCCATGAGCCTGCTGAATGTAGTCTCTATTAATTGTAGACTATACATGTTACATATTACGTATTTTATAATGTGTAGGGCTCCTTGCTGCAGTGAAGTATAATAGTCTTCTTTCTAAAAAAATTGAGGCACCTTTAGTAAACCCACGTTTTGAAATAAACAGTTTGCAATGCCTTTTGAAAATTGAGGTGGGGAGGAATGCGTTGTTGCGTGTGTATTGGCACCTCTGATCAAATGAGCAGTAACTGCTAGTACGTAAAAATAATCACAAGCAAAAGTAGAACCGGAGAAAAGAAAATTCTCAGTTCCTAGCTGGAAGGAGTTAGCCAGAATTAATAAGCACAAAGAACTTCTGTTCACCATTTGACGTGCCCAATGCATTCCAGTCAGAAATTGCATTTGCAGATCGCTTTGCTTCTTAACATCTTCCTGTTTTTCAAAACTTCTTCTAATGCAGATCGTGAGAACATTGTGTCTGTTCCTCACACCGTCAGAGCGGAAGTGTTCCAGGCTCTGCAGAAGTGAGTCTTCTTTCAAATACGAGTCGGGACTTTTTGTTCAAGGTTTACTCAAAGTAAGTACGTTCAGGGAAGTTCTGTTCCTCTGCAGTTTAAGGGCATTCCTCAAAAAAAATGTGTGTGCGTGTACCCATGGGTGGAGATGATCAGAAGAACGATGCTGCTTGCTCTAGAAAGCCATCCAAACTAGCCAGGTAAATACGATGGATGTGGAGCCGACTGTCACACACAGGTCACCTCAGTGCCTGTTCTCAGTGTTGCATGAGTGGAGTCATCGGTACAAAGGATCTGCACTGAGTACAATCACCAGTTCTCTCAACAAAACCCATCCAAACAAAAAAGATGTAAAATTTAGACATGATGCTTTAGTAGTGTTTTATTCCAATATAGCTTTGTTGTGTATTTTTTTTTAAAAAGTGACTGGAAGAATAATTTTTTTCACTACAACAGGACGCGACAGGAAGCTTCGTGTTGCCCTTCCGCCAGGTGATGTACGCTCCGTACCCGACCACACACATCGACGTGGATGTCAACACGGTGAAGCAGATGCCCCCGTGTCACGAGCACATCTACAACCAGCGGCGGTACATGAGGTCTGAGCTGACGGCGTTCTGGAGAGCTAATTCAGATGAGGACATGTCTCAAGACCGGATTATCTACACTGACGAGAGCTTCACGCCTGATCTGTACGTGCTCCCCTCCCAGGTCCTTCAGAGTTACTTGTTTTGGGGCAGGAGAGTAAAGTAGTAAAAGCACACTTTCTTACACAGTACATGAGGGTTTTTTGCTTTTAAGAAGCTGCTTCAGCTCTGGTAGTTGCATTCATTTTGGAGGAATTTACCAGTTCTATCAGTAGTTTTGTTGCATTAAATATTACTGAAACTCGTTGTCAGTGATACTTCTGACCATGTGACGTTAATTTTGTTGCGTGTTTTATTTAGGAGTAGAACAAAGCTGAGTGTATTTGACAGGGCCCAATGGTTTTCCTGAGTTTAATTCATTTAATAAGAAGCTTTTGCTTTAATAATCTGTATGAGCTTCAAAAACAGCAGGATCGTAACTCACTAAAATTTTGAAATCTCTTTTCATTTCTGCGGGATTGCAAACAGTGATGCTATTACTGTGCACAGCTGTTGGGCACTGAAGTGTCCCTTTGTGGCGTTCCCTCATGTGTTTGTTTTCTCTCTTTTCCATAGAAATGTCTTTCAAGACATCCTGCATCGAGACACATTAGTGAAAGCTTTCCTGGATCAGGTAATTGTTGCTTTTTCAGAAAGAGCTAAAGTTCAGTACTTTGAGCCCTAGCACCAGATAACACAGCAAGAAGAGGCAGTTTGTTGGCTCGGTAGCTCTTTTTCATACTAGTGCTGTGATTCTTTGGTGTGTAACTAGAGAGAAAAATGTTTGTCTTGTTTGTAGGATTAATACAGTGCTGAAGCTCCTTCCTACAATGCACAACTTCTGTTGCTGTGCAACAGTTTCTACAACTATAGCATTAATAAAGCTACCTGACTGAGATGAAATTCAGATCATTTTAAACCAGAAAATAATATTTTATCCAAACAGAGTTGCACAACAGCCTAATTTATGCTGGCTGCATCTGAGCAGCTGGTAACATCAGGAAAAATATTGAGTGTATCTGCCAGTCTGCTGCTAATGCTCCTGCTGTGTTATGTGTGTGTGCAATGTTTCTTTATATTACACTTTTTTAAAATGATCCGTGGTTTTCCACATCTGCTTGATTTTCTGGTGTGTTTTTTAACAGATCTTCCACCTGAAGCCTGGCTTGTCTCTAAGGAGAACCTTCCTGGCGCAGTTTCTGCTCGTCCTTCACAGAAAAGCCTTAACTCTCATAAAATACATAGAGGATGACACGTAAGCAAACAAGACAACATTCGGCGGGGCAGGCCTGGAGAAACTTGCTCTGATCTTTTTTTACAACGCTCTCTTTTATTTTCTTGCAGGCAGAAAGGGAAAAAACCTTTCAAGTCTCTTCGGAGCTTAAAGATAGATCTTGACCTGACAGCGGAGGGCGACCTCAACATCGTCATGGCTTTGGCGGAGAAGATGAAGCCGGGTCTGCACTCCTTCATCTTCAGCAGGCCCTTCTACACCAGCGTGCAGGAGCGGGACATGCTCATGACCTTCTGAGGTTCTCAGCAGCCTCTTGCATGGCACAAAAAGGTGTCTGTCGCTGTGGCCACCACACCCGTGACAATGACTGACCTGGTGGGTGGTGCAGCAGCAGGAGCACGGACGCACGGCTGTCTGTCTGTCTGTCTGTCCAAAGCAGGAGGGCGTCTGGTTAGAGGGAGTGTCAGCTCAGCCAGACAAGCATGATTTTAATGAACCCATGTCTTCTGCGTGGTTTTTTTTAATGATAAGTGTCACCTGATGTTCCTTTGCATCATGGCCTGAGTGTACGAATTTGAACGTCTTTTGATGCACGATAAAGGGAAGCGTTTTAATTTTCTTTCCCCGGAGACTCGCTTCAGGGGTGTGTCGGTTTTTCCCTGTTCTCCGGTGTCAGCATTTTTAGTGTTTCCACAGAAAATGACACGCATGTCCTCTGCCGTCCTGGAGGCTGCAGAATGGGGATCCTTCCAAGACTTTCCAAGTCTCTAAAAGCAGTGTTCTTACGTGTGTGACACAAATCCGGAATGTGTCGTCCCATCTCCTTTTTTAACGCAACCATCTCCTTCGTCTCCTGGTTGATGTGTGTTACCTCGAAATCAGTGGCACGTCTGCACAGCCCGTCACTGTATTTCTTCTCTTTTTGGACAAACGTAGGAGTGTATTGATGTCATAAATCAGCACAACCTCATAGCTCGATGTGCACTGTGAAAGAGCTGCCCTGGTGATAGAAGAAGCCGCAGTTGCTTTGTTGCTTAAATTGTTTATAACACGTGTGGGTGAGCAGGCGTCTGTTTCCGAGGTACCTTTTTGGTGCGTCTTTCATGCAGAAAGGCATGAAAATTAACAAAATCACAACTTTTCGTAATCGTTCGGATTTTAGAAAGGAGTACTGCTCGGTACTTAGATATCCAGAATTACCTGACGTTTCCTAAAAGGCAGAGATGCACAACTAAATATTTAGAGCTTCGGAAAGATGTAGAATTAAGTGCCAACTGCACACCGTTTTTATTTGTCTTTTGTGAAGATCATCAGCGTTACAAAATGTAATTACATTTTGTGTGGCCGCTGTTTTTCTGCACAGGTGCGTAGGGCTCCTTCAATGAGCTGAGAGAACCTGTCAGAGTTTTGCTGAGGTTCTGTCTTCCTACTGTTGGTATTTCTTTTTTTGCATTTTTAATCAATCCATCCGTTGGAAAAAAAGAGATTGTGCTAAGTTTTTACTTTCGTGTCTAAGATTGTGAACAAACATAATAAACTCTGCTGAAACTTCTAACACAGAACTCGTGTTGAACTCTAAAGAGCTTTAAATGTGCTTGTGAACTCAGTCACTGCGGCTGGGTGGAAGCTGAACGTTGGTGCCAGGAGTGGAGCTGTGTCTGTTTGCTGAAGGTGCCGTCACTTTGTGAAATTCGAAAAGGCTGGAAACTTTCTCAGCTGCTGCTTTTCTTGCACACCTGTCCCAAAAGTGTAGGATGTACAATGAAGTAAATTATTAAATGCATCTGCATGTCGTGTTGTAAATCTTGCTCAGGAAACAAAGCATTCTAATAAAGTTCCTGCATAGTTTTTGACTTCCGTTGCTGCTGATTTTTTTTTGTAGTGTTTCTGTTCTGTGTCTGATAGAGAAACATTGTCTTTTATTCTTTGAAATAAAGAAGAAACCTTTTTCCTTCTTGTTACACTGAAAATTGTACTGAGATGTTGAATCATAGACCGTCACTGATAGAGAATCACGTTCCTGGCTTAGGCAGGATCTAAGCCTACTCCTAAGACCTAAGTCTAAGACTAGGTCTAAGGCTAAACCTAAGCCTAAGCATAAACGTAAGACTAAGCCTAAAATTAAACCTAAACCTAAGCCTAATGCTAATCCTACACCTAACCCTAACCCTAAAACTAAGCCTAAGATTTAGGCTAAACCTAAACCTATTCCTAAGCCTGAACCTAAATTTAAGCCTAAGATTAAACCTAAAACTAAACCTAAGCCTAAGCTTAGGCCTAAACCAAAGCCTAAACTAACCATAATCCTAAACAAACATACGCCTAAATCATAAACCTAAGCTCAAACCTAAGCCTAAACCTAAGACTATGCCTAATACTAAGCCTAAGTGTAAATCTAAGCTTAAACCTAAACCTCAGCCTATGCCTAAGCATAAATCTAAACCTGAACCTCAGCCTATGCCTAAACATAAACCTAACCCCAAGCCTACAGCTAAGCGTAAGTCTAAGCCTAAACCTAGGTTTAAGCCTAAGCCTAAACCAAAGCCTAACTGTAACCCTAACTCTAACCCTAACCATAAGACTAAGACTAAGACTAAACCTAAGCCTAAACCTAAGACTAACACTAAATCCAAGGCTAAACCAAAGCCTAAACCTAACCCTAACCATAGCCCTAACCCTAAGACTAAACCTAAGACTAAACCTAAGCCTAAACCTAAATCTAAACCTATAAGATCGCCTAACCCTAGTCCTCAGCCTAAACCTAAGACTAAATCTAAAATAAGCCGAAGCCAAAGACTTAACCTAAACATAAGACTCAGCCTAAGTCTAAGCCTAATAGATCCCCATAAGCCTCATAGATCCTGCTCTATAGATCCCCCCCAGCCCCATAGATCCTGCCCCATAACTCCTGCCCCATTTTCTCCCCCCAAACACCCCCATTCCCTCCTCCCCCTGCCCCATAACTACTCCCTCTGCCCCATAGATTCCTCCCTCAGACCCATAGATTCCTGCCCTCAGCATAGATCCCCCCAAACCCCTTTCTGCCCCTCAAAACCCCCTTTTACCCACTTTAATCCCCCTTTTATCCCTTTCCCCCACAAATCCCCTCCTTCTTCCCCATAGTGACCCCCCTGCCCCCCATCCTTCCCCCTAAACTCCCACAAAATCTTATTTAATATGACAAATCCCCCTTCTACCACCAAAATCCCCCCCTTATCCCCCCAAACCCGTTTATAAGGGGGTTTTACCCATTTTTGAGTGGTTTTCACACATTTTTGAGGGTTTTATACCAGTTTAAAGGGTTTTTTTCCCCCACAGTTAAGGGCTTTTGACTTGTTTTTGAGGACTTTTTACCCATTTTGAGGGGTTTTTAACTATTTGAAGGGGGTTTTGCCAATGATTGAGGAGCTTTTACCCATTTTTGAAGAGTTTTCATCCATTTTTGAGTTTTGTCCCCCCCATTTTAAGGGATTTTTATCTATTTAAGGTTTTTTACACATTTTTAATGTGTTTTTACCCATTTTAAAGAAGTTTTTACTAATTTTTAACGTGTTTTCACCCATTCTTGAAGATTTTTTCCACATTTTTTACCATAGATGTGAGGCTGGGACCCACAGAGGTGGGGTTGTGACCCACTGATGTGGGGCTGGAACCAGTAAATGGGAGCTTGGACCCAAAAATGTGGGGTCTGGGACCCATAGATGGGGTCTGGGACCCATACATGTGAGCTGGGACACATAGATGGTGGCTGGGACCCATAAGTGTGGGGCTGAGACCCAAAGATGTTGGGCTGGGACCCAAAGATGTGGGGCTGGGACCCATAGACATGTGGCTGGGACACATAGACATGTGGCTGGGACCCATTGATGGGGGCTGGGACCCATAGATGTGGGTCTGGGACAGCTGTCAGAGACCTGAAGCTGTTCCGGCCTCTGTGTGCTACTAAAAATCAACAGAAACAAATGAGGAGACAGTTATATTCCAAAATATGTTGGAGTCTATTCACAGATACTCAGAAAATTGCTGTTCACATTTTCTCATTTGATTGACATTCTACTGTCTTCAACTCTTTCTATGATCATTTTAGAGCAAAAATGTGAAAGAGCTGGTCTGTTTCTTACGTACAGGTATCTGTTGCATGGAGGATTTTAAAAAGCTGTATTTTGCAATGGTTTTATCGTGAAATCTATATTTTACTGGTCCTGTGAGCAAAGCATAACTTAATGGAATTAAAGTTCTCTCTAAGAAAACTGTTGCATTAATGTGATTTAAATAACAAATATGCTTCATGTACGTATTGTTTGCTAAGAGTATCAAGCCTGTAAAGACGTTTATCCTTTCACTGCACAATTTCTCATTCCATAAAATCCTGGAAGTCTGACCGAAAATATATACTTTTTCCTTTAATAAACTTAGAAGGATGTTCCTGTAGTTTATTTGAGAAACTATTGTCTTGTGATCTTGAAGTTCCAAGTCTTAATCCCATTAAAGAAAACCAAGTATGTTTATAATTTTTACAGTGAACATGTAACAGCTGCAACACTGCCTTTGGTCTACGAGTGGCAGTATTTATTTGCTGGAGTTGGTAGAATTTGTAGCAGGAATATTTGATTTTTCTGACGTCCTGTGTGTCACATTGCTTCATTTCTAGCTATGCTGTGCGTAAATCAGCAGTAGCTTCATGCCAAAGAGAAGCACAATTTGTGGAATAATTGCTGGCATTTTGCAACGATCCCGCTCTTACATTACAGCTCAGTACACATTTGAGACAGAGGTTTTCACAAACAAGAAACCCACAAATATTCCACAGTCACCCTGATGATTTTTAATATTTTTGTCTCTCTTCATGTTTGGAAGTGATTTCCCGTCGGTGTATTTTTCACTCAGCCCACGACTGTCGCAAATGGAAAACGTTGTTGTAATTCCATTGCACACGTGGTTTGTTTTTCCTACGTTTCCCAGTTTTGGCTAAGCTGTGGTACCCAGATCTAACCCTCCCAAGCCTTACAGAACGACCTGGAGTGCGAGCCCCAATCTGCTCTTCAGCAGATGTTTGCTGACCACAACTTTATCTGAGTTGCAACACGAGTTTTGTGCTTAGTTTGGCTTATGCCTGTACAGACGGTCTCTGAGGTGGCAATCCTTTTTCCTGAAGCTGACTGGGTCATCAGGACCCTCAGGTGACAGCCGCCAGGAGCTCTCCTGTTGTCTTGCTCTTCTGTTTTTTCCACATGTTGCTTTTCCCCTCTGCCTGGCACCCGAAAGAGCATCATCACAGACTCCAAGGCTGTCCTGCACTGAGGGCGTGTCTTTGAGTCTTCGAAATAAAATCTTCAAGACCACAAAATTTCTGAAAACGAGGGGATGAAATTGTGCATATGTTAGCTTCCCAGATGTTCGTAGATCGCATCACTCCCTCAGAGGGTGTGGAGGTCATTTCACGGGAGGACTGTTGAGCCCCACGCAGCCCCACAGCGCCTGCCCTGTGCTAATCACCATCCTCTTGGATGAATCCATCGTGACTTTAAGCACCATACACTGAAAGTGAACGCTGCGTTATACATATTAAAATACTTCTGTACTAAATATCATTAATTGAGATGTCCCTGCCTTGAGGTCAATGATTGAAGTCTTCCAGAGGTACATGTTAGATACCAAAGAAACCTTTCTGGAATAACTCCTCTTTCTAATTTAGCAGGTCATGGTACCTTTTAGCTATGACATTCAGAGCTAGAAGCGACGTCATGTCTGAAGACTGAGAGCTGCCCTTCCTGAACCATGATGAATGTGCTGAATTTGCTGCTTGAGAGACTATTTTCAGAAACGTACAAGGAGCACAACCACTAACTAAATTGCCTGAATAAGGAAAGAAATAAATCATGCTGAAGAACTCTAGGATTTTAAACCTCTCAAGGGTTAGACTGATAAATTTTCTCAAAAAAATATGCACTCTAGTAAAAACAAAACCTTTGCTATGTTTCTTTTCCTTAGTTCAGCTTCCGCAGGGGATTAAATATCTGTGTTTCTTCCTAAAATTACATAATGTAGTTTGATTTCCTTAATAACAGTATCCCACTAGGTCCTTTCATAGTCACAATATTGTTGGATTGGTATATGTTGATCTTTTCACAATACACATTTGTCTGCTATGGATAGATCCAACGTGTGTGTGTATATATAAAAGAAATATCAGGTAAACTCCATACCCAACCATTCATTTCCACAGTATCAGAGTTGTTGGGTGCTACATCACTGAAATACAGTGACATTCCTGCTTCCAACAGTTGGTGCAAGCGATTGCCAGACTTCCTTGGCACAAGGCATTCCTCAAAGACACAAACGAGATGAGATGGGATGAGAATTGACATGGTAATATAAATCCTCAGCTCCTTGACCGTGAGGGATTTGTGACATTCATTGCAACGTTGCTCAGATACGACAACCCAAACCCTGGCCCACGCGTTTCGTTATGGGCATTCTCATATGAGCTCTGTACTGCACGTGTAGGAAGACAGTGATGTAGAGATGCTTGATCTGTTGGTCCCAGCAGGAAAAATAAAGTGTGGAAGACTCTTCTGGAGGGAGATATTTGGTATCTGAAGTCAGTTGTTCACTGGGTGTTGCTCGTCCACGTAGGATTATGGGTCCAACTGTCTGCCACAGTATTTTCTGTGCCCTAAAACCAACTTAAGAATGAAGTGTCTGTGATGTTTTCACATTATAGCCCTGGTGTTAATTGGTCAAAAATTAGCTCCGCGGTGGAGTGGAAAAATCTATCCAAACCCTTCTTTCCTATCAGCCACCTTTAACCCCAAGTTTCCTCTGTTTCTGCCTCTGGTTTGTGCGAGATACCTTAGGATTTACTCAGAATACCTATATTTGTAAAGGAACGTGAATTATTTGAGGTACAAGTTGTAAATCGGCAGTATTCAAAACGGTGTTCGTTTTTTTTATAGTGCATTTTGGGAAAAATGAAATACAGAACAGAAAAAAAATTTCCTGCTCACACTTACTGTGAGCACGAACAAGTTATGCTCCGAGCCTAGGTCAAGCATTAGTTTTGTTTAAAAAATGAGAAGTAGAATGATTTCATGTAATGTAACATTCATGTAATTTATGATGTTATAGTCATTAATATTTTATGTTATTTTCATTAGTATTGTATGACACATGTAATATATAGGTATGCTATATAACATTTTCAAAATACCATAATGCAAAATTTAAAGACATTAGAAATAAGTTACTGAATTTTGTATGCAAGTGTACGAATCCAGGAGCAACTGATGTGTTTGTGCCATGTGTGCTGCTCGGCTGCAGAGGGCTGCAGAGTCAGCTTTGAGGTACAAAGCTCTTTTGCAGAAATGCTCCTCCTCCTCCTCCTCTTGTCATTCGTAATTCCTGAACGAAATTAGCATTTTAACCCCTACCTGTGCTTGCGTAATGAACATGATCTTCTCTAAACCTCTTCCTTTCAGAAGGTGGTACCTGTGCCTTAACAACAGCCAGTGGCGGTGGATGGAAGGAGGAGCCCCGACCTGGGATCGTCCCAGTTTTGCCAGCGAGAGTAAGTTCAAGATTATTTTTTTTTTCTATTTTTCTAAGTTTTCCTGTGGTTGCTCCAGCAAATCTCTCTCCCTTAGTTTTAAATGTGTGAAAGGCACCACTACTAAACCTTGCTGGTCCCTTTCTAAGTGACTGAAAGGCTCACAAAATTTGTTTTGTATTTATACACTTCCTCCAACATAAATGTTGAAAAACATGTCTGTCCTAGAAGGCAGAAAGTATATTTTTTTTTCTGTACAGGATATGACTGCACTCGTTTTTAACCAGGAGGTGTAGAAGGGACGCACGTGCATTTCTACACACACATACACACCCTGCCAAGGCACGGCTTCAGCAAAGTGTTTTTAACATCACCGTTTTACCTCTTATTCTGCTTTAGCACACATCTCCGCCTTCGCCAATTTACATAAACATGGAAAGTCTATGAATAATGCACGAGGCTTATTTTCGATGCAGGGCTCCCAGGGTGCAGGAGCGCAGGCAGCGATTCGATTGGCTCCGCTCGGTTTTCATTGCTGGCAATTTCTGGGAGCACAAAAGAGGTTGAAAAGGCTGACAGGAATGGACAACGTTTATTTCGTGAGAAGTATTTGTAGCCTTTTCAAGGCAATTGTATTGCGAGCTTTTGCCTGCGATTGTTGTCCTTATTTTTATTTTTTTTAATTTTTTTTTTTTTTTTTTTCCCTGGAAAATATGAATTAAAAACTCTGTGATTGCTCTTTTGTAGATTCAGTCAGATTTGTGATTTTTTTTTTTTTAAAGGACATCACTGGATTTTTTCACTATTTGCATAAATGTGAGCATAAGCTATAAATAAGTAAAGAACCATTAGATTTCTTGAGGTATTTCAATTAAAATAACAAGGCAATGCTAAGGGACACCTGAAGAAGTTGAAATATCTTGACATACAGAAGCTAAAATACAGAGTTTTAAGTTTATACTCTTTTAGGTTTGGTTGGGTTTGGGATTTTTTTTTTTTCACGAGAGTATGAAATGGTTTCTAAAATGTACATTCATGTTTTTCATCTGTGTCAGCTGGTGCTGTTACAGCATGAAAGTTATCTTAAATTTAAATTTTTACCTGCGTTTTTAATACAGCATATAGCTTACCTTAACTCTAAACAGTTTAGCAGCAAAGTCACAGCACTAGTTAACCAAAAATGCACAAAGATTTTACTTTTATTTTATCAATCTCAATCATGTGATTGCGTTTAAGCAGAAACCTCTCCCCTTCCTCCGCCCATCCCCTAAGTGTTGTTTTATTAAAAAAGTTGCGAGTCCTGATGCCACTGACAATTACGATTTGACCAATGATTTTCCAAGTTCTTAAAGCATGTTCATGACAATAAATAGTGTTTTTCTTGGAATACGATGAAGATCACTGTGCCAGCCTGACTGTGCACCCACAATCTTCCATCGGTTTCATGCAGATACACAAGAGGTTTGTTTCAGAAATTTTGTATCTGTAAAAAAACTTGAAAAACTTCTGATTTTTCTTCGGTATGAGAGGAAGCATGCAAGGTTACTGTAGCAGGCAGGTTCATAAGGTGTTTGACTGGCTTCCTAGGTGAGTAGGTCACAAACAAGTTCTCACAGTTAGCATTGATTAATACATTTAAGAGCTGAGGATACGGTCATTTCACTGTATTAATCCTGATATTAATCCTTCTGCGGATTAATTGTTTTTAGCTGCCAATGGGACGTCACATCCAGGCAGCCAAAACACAACGCTGAAATTTCTTATCCTGGCTTTTTAGTGACAGCTGAACTTTGCCAAGCAGGCAGGATTTCAAGTCCATGACAGCTTGTTTCCTACGGCTTAACTGAGCAAAACTTTATTTTTCTTCCTTCTGACCTGACCGAGACAAATAAATGAATGGATGGATAAATAAATGTGACTTCTGAGTGGATAACCCATGGATTAATACTGGATTGACCAAGTGTGTTTTCTGTATGTGCTCCTGTACTTTGGTGTTTCGAAAACCAATCTCAAAACGTTGCGAATAAACACTTGAGGTTATTTAAAAGGAAGTGCTTCTCTTATTGCTCTGCAAAATCCTGGTGTGGGGTTTTGGTTTGACTCTGATACCATCGATCCCATCATAGGGACATACACCAATGTCCCTGTAAACTATTTGCCCAGCTGCTGAGGCATAAATCTTCTCTTCATGTTGATGATCACCACGGAAGAGAAGCTTTTTTTCCAGAGACATGCAAATGTCTGGATGGAAATCCCAAGACGGTGGAATTGCCAGATTGCATGGTTCTTTACCAAAAAAAACAAAACAAAACAAAACACCTGGTCATTTTGTTTTATGTTCACAAACTCAGGCCCTCTTTTTAGTGAATCTTGCATTTTTTATGAGATTTTTTTGATTAAACTTAGTGGAAAGACAGAAAGTTAAGTTGTGGGTTTTGGGCGGGGGGGGGGGAAATGTTCGTTTGGTTTAATCAATACTTTTTTCCTGGCTAAGCAGCACAGGAATGTAATTCCTATGCATTTAATAACTCTAAATCTAAAATTTAAAAAAAAAAAAAAAAAAAGATAAGAGAAGGAAGAAAAACTGTTTGGGTTCACTTGGCTCTGATCTTCCCACAGCTAGTACAAGTTTAATACAGTGGAATCCTAATCATGATGTCCTGGCAGATGGCCCTTTGTCTCCCTTAAGAAGAATACTTGATTAACTGAAGACGCTACTTGAATAATAATTTCTTTGAGAAGACACAGTGCCCGTGAAATGACTGAGGGGCTCTCAAGCCAGTTCCTTGGAGGGTGCGAGTCAGAAGGGCTCTGCTGAAGCCAGCAGAAACATCTGAACCTGTGACCCTGCTTCCCAAAGCTGGAAACCAGCATATTTGTGTACAAACACAGCTCCAATTCTAAAAGGTATTTAGACACCTGGATCCTGTCATTGCCAAGTCGAGGCTCTCCAGGATGACCAAGTCAGGCTGTACAGGGTGGCTGTGAGATACCTGCCATGGTCACTGGTGACGTGCAGCTAAGCTGAAATGTGGTCAGTGGGTGGAAATGCTCAGCAAGAAATCAGAAAAAGGAATTGGTGAAGTATGGACACAACAAAAATTCAGAGATGCCACCACGTCATTAGGTTAGACCACAGTTTTCTTTATTTTGCAGTGATTGCTGAGAATAAGAATTTAATTTAAACTTACTCCTTTGTCATAAGAAATGTATGACACAGTAGCAGTAAACAGTGTTATCAAGACCGGTTTTCTTTAAAAACACATTTTCTTGGTCAATATTCAGAAACCATGGTGTGTAAACCACTTTCTAGTCCAAATGTCTTGTGCTCAGCATCCTACAAAAGAGTTCAGTGCCATCAGACATGGGTCATAACACCGTCCCCATCACATCTACCTTTCGTACACCTGATACCGATCTGTCGTGCCCGAGCTCCATCCTGCCACGATACAATCAATCATGACAAAAAAAAATGAAAACATCTCATTTTGATGTTAAGTACCTGGAGTCGTTTTTCCTCTTTATATAATTACACGGATTCTAAGTCCTGTGGTCCTTTCCATTCTGAGTAGACTATCCAGTGGGTGTCATGTCAGCATCTGTGCAATTATTCCCATTGTTGGCACATTGCTCTGGTGTCAAAGTGTTTTTGCACCGTTAATGCCAGTGCTGAGGGCTGCTGGGTCTGGAGCAGACCTGAATGCTGGACAGCTCTGTGCTGTGTCATGCTGGGACACGGAACACTGGACTGGGGTGGAAGCAGTTTCTGTGCAGAAGAACAAGACGCATCCAAGCTGCCAGAGGGTGGGGGCATTAAGAAAATGTGTCCAGCAGGTCTAGGGAGGTTCTCCTGCCCCTCTGCTCTGCCCTGGTGAGACCACACCTGGAATCCTGTGTCCAGTTTTGGGCTCCCCAGTTCCAGAGAGACAGGCACCTACTGGAGAGAGTCCAATGGAGAGCTATAAGGGTGATCAAGGGACTTGGATATCTCTGCTGTGAAGAGAGACTGAGAGACCTGGGGCTGTTTAGTCTTGAAAGGAGACGGCTGAGAGGGGATCTTATCAACGTATAGAAATATCTGAGGGGTGGGGGTCAAGGGGAAGGGGACAATCTCTTCTCAGTGGTGCACAGCAATAGAACAGGGACTAACGGGTCTAAGTCAGAACACAGGAAGTTCCACCTCAACATGAGGAGAAACTTTTTCCCTGTGCGGGTGCCAGAGCCCTGGCCCAGGCTGCCCAGAGAGGGTGTGGAGTCTCTTTCTCTGGAGACATTCAAACCCCACCTGGTCGCATTCCTGTGTGGCTGCCCTGGGTGACCCTGCTCTGGCAGGGGGGTTGGACTAGATGATCTCCAGAGGTCCCTTCCAACCCCTAACGTTCTATGATTCTATGATTCTGTGGGCATCTTGCTGATGCAAATCAGAAAGGTCTTTTCATGAGGACACTACTCCCGATTCCACCCAGTAAAACTCTGTTATCTTTTAACAGGATTTGATTCCCACCAGTGAAGGAAACTGAAACCACACGTTTTCCTTTTCAGATTCCTCTGGACGCCTGGAACACTTCTCTTGCACCTTTGCTAATTCAGCAGGAGACCGACATGTAGTTTGTCCAGTGGTATGAACATCGCTGTCTCCCTCATGGGCAGTTTCAGTTTTGACCAATGGCTGCACAGGTGCAGATGCTGGAGCAAGGTCATCATCGGAATTTTTCACTGGTTCATCAGTGTGATCACCATGCCAGATTTCTGCATCCTGTGTTTCAGGGTCTGCACAGTGTCTTAGTTTGCAGACCTGTTCAGCCGAGATTGAAGGTGGCATCTGGTTCATTAAAAGATTTAATTTCTCCTGTAGTTTTTTTTCCTCACCTGTCAGCCGAGGCCAATAACACTTCAAGTTTCTTATTTCACATTTCTAGGTTTTGACTTTCAATCATAAGAGTATCTACTCGTGTCCCCAATTTCTCTTGATTTTCCTTTTCAAAGGCCAATGATATTTTAAACACACTATTTTCTGGTTTCAAGGCAGCATGTTCTACATTTGCAATTTTTTGAGGGTAAGGGCGGGGTCTGTTTAATTTCTTTTTTTCACCCTAGGTAAACAAGCTCTCAATACTGCACATAATTCCTTCCTTTGTTCTTTTCCACAACGTCACAGCATTCTCCTGATAAAAACCAAAGAACTTCTGCAATAGTTCTTCCATTGTACCCTGCCAACCTTGCAGTGCAGTCTCTCTGTCACATCGCTAGCATGGAAAGAAAGTTAAATCACAGAAGTCCAATGTTAATCCAGGATTTGGTTTTACCAGATGTGAGAGAATTTTTATGATGCCCTCAATAAATTCTGCCAAGGGTTCAGCGCTGGCGTGCAGCCACTTCCATCATGAGTGGCATGTGGTCGTCTTCATTCCTGAGTTTTCCTCTTGTTTTTCTTGTAGATAGTTTGATTTCCTATAGCTACAAAAATTTTGAGGTCAGGGGAGCTGATGGCATTTGTTCATGCACACCTCTCATGCACCTTAAATGAAGCCAAATGTTTTTCTGCATGAAATACAGCAAAAAAAAACGATACCTCAGAAATTCAGATCTGCTGTCAGACTTCAGGCACTTCAACATTATAATTTTTAACTGGGAGCTGAGCTACTCAATTAGTATATTGCAATTTTTGAGATGCATTTTGAAGTTAAGTTTGAAAGCGCTGATGCCAGTATGAGCAGGGTTTTGTGCCTTGCCCGTTTCACAAAGGAAAACGGATAAAATCAAGGTACTGCTCGTTCAACTGTAAGCAGCAACACGATGATCACATGAAAACACCCTTCGCTTCAGAGCAGTTAAGGAATATATGTCTGTTGGTCAGTCCTGTTCACACGAGGAAGACTCCATTATTTTCTCTGAGCACAAGAAAGGTTTCCTCACCCAGCCAGAGAGCTCTAGCTTCTTTCTTCTTCTATGAAAAAATTGCTTTGCCACTTAGGTCAGCATCATGACGTAAATCTTAATGAAAGATTCTGAAAGTGTCTGAGCAAATCAAGCTGTTTCACCACCCTGGTACTCCTTAATCTATCTCATTTTTCTCATTATACTTTTTATTTTTGAGTAGGAGAAAAGCACAGTTTAGTTATAGAGGAGTAGCTACTATAACCACCTCAGTCTTTTCCACTCTTGCAGCTTGAATGTAACCATTATTTTGCTTATTATTAACTTTGTCAAGGTGCTTTTCTTATAGGAAGTGAAGAAAACTTTAGTATTTTGAAAACTACTCCTACTGACTCAAATTTTAGTCTTCTGGGGCTGAGTCCCTGAGCCCTACTGTGATCCTTAGTCAGGCAAAACTCCCACTGCAGGCATTTGACTGATTAGGAGGTTTTCCTGATCTGCAGGGATGGTGCTGCAGCAATTTTCAACATGGAGTCTGCTGTCGGCTCTCCTGTACTATGAGAAAAAATGCATTTCTTTCCTGTTGAGGAAAAACCACACACCTTTATATACTGCAGTATGCACCAACAGCCATCAAGCTTTTGTAGCTGCTTTTCAAAATGCTGGGAAACACATTTTTAGGTGCTATGAACCCATTTGGTGAAGCTGACTGTAATGGAACTATGTTTTTCACCTTTGCTAATTATATGCCCTTAGATTCGTTGAAGAGCTACTAAAATTTTCTGCTGATTCACTCTTAACCTTCATCTGGAAAGATGTGACATCCTAGAAGTTACCCCCCTTTTAGGATCTCTTTGGTCCCCTTGTCTTGGTAACTAGAGCCTGAATGGTTGAGGAGTCACATCTGCATCCCAGAAAGGCTATCCTTCCAGGTTTATCCATGCAATATCCAATTAAACTTCCCAAATTAATTTAATTAATCCCCAGCTGCCTCCACTTTCTGGGGTTACAACTTTTCTTTCATGTAAGACTTTCATTTTATAGTATCTTGATCAGTTTCAAGGAGATTTTAGTGGAAAAACCTGTTATTCCTGAGGATATTTCCTTGGATGAGTCCCTGTGACTCAGCTACAGTTTGAAAATCCTCTCAGAACCCCAGTGTAAGAGCCAGCATTTCTTGGCTGGTTCATCATGCCATGTGTATACCTAGTGATGAGTGATGGATTTTCAATCAAATATCAATGATTTCCTGACACTTGCTACTGCTGTTTCAGAAAGAAGTCGTGTATGGATTTTCAAATACACAAGAAATACTTTTAGGTGTAACCTGAGAAGCTCATCAGAAAAGTAGCTAAAAATCATTATAATCTTAGGAGCAGATTAACTACCCTGAGAAAACACTGACAAGGGTGAAGGCGAAGGTAGAAGAAAGATCCTGAAAAGTATAAACCTTAAGAGAGCAACCCTAGAATCCACACGACTGGGAAAGCATAATTTGGATTTGCATTATTTCTCTCTTTCAGCTCCTTTTTGGGGGTTGGCATTTAGATCTGAGACATAAACCCATTCGCATCAGTCAGGAAATAGAGATCCAGCAGAAGACTGGGCTCCCTTCCAGCATTCACAACACGCAAATGTAAGTTGATTTATTTGGACAACTATTTATTTTGTGTGTACAAGTCTTGAATGATGCTCGTACACCAGATTTCTGTTTCTTATCATAAAAGCTGTATGGTCAAATAAATATAGGGGTTTGTCATTGCAGACAAGCCAGAGGGATGACTGTGCATGCAGGTTGCCTGCACTGTTTCACTTTTTGAAGTGCTTCTTTAGGTTTTTTCATGCTGCTAGAGCGAGCTCGTGACAGCCTTTGGGCTACATCACAAGAGAAACCTTCCATCTATTTTACCTCTTGCTGTGGAGGACACAGTTTGTTGGAGGTGCCTCTATGGATTCCATCTGTCCTCGTGCCACTGTGAGGAGGTGACAAGCACTTTCCTTGATGGCACCTGAGCTTATTGGTACTAATTTGGAAATCAATGCAGCAAAACAAAGCTGAAAATGTAGCTAGTAGTAGTTTGGTTGTGCTAGTTTAGGTTAAAAAAAAGAGGCTAAAGCCCACCTTGACTCATTTTCCTGAGTGCTATAATCTCAACCAGCCTGATTAATTTAGTCTGCTGGCTGTTTTGCCAGGTAAACTTGTTCTTGATCTGGATATGATTATCCATAAAGTGATTATGATAAGGGAGATTCTATTGGTTTTACATCTATTCATCTGCAGAAGACCATTTCCTTATAAACATGCACATTTTCCCTGCCTGCCCCGGAGCTATGTCTAAGAAACTTTGAGTCATCTGCACCATTCCCATGCTTGCTGTTGTTTGGACACATCTAATGCAATTATTTCTGTCTCTGCATAGCCTGTAGCACACTGTGTATATGTGAATATCTGCCCTTTATGCCCTCCTGTTACGGTCCTGCCTACTGCGACCAGTGCTGCCTCCATTCATATGATAAACAGAAAGCTGCAGCCACTTCACATTGTTATTTAGCCTATTAGTTTTCAGGTGGTGCCCTTGCTGGCTGGGACTGCTGTGGGGAAAAAGAGCCTCATTAAAAAAAAGTGATTGCAGATTTTACATTGAAAAAACCCAACAACAAAACCCAGACATCAGCCAATCTGTTGAAAAGATGAAGAGAGTTTGACACGAAGTTTTACAGTTGCTCTGGGCCATTGGAAATCTCAGCTGGTAAATCTGATAGCTCAGAGTCTCCAGGCAGAGTTTAGCAAAGAGAGTGAAGCAGCATGAAGACATGGGGGGTTTTTCACCTGCTGTGTCCCTGCAGATCGTGTGCAATGCGATACCAGAACTTCGGGGCATAAACAAACTACATATGATCCTTTAAAACATGCAAAGCAGAGGCCCTGATCATGAACACCACAGTAATACTGCCTCGTTGCGTAGACAGGTAAAACAACTTGGGGAGAACCTCTTCAAAACATCAGGATTGTCTTCCTGATGACTCACTAATTTGTCTGCTGTGTGCACTTCTCAAGAAACTGCTAATTTATTCAAGCTCCGTCTTTTCCCTGACAGAAGTGAAATGTGTTGATTATGAAGGTGTTCAATAGCATCATCCAAGCAGAAACCTGAAAGATTCTATGTTAAATCAGGTGTCTGTGTTGCCTGTACGTATTTGTATCCTATTTCCCCACTCTTTATGCAAGAATGGGAAGAGGAATGCATTTGCTTTATATTTTATCTTTTTGTGGCAGATGTCCTAGACGTCCAAGATGCTCTTGGTGTTCACTTTGCAAAAGCCAGGAGCTGTCTCTTTTCTGAAGCCTCTCCTGGTACAGCCAAATACTTTAAACTTTCTTTTATTCACAGCCATTACTTCCCCTTGAATCTCAACAGCCTGACGGTAAAGTTAGCCCCAGTTTTTGAAGATAAAAGTGTTTCCTTGCCTGCCCTCACTATTAAAGCCGTTTTTCACTTGCCTGTTTTTCTGCATCCTTTTCTCCGGTTCATTTCTATGTAAATGTAAAAGTAGAAGAAGACTTGGGCTGAAAATTCCTCCTGACACTCTGTTTCTCAACAGGCTACCAGAACTCAGTGCTGGGAGCTCCTCGCCCATTGCTTAAAGAATGGGTCTGCAAAATGCAGCTGTGAAGAGTTGTTGCATCAGATGTAAAACACCATCAAAAAGAACAATACTTTCCAGGAGCGTTCCCAGGTGAGGAGTTGCCATGTGCGTGTTGGGTCATTGTCTGGGAGCTCCACCTGCTTGGCCAACACTTGCACCACCTTGACTGGCAGCCCTCCCGTTCTAAAAGACATTCCCTTCTTGTTACTGACTCCTGTCTTTTACAAAAATGCAATTCCTTTCCTCAGTGGCTATGAGAAGCGTGAGATTTCAAGAAGGTAGCCACTAAGTTCCACAGAAACTAGAATTAAATTGATTTATCTGAACTAGTCTTTATTCAGAAACATTTTTGGGGCATAGCAATGCAGGGAACAACGTCCTAATAAAATAAAGCTTATCAGCTAAAACCAACAAAAACTTATTATCTTTTTCCAACAAAATAACTTGATTCCATCTTACACCAGTTTCCCGATTCAAGCATTAACATCTGTCATTTCTGATGATTGGGACTGTGGCAATGGTAGTGTGTTTGCTGGTCACCTGGGGATTTGGAGAATCACCTTTTTTTCTCAGTGGAGCACTGAAATCGGGCTTGTTCGGTAGAGGTTCAAATACACCAAGTGATTAGGCACGGTGTAAAGTAGTAGGGAAGTAGTAGGAACACAACATATTCCATCTCAAGCTTTGCATAATGGGCATTAGAGGGCTATTAGAGGTTTTCTGGGCTTCTGATTAACACTCTGGGGATAAAAACACCAGCCCAGGAACAAAGTTGCGTTTCATAATGCGTATTAAAATCTTATCTCAATCCTTGTTATTGTACTTTTTCTAGCCTGAGGTATTTACCCACTTCAGATCTCGTTGCTCTTATCCTATCATTGCGTCCTTCCGTGCTGTTAACAATCCAGAGCCGTTAGTGTTGACAAATGTTCCAATAGATATAATGATTTACCATTAAGAGACTTGCAGTTAAAAAAAATGTTTGCTATTTAGATTCACTGTAAAAAATTTACCTGTTGGAAAGGAGAAAAGCACAAGCATTTCAAATCAATCCTTTAAGAAAACTAACATATTCGTTGTACCTCTTTAGTGTATCAAGTTCATCCTCGGGATTTTTGATTTCATTTATCTACATCGACACATTGCCTCTGAAGGCTGGGCAAGGGTCACTGTGCAACATAACAAACATAAATTCAGGAGTGTGAAATCACATGGCAGGTCTGAGAAAGCTAAGTTTTGCATTAAAAACTGCTTTCAGTCGAAAAAAATCTGCATGCCAAAATGGAAGAAAATTCTAAGTGTTTGACTAAAGGTGGTGGAGAACTCAGACCTAAATTCGCCAAGGCACAGCTTTGCAGGACCCTGATGAGATTTTAGCTAATAAGCTTTATTTTCACAGTTGGGATAGGGTGACTGTGTGCACCCAGCTGGTTTCTGTGCCTCATTTACAGATGGTGATGTACGAAGTCACTAAAACTCATGATTTATCCTGCATTTTGAGCATTGATTTTGCACAGAAAATCAGTTTCACCCATACTATCAGCCCAGCTCTTAGGAAAATGACACAGAGCTCATCACATCACCTGTCTGTTAGTTCCCCTGATTAATTCTTAAACTTTTTGGCCAGTTTGTACAGCCAGCCAGAGAGCTCAGAGATATTAATTTCTTGTGAATACTGTAAAGAGTTGGCACCTAGTCACAGACCTGTAGTCATCTGTGACGAAAGGGGAGAAGTGAAGAACTTGGCCATCCTCTTCTAACTGGCAGCAGCCAGCAGACTGAGGCCAGGGAGGAAAATAAGACCGAATTAATGCTCCCTGTTGAGGCAAAAGCAGTTATAATTCAGATCCTTGCCCTTTCTAAGAAGCAAGAACCAGCTGGTCAGTCAGCACACGTGTCATCATGGCATGTGCTGCCAGGCATGGCAAAAGGGGTAGAGGAGAGAAATGCATAAGCAGCAGGAAAAAATTAGTGGGCACAGGGCGCACATCCTTAGGAAAACTGTCCTTCTTCGTTTATTTACTACACAATGAAAAAATTTTTTCTCCACTGTCATCATGTGTCCTGTAGGGACTGGTCAGCAGTATAAGGAAACTATGCCCTGATGTGCTTGTGACTGATTTTCCTTTCAGCAGATAGTTATCTATAACATAATCAGCTCATATAACGGGCAAAAATCATGCACACAAAGGGCAGGGGGTTTTTAGGTAGGATTAGGGATTGTCAGGCTGAAAGAGATGTAACAAAAGCCAACAAACGCTCTAGAAGATCTTGTGAGTTTGTTAGAATATTGCTAAATCTGCGCTGCGAAATTCAATATTGGCTTTAATAAGACTTATCCAGGCTTATAAGTCTAATGAGTTTTGTGACCTTTAAAAAAAGGTCAGGCTTGTTTGCCAGGTAGGTTTTCTGCATTTGAAACATGTAATTATCATAAAAATTATAAAGAATGTAAACTTACCTCGAATGCAATGGAAGATTGTTCTTTTGTCTTCAGGAGTAACAGATGAGACCAGTAAATCTCGTGATATTATTAATATGTTTGGGTTTTTTTTAGTAGGTGTATTTTGTAAAATTTTCAGTGAAGCCATAGAATCAAAGAACGGCTTGAGCTGGAAGGTGCCTGAAAGATCATCTGGTTCCATCCCCCTGCCGTGGGCAGGGACACCTCCCACTAGACCAGGCTGCTCAAAGCCCTGTCTAACCTGGCCTTGCAATTAATATCTTTAGAATTTATCTTTTTATAAGATGATTAACCAACAAGGAAAGAGATGCTCCACTGCCTCTTTCACCTGAGTTATTCCCTGCTCCTTAATGAAATACAGTTGATATGGAGAAGATGTCTCTGGTACAATGACCAGCAAACACCCTTTCAAATATTTTTTATCAGAGTATCTGACTGCTATCAGATGTGCTGACTGTGGTACGTAGAGGGTGGTTCTCCTCTTTCTTTGGATGTACAGGGAGCAAACAGAGTTTAGGTACAGGGGCTGCCTTTCTTAACACTTTAAAATTTACCTGCATGGGAATTTGTAAGACGTGGTGTAGCAGATCACATGGTAGAGAGGAGGCGTTTCTGGACTCATATGACCAAGGAAGGAAGGAACTCTTTGTGGTAAGAAATTCCTTTTGGTTGGTCTTGGTTCACCTGCAAGGCCAAAGGGTGAAAGGGAATGCCAAAATTCTATCCCTTTTCCCAGGGCAGGAATGACTGCACCTGTGCTGATACAAGATCATCCTGACCATTCAGAAAAGATTCTGGAGATCAAGACTCCATAACATCCCCAGAAAAACTGGTCTCAGGGATTCATTGCACGGTTTAGAAGTTTCTTCTAATGGAGAATCATCTTTGTTCAGACATGGAGATACTGTTCCCAGCCTTTCTTCAGCAGATTTTGCATATTTGAAGGCTTTCACCGTGTTCCTCCTGGCTGCCTGTTCTTAGGGTGAGACCTCACAAGTGAGTGAATGTGGTTTACTCTGTTCTCGTACTGAAAGAGTTTCTTCCAGGTTTCTACCACCAAATGCCACATTTCCCTATCCTTTCCAAAGTCAGGATTTGGAAAGTGCTTTAACAAAAAAGGTAGTCTTGAAGAATAAAATGCAGCTATGTCTGGTAGGCTGAAGATTCACACAAATTCCGGTGCCATAGCTGAGGGGATAGACTAAAGAGCAAGGGCAGTTTTGACAGCAATTGTCAATTATTTCAGCTTAAACTGAACAAGGAATCACTTCTGTACTAAACTAATTTTTCCCCCCAGCGGCCTTTCCTCATGCTTTGGCATTACTGTTTATTGCTTTCTATGAATTTCCTCAGAGTGGTCCACATC
Source organism: Trogon surrucura (assembly GCA_020746105.1). Lineage (NCBI taxonomy): Eukaryota > Metazoa > Chordata > Aves > Trogoniformes > Trogonidae > Trogon > Trogon surrucura. Next base: position 3,184,449 of record CM036658.1, read on the forward strand.
TTCCTTTGGGATCAGTAAAATCAAAAATCTTATGCTACTTGGACCACAGCAGTGCTGGCACAAAGTCCTTGAATTTATTGATTGGGGTGCGATATAGACCGTACTTCTGTTTACACATCCCCTTGTAGCTTTTGCCTTTGTTACCAGTGTTGACTCACATTCAGCTGACAGTGTAGAGTGGACACTTCTCACATTGCATGAAGATTATATTTGACTAATGTTGGAAGCTGTTGGGGGGGGAAATAGACGAAAAAAGAAATAAGAGAAGGTGGAGAAAGTGGAACAGGTTGCCCAGAGAGGTGGTGGAGGCTCCATCCCTGAAGGTATGCAAAGTCAGGCTGGGTGGATCTTTGAGCAACCTGATCTAGTGAAAGGTGTCCCTGCTCACCGCAGGAAGGTTGGACTAGATGGGCTTTAGAGGTTCCTCCCAACGCAGCACATTTTACAACTCTATGATTCTATGATTCTGTGAGAAGGAAAACTTCCCTGGTGGCCAGCCATGACAAGAAGCAGCACAGGACCTAGAGGGAAGGGATTGAAGCTGGAGATGGGTCGGTTCAGATTGGACATGAGGAAGAAGTTCTTCCCCATGAGGGTGGGGAGACCCTGGCACAGGTTGCCCAGAGAGGGGGTGGCAGCCCCATCCCTGGAAGTTTCTAAGGCCGGGCTGGATGGGGCTCTGGGCAGCCTGATCTAGTGGGGGATGTCCCTGCCCACGGCAGGGGGGTGGAACTAGATGATCTTTAAGGTCCCTTCCAACCTTGATGATTCTATGATTCTACGATTCTGTACCTTGGATGGCCTTGCCAGTGCTGCAGGTGGTTCCTGTCCAATTGCACTTTCTTTTCCCCCCACTCTTCTTCCCGGCTGCCTCCACCCTGCCATCAGTGCAAGGGGGAGCAGGGGGTGAGGGGTGTGGTCCATCTGACCATTAGTCATTGTCCGCGGCAGTCCTTCCTTCTTCGAAAAAGGACTCCTCGGAGTCTTCCCCTGATGCCATCTCATGGCAAGACAATCCTCTTCTCCACATGAGTCCTTCTCATCAGCAGGGGACCCACCTGTAGCTGCAGTGTCCTCCAGCATGAGGCCTCCTTGGAGTCACTTCAGACGTGTCCTCTACTCCTGCATGGTTTCTCTCCACCGTGGTACGGGGTCCTCAATGTGCTGCTGCATCCTGGATGTTCTCACCACCATTGATCAATTAAGGGATGGGTGAAACCATTGATCAATTAAGGGAAAAGCTGAAAGACTCATACATACTGTATACTTAATAATAAATAATATAATATAATATAATAATAATAATAAGAAGAAGAAGAATAAAGTATATAAAAGAATTAAAGATAATAATAATAAAATAATTATTAATAATGGTGAATAATAAATAATAATAATAGTAATTAAAATGCAGTTTACCACACTTACATAACATCACTGCAGAGTTGGCGTTAGACTTACCTTTCTAAACCTTTTTTAAAGCTATGTGATAGTAAAATTTAAATATAAAATTATCACCCACCAATACTATGAAGATGTTCCAAGAGTAATGACGAAAAGGGTATTTCAATTTTGAAAAAAAGTCAGAGTTTTTATGAAATGCAATTAATAGTTTTCTCTGCTTTTCAACTGTTATGGTTTAGATGGATAAAGGAGAGAGTTGTGGGTTTTTTAGAGTTATGAAACTTGGTTTTAACTGAACAGCTCCCATTATTTTGAGAAACTTGGTTATCCTTATTTCAGGAGAGTTTCAAACATTGAAATATAAATTTGTTTACCTTATTCTTAGCAAAAAAGAAATGAGACCTTATGAGATAAATCATCTCCAGATATATCCTGATGAAACTCAAGGATTTTTGCACTTTTGTCTGAATCTTACTCACTTAAGGGTGATTTTTCAGGGATTCAGAGCAATTCCATCTGTCAAATTTACTTTCCTGATAGGAATTGTTTTGACATTCTTCCACAATATTACAGGTCACAAATACACAAACACGTCAAGTGTAGAGTTGTAACCGTACAGTTCAATAAGTTTGAATCAGGCACAACAACTTTTTAGACTGACTTAACATGAAAAATTTGAGGAGAATTTTTTTGGTATTTTGATAACTTTTTCTTTTTGAGAATATTTGAATCATATTCGTACCCGGTGATGTTTTGTTTAGCAAAAACAGGGAGCTTGATATTTGAAACCACAACAGGAAAGTCTAGTCTGGGTTAAAAGATGAGCAAGCTACAATTCAGAGGAATATTTTACATGCTATCAAAATAATTCCAAAAATAATTAAGAAAATAAACCACACTTTTAAATTTAGCTTGTGGGCCATTTCCTAATAGTCCAAACTGGGAAACTTGCATTAAATTTCCCTTGGATTAGAGTGGACTCCTGCTTTAAAAACAAGTAGGAAGAACAGTTGTACAGACATAAACCAGAGCAAGAATATTGCCAATTCAGCTGTTGTTGGTTTTGGAGTAGGTATCACATCCCTTATTGGTAACTCTGCTATTTTCAAGAAAAAAAAAATTATGGGGGCTTTAATATAAATGTTTTGCTTCATTATGTCTTTGATGAGGTCTTTGCTTTGAAAGGCAACTCACTTGGATAATTTGTGTTGCCCTCCACATAGAAGTGTTGAATGTCCATTCTTAGAGTGCCTTTGTACTTGTTCTGAGATAGATATGTATATATATAGAGAGAGAGATATATATATCTCATCATGGCCAGGCTTCCCGAACGAAGATCTGGGAAGGGCTCTACCCACACCTGCTACAAGCGCGCTGGTGGCTAAAAAGGCCGATGCAGGATCGGCAAGTCCGGCTGCAAGAGGCACAGCAGAAAGTCTCCTTGGGTGGTATTGGCGAGGCACGGGTCTTCCTGCGTTGTCTTTTCTCCTCGAGACTAACTCTACGTGCGCTCTCAAAGGAGGCAGCAGCGTTATGGATGGTGAGTCTCCACGCGTCCCGACTGGAGGCCAGAGTGGACCCCTGCTGGCAGTCAGTATGGCCCAGACCGAGGTGTTGTTTCAGAGAGCCCTTGTGTCTCCTCTTTGTGGCTCCTCTGCTGCGGCAGCCGGTGGCGAGTTCACCACAGAGCACAACCTTGGGGAGGGGTGATCCTCCCTCCTGGAGACGTGCCCTGCCCAGCGCAGCTGCGTCCTCAGCAGCACGGCCTCAGTACTGGTGACCCCTGCCTGTTCAAGGACAGGGACATTGGTCACGCAGTCGGTCCAGTGGCTGTTCAGGATTGTACGGAGGCAGCGCTGATGGAAGCGTCCGAGGAGTCGCAGGTGGTGGCGGTAGATGACCCATGACTCAGACCCACACAAAAGAGCAGACAGGACAATGGCTCTGGAGACACTGATCTTTGTCCTTTTCTTCAGGTGTTTATTGAACCAGACTCTTTTATGGAGTCTTCCAAAAGCCCTGTGTGCCTTTGCTGACCTGTTGTCTATCTCTCTGTCAATCTTACCATCCGAGGAAATGATACTTCCGAGATAGGTCAACTGCTGGACTGGCTTAAGCTTTGGTTTGCCTGTGGTGATGTGAGGGTGATGGGACACTTCCTGAGGTGCAGGTTGGTAAAGAACTTCTGTCTCCTTCAGGCTGACTTCCAGCCCAAAAAGCTCATCAGCCTCCGCACAGCAGGACGTTAAGTGCTGCAGAGCTGCTTCTGAGTGAGCAACGAGGGCGGCATTGTCAGGAAAAAGCAGCTCGAGGACAAGGTGATTCAGGGTCTTAGTGTGGGCCTTCAGCCGCCTTAGGTTGAACGGGTCACCATCGGTACCATAACGGATGTAAATGCCTTCATCTTCATCGAGGTCTGCCGTGGCCCTCTGGAGCATCGTGCTGAAGAAGATTGTGAATAGAGCTGGTGTGAGAACGCAGCCTTGTTTCACACCATTGGTTACTGAGAGGGGCTCAGAGAGTGCATCACCAGATCTGACCTGGCCGCGCTGATCCTCCTGTAACAGGACAATCATTGTGAGGAACTTGGGAGGACATCCTGATCTTTCCCAGATCTGCCACAGGCCTTTTCTGCTCACAGGGTCAAAAGTTTTAGTGCGGTCAGCGAAAGTCACATGGAACCCTTTGTTCTGCTCCCTGCACTTCTCTTGCAGTTGGCTGAGGACAAACACCGTGTCTGTGGTGCCCCTGCTGGCTCTGAAACCGCATCGGCTTTCAGGTAGACGTTCATCCAAGATAGCTGGTACTGGTCTGTTCAAAAGGATTCTTGCAAGGATTTTACCAGCAATAAAGAGCAAAGTAATACCTCGGCAGTTTGAGCAGCCTGATTTTTCTCCTTTCTTCTTGTACAGGGTGATGATGACTGCATCACGGAGATCTGGCGGGAGTTCACCTTTTTCCCAGCAACTCACAATGAGCTTGTGAAATTTAGCTTGGAGTGCTTGGCCTCCGTGCTTCCAGACCTCAGGTGGGATTCCATCAATCCCAGCTGCCTTGCCAGTTTTCAGCTGCTGTATGGCCTTGAGAGTCTCTCCCATATTAGGGGCTCTATCCAATTCGTTTTTCACCGACTGGTGTGTGTATATATATATATATGTAAATGCATATGAACTATGGTCTGATTTCCAACAAAAAGGAACAGCTGAGAGCTCCTCTACATGTCAGTCCGTTATTATGGGGTCTGGAGATGCTTCTGCCCAGCACAATCTTCTTTCTACACTCTAAACATCTCTATCATTTTGAATCATCTTTGAAATATCTCGGGGATGCTCTGCAACGTGTGCTCATCACTGTTTCCAGACTGTAAGAGAGTCGTAAGACCTTTAAAGATCAGAAAAAAGGGAAAAAAAGAAAAAAAAAATGCAACAGTGAAAAGGCTGCTAAGACTATTTGCCATCAATGTTATTTCAGAAATTATTCAGCACTTTTTAAATTTCAAATTCAACTACACGCCCTATTAACCCAAGGCAAATTGCAGATAAAGATGCTTCTTCTCTAATGGATATTTTTAATTATTCCCTGTCAAGGTTTGCCTCTTTTGGAAAATTAGGTCAGGATAGCACATGTACCGAGAAAATGTTGTCAGTTTGCTGCATATTGAACTTTAGAGGGGTTTTCCCTGTGGGGTTTACCCAAGATCTGCTGCAATATAAAGTGATGCTCTACATCCATGTGAGTGCCAAAATTATTTTAACATCCTCTTAGTAAATGTAACTCCTAGATTTCAAGTCCTAACTAGGTGTCATTACCTGGTAAAGGAGGGGACTTTGGTTTGGGATTGTTACGTGGAGTGATATGAAGTGTGCCAGCATATTATTTTATTATTCCTTCTAGTAGAAGGTTTTAGTTTTGATTTCAGCAACGTATTTCAAGGACATCAGACAGTGTTTAATCGGGACAGTTTCATGACTAATATGTGGGGAGAAAAAAGAGGCATCAATAGTGTAAATGTTGGAGAATCCCAAGATTCTTTACTACATTATTAAAAGAGTTGGAGAAATTATTCAATATTATTTAAGAGAAACACTAGAAAAGGAACATGGAGACAATGTTTTCAGATAGTTTTTAGATAATTCAAGGAAGAGTTTGCAGTGCAAACAAGTAAATTGCACTGTGATAGCAGAATACAGTGGTCAGAAGCTGAAAATAAAATTCAGTTAAAAGTAAGGCAGAACTATTAATTCATTAATACTTTAATCAATAATTCATTATCAATAATTTTTAATAATAAATTATAATTTGTAATAAATATTATTAATTATTATCTAAATATATAATGATGCATATAATATGTAATATATATATTATATATAATATATACTATTATGCATATTGTATATATTATATATAATACATATAATATGAATAATGATATAAAAATATAATAATTATACAAAAATAATTATTTAATAGTAATTTATAATTTGTGATGATATTTATTAATAATAATTATTAATAATTTGTTAATAAATAAAATTTCTTCTTTTGTGATGAGATGGGTTCTCCATCATTCGAAGTAATGAAAAAAAATGTCTGTTTAGTTTTCTAAAATATATCATACCATTCTACTAGAAATTACAGGTCAATGCAGAAATAACGGCTGAGTTTGTCTGCGTCTAGTGGGGTCCCTCAGGGGTCAGTGCTGGGGCCGGTGCTGTTCAATATATTCATCAATGACCTGGACGATGCATTAGAGAGCACTGTCAGCAAGTTTGCTGATGACACCAAACTGGGAGGAGTGGCTGACACCCCAGCAGGCTGTGCTGCCATTCAGAGAGACCTGGACAGGCTGGAGGGCTGGGCGCGGAGAAATCTTATAAAATTCAACAAGGGCAAGTGTAGAGTTTTGCACCTGGGAAAGAACAACCCCATGTGCCAGCACAGGCTGGGGACTGCCCTGCTGGAGAGCAGCGCAGGGGAAAGGGACCTGGGGGTGCTGGTGGGCAGCAGGATGGCCATGAGCCAGCAGTGTGCCCTCGTGGGCAAGAAGGCCAAGGGCATCCTGGGGTGTGTTAGAAGGGGAGTAGCCAGTAGGTCGAGGGAGGTCCTCCTGCCCCTCTGCTCTGCCCTGGTGAGGCCACATCTGGAATATTGTGTCCAGTTCTGGGCCCCTCAGCTCAAGAGGGACAGGGAACTGCTGGAGAGAGTCCAGCGCAGCCACAGGGATGATGGAGGGAGTGGAACATCTCCCTGATGAGGAAAGGCTGAAGGAGCTGGGTCTCTTGAGCTTGGAGAAGAGGAGGCTGAGAGGTGACCTCATTAATGTTTATAAATATGTCAAGGGGGAGTGTCAGGAGGACGGAGCCAGGCTCTTCTCAGCGGCGCCCACTGACAGGACAAGGGGCAATGGGTGGAAGCTGGAACATAGGAGGTTCCATAAAAATATGAGGAAAAGCTTTTTCCCTGTGAAGGTGCCAGAGCCTTGGCCCAGGCTGCCCAGGGAGGTTGTGGAGTCTCCTTCTCTGGAGACATTCAAAACTTACCTGGACACGTTCCTGTGCGATCTACTGTAAGTGATCCTGCTCTGGCGGAGGGGCTGGACTGGACGATCTTTTGAGGTCCTTTCCAACCCCTGACATTCTCTGATTTTTTTGTTTCTGTGAAACAGAGGAAAACAAACAAACAAAAGAAGTCTTGAAAGAAATAAACACTATCCAGAACTTGAGTACCAAAACTGTTTTGTATCACAAACAGTTAAGTGCAAGCAGTGCTGAAGTACATGATAACATCAGCAGCCCTGGTTTATGTTCTGCCTTTCCCCATTAGAGAGCAATGTTGTGTTTGGAGGATACACGTGAACAGCCCTATTTAGTACCTTTTAAAATGGGTTAAAATAGTTTAAGGTAATTGTCCTTACAATTTTATTTGCCCCTTTTTAACACTTCTAATTCAACACCACTTTTGTGGTTTTTTTCCTTTTCCCCCAGCAAAGTCTGTTTACTGCATTTTTTGATTGTAGATAGTAAAGTACTCCAGAGTAAGGGATAGGAGTAATACTGTGCTCTGATGCAAGAGCTGTCTTGTTAAGAAGGAATAAACTCTGCTGCACCTCTTTTCTCAAAATGATCACCAAACTATGGAACTCATAGCTTTACTTTTCAAAAGAAAATGAGAACGAGTTACAGCCTGGGGATACCCAGCTGTGTAAATGGCACCCAGCACAGGGCTCCCACTCCCCACCCAGCTCACCACTGAAAGGGGGAACACAAATCCTGCTGGGAGCTCCTTGCGAGTGTGAGGACTGGTATAGGAGAAAATAAAAAATAGTTTGAGCGGCTTCATGAACTGAGAGTGAGATCTAACTTCTAAGTTAGATGCAGAGCTTTGAAATTGGGAAGAAAACTAGATTTTCAAAAGGGGATCTAAAGCAGGAGGCTGCAAAAAAGAGCAAAGGATGAGGCTTGCATCAGTGCTTTACTGTCTCCATAAATCTGAGGATACTGAGCAATGTGACCCGTACAAAATAGGAGCAGGAAACTAGTTCTGCTGTGCATGGCCTGAAAACCTCTCAAAGAGTCAAGGTGTTTGAAATAGGTTATTGGGTTTCTGCTGTCACCCTGTGAACAATGCAGAAGTCATATAAAAATGTAAAGGTGGCTGGTCCTCTGGTCTGAATTACAACCAAGGGGAAAAAAAAAGAGAACATTTTCAGGATTTAAGTCCCTGAGCACTGGCCAGCCAAAGAAATGAACAAATAGTAGAAAACTGTTTCACAAATATTTGCTTGAATTTGATTTATTTCGGCTCTGTACTCTTTCAGCTTCTCACATAATTTGAATACTCAAGCTCCACTAGTGAGGGTACGTGGAAGGAGCAGAGTTTGACCTCAAACATTTACCTGTCCAATATAAATTTTGCTTCTGGCCATTTTAAATTCACAACTTGCTTATAGCCCGTGAACTTCTTTTTTTTTTTTGCTCAGCGTTTTTGTTTGGTTCATGCAATAAAATTGACCAAATTTCCAAAGTTACAAGAAAGTAGCCAAATCTGCACCGGTGTTGCCTAATTTTGTAATGTGGAAAATGAGGAGTGGAAAAAAACCCAACACCTGTCCGTGCTTTGCCTGTGAATCTTTTTGTCATCATTTAAGGAAGATATCTTGAGCGTCAGGTTTGTGCAACATCTGGAGATAATTACCTGTCACACTCTGGTGTTTGTTGTTGAATTACTGGACCAGTCCTACAATTTGCAAAATGTATTTCCACTTAAGTTTGAGGCAGTTTGGAAGTTGTTTTTACCTTTTCAGTTATAAACTGAAACAGGATGTTATCTGATGTCATTTATTTTGATGTGGATGTTTGAGTTATTCTGCTTCCCTACAGAGATTTTCCAGTTTTTGTTAAGTCAGAGTAGTTAGCTCTCACTTCTATTAGCAATTTTATATGTTAAAAATTACAAAAAAAAAAAAAGGTTACATGGGTTTTTAGTAAAACCATTGAGTTTCAGGAGTTTGAAAGGAAGCCATCACTGAGGCACTGGTGTGTCTCTGGTGTGTGGAGATGAATTCTGTTCTGCACATATACAGAGGTGTTGCACAGACACAAGGAGTGCAATCACTTCCAGGAGAAGAACCAAGTTAAAATCCCAAAAAAACGTAGCCTAAGGCCTTTCTTTTCTCTTGAAGGCTCTCTTGCACATTTTATATTCTCTTGACCATCCTCTTTCCTTTCTTAATCTTTCCTATAGAGGGCGGGAACTCAACAATGTTCAAACGTACTTTGCAAACTCCCAGTGTTCAAATAGTTCCCAAATTAGACGTTATAATTAATCCACTTCTTCAACTAATACTGCTGTAATTTTTACCCACTGAACTCTGACACATGGTTATTATGCTTAGATTCACTTTTGGTGGGTGTGAAGCACCCAACACCCCCACAGACAGTGCTGAAATCTGTGATGTTCACAGACTACAAAAAAATCTTGACAGGGCTCTGATGTCTTTGTTCACCTCCCATTTTTAAAAAAAACAAAAACATTTTATAGCCATGGAAGTTACACATACCTGTTCTTTTCAGAGAAGTACTGAAAGCAGCATATTTATTGAACCTGATTTTATGACATTGATAGCTGGGATGACCGAGAACCTGAGTGTTTGTCAAGAGAGATACAACTGCTCTCAGATGGTAAGATGAGAAACATATCCTCATCGCAAGAATTGTGTTTAGGAACGGACCTGTAGTGGACTGATTCATGGATTTTGCCTTAAACATTTCTTGTCATGGTCAGAAATCAAAACCAGTTCTTGGTCCTGTGGAATGTTGTAGAGGGGCGATCTGATAAGGCTACAAATGCCTCAAACAGCCCTGGTGACAAGTATGTATAGAAATTAGGAAATCTTTTGGAGGCAGGATGACCTAATCTCTATCACATCTTTCAAGGAGATGGGGCATTCACACCTGTTAATGAGAATTACTGGAAACAATTAAGTGCCTCGATCCCCCTACCTGGTTCTCTGCATGTCTGCACATAGAAAATTGTGTATAAATTGAGGTGAGGAAAAGCAAAGTTTGGAACTGAAGGTGAGGAATAAGAAGAAAGCAGACGGAAGAAGCGTGTAGCCCGAGATGAAAACATCAAGAGGAAAAGCGCAGGAGAAGAAGAGATGACGGCATCGTCCTTGAACCCTCGTCGGCAGCAAACGCAAGAATCAGGAGCGGTGATCTCTGTCTCTCCCTGTTTCCCCCCACTCCCCACCTCCCTCTCTCTTTCTCTCCCCCCCCACCCCTTTCCTTTTCTCCTCTCTCACTAAGTAATACAAGGCCTATCACACTGCTTGTTTAGTTTATACTTAGTTTTTGCCTTGTAATTAGAAGTATAATGCTGCCTATTAGAAGTTGTTATGTCTTTTTTCCTTGTTATCATTAAGTCTCTCTCTCTTTTTCCTCACTAAGTAATGCAAGGTCTGTCATACTGTTTATTTAGGTTCATGCCTAAATTTCGTTCTTGTGGTGGTTAAGTGTGATACTGCCTGACTTGATATTGTGTTTAGATACCCTCTATTATTCCTTGTTAGTATTATTAAGTTGTTGTAAGTTCATTTGCTTTGTTTAGCCTTTTCCTGGATTTTTTGTTACGTTTGTCTGCCCTATCATGCTTTTCAATTTCAGTCTATTGTCGTGAGTCCGATCTATATGCTGTGATAAATTAATAAATGTTTGTGTATGGGCCTTGAGACTTGTCTCACTGTTGTCCACACCGGTGGTGTATTACGAATTTGAAAGTCACTTGTCCCTCTCTCCTGGGTGGGACGTGACAAGACCAATAAAGAAAGGGAAAAAAAAAAAAGAATATAGTACATGTGTTGGCTTCTGAGTGGTTTTTCTGAATGGCTTCATCCTTCATCCCTTTCTGAAAAATTGTTCTCAACAGGTGTATGGTTTTGTTCTGTTACACATTTTACATAAGATAAAAAGTATTTTTTTGGCCACATTTCTTCAACTCTGAGAATAATTTCTTTGAGAAGCCAAACAAGAGCGGTATCTGAAATGCTGGAGAATACTCTGGTATAGTTTTTGATATCAGATATCTTAGTTTTGTTGTCACATGTCAACTGTTCACCAAAACAGCAACCTTTCCGTGCCGTGTGTGTGGTACATGGCAGAGGGACAGTGTTGGGTTGTATTTCCAAAGAAAATGAGACCCAGCATTCTGGGACGGGTTTTTCTCACGTTAAAAAAGGCTGATTGTGTTAGCAAACAGTCGTAGAACTTCAGTGAGAACCATTGTCTCTTCCCAGAAAATAGAAGCAAGTAAACCTCATGACGTCAGACTGAAACATCCTGAAGAGTCTTTAATCGTTACTAATCTTATCATAAATTAAAACACTTTTGTGCTCCACGAATGAGTGTCCCAATAAAAGCAGTGTTTTGCTCTGAGTTTTTCCTTATCTAAAATGACAATACGAATCGTTGGGAATTCTTCACTGGTTGCCCAGACCCTCCCTAACTAGATTATTCATCCTTAGCAGCCTACATATAGAGAATATTTACCATTCAAAGGAGAAAAGAAAATAAAAACACAAACACTGTTTGGTTTGGGGTTTTTTTTTTTTTATGCCTGCTGCTGAATATTATACATATCATGTTCACTAAAAATAATGGCATAAACATTCATCAGGTTATTAACACTCACTGCCAGCCTCAACATCTTTCATATACAGTATCTGACAATTAATTTATTGTTCTATTTTTATGCAAAATTACATATTCCATATGGGATCTCAGACTGAACCCAGGTAACCAGTTTCCAGACCTTGCAGGACTTTGTTCACAACACATAATCTATACCTTCATGTTACAGACCAATATTTCAGTATTAGCATCAGATAATCTATTTCTTTCTCTCTCTCTTTTCGTTTCTCGGTTTTATTTTTTTCCCCTGAACAGATTGACCGGTGGCACCTTGTCTTTTGTGTTGCTTGAAAGTGAGATTTTTACACTCATATTAGATGGTGTGTTCATCCAAAGGACCACCTGTGGGTGTAATGATGAAAAAATAAAGAATTCCTCACAGACTGGATATTTTTCAAAGCAGCTCTTAGCAGACCTCCTGGAGAAGTAACGTATCAAGAAATTGAAATTTCTTTCATTCTTTTCTCCTTCCAGTCTGGATTTTGCTTCTAGTTCTGGCTCCAAACATCATCACTGCCTGTAGGTAGAGATGAACATCTATTGCTGTCCCACACTTTGATTTCCCATACCTAGACAACAGCAGAGTGTTTTGAAAAGAAATCAGGCTTTCACGTACAGACATGCAGTGTTTTTCTGAAAATATTCAGGATCTTTCTACCTACTGTGTTTAATTTTAAAATCCCACTGGGTCATAAAAATAAATGTTTGCTCTTTCATTTCTCCTCCATCTTGTACTGGTTTTCATTTAAAAAAAAAATAAAAACCTCTAACTGCAACACAAATTCTTTTATGCTCATCATAACAGGTTTGCCCCACAAAATTATTTTTGTCTCATCCAAGTTAATGACACGAACATTCTAAAAGGTGTTTCCACCCTGACACACACCCCTGCACCTCTCCACATTTTTTAATCGCTGCTTCTGATGGGAGCTGAGTCAGTATTTCCCACTACCAAGAAAAATTAACTTGGTGGTTTTTGCTGTGGATAAATCTTCCAGGCATTTCTGTGACAGTTCACAGTATAATGATTTTTAAAATAATTTGTGTAACTTTTTGAGTGGCCATTCTCAGTCTTCTCTATTAACTTTTCATCAATATATGACACAAGGGTTTGTTTCCTCTTTACTCCTCAGTCTAGTTTCCTGTGATGCTTAATATAGGTTTACATCACATTGGATTGAACTTTCCTGATGTAATAAATTCGGGAAGTTGTACTGGCATGGGCATATACTGGCGTTGTCCCATGAATGTCTGGTGATGGAATGATCATCCCAGGAGAGGAAGGATTTCAAATGGACTTTGGTGATGGTGGGAAGAACAGGGGAATGAGTAACTAGGAGTAAATACTTGATATTGGGAGAGCGGCTGAGCAGGAAGAGAAGGATAAAGAGAAAAGGAAACAGAAAAATGTGAGAAGGGGTTTGCAGGAAATATTATTGAAGAAAGGAGAAATGGTGGGAGATGAGCTGGTGCAGGGATCTGGACTGCATGTAGACGTGCTGCTTTGGCAAGGAGCACAAACCCTATTGTTATGGAGACATCTTCAACGTAATCTTTTCCAAAATGTGAGGTGAAATCCTCAGGAGCACGGTAAGTCTGGAGAAGGTCTGAGTCACACGACAGGAAGGTTTTGTGGCGTGAGTTATTTTTTTTATTGGAGCTCCAGGAGACACACACCATTCGGGTGAGTGTGAGAAGTGTTTTCTTCTGCATGTCTTTCTGCCATCCAGCTTTGAAAATGGTGTGAATGCCCGAGACTAAACAGATGCACATGGTCTCTGTCAGGACAGGCAAGCCAGCACAGCTGTCCCCTCTCTGTCTAAGTGATGGTGAAACAGCAGTTGGACAGTCATTTCCATTTGTGGGCTTCTGGAAAGGAGCTAAATCTCTACAATTGTTGCTAATCCACAGGACGGAAAAGTTCCCTTAATGTTCCAGTTATGGCATTGGCTGTGGAAAAAACTCAGCAAATGGGGGAGAGGAAAATGGAAAACACTTTTACTATGCATTTTCTACTTTGCTATTCCATGTTTTACAATTGCCTAATTGATCATCAGCTTCACAATAGAAATGCCTTTTATTTTTTTCCAGGCACTTAGAGATGACTTAAGTATCATTTAGTCAATTGGCAGAACAAAGAAGTCAATTTATGGATCAGATTTTCTCTGTTTCTTTATTCTTTAAAATAATTTACTTTACTGGTTTAGCGTACTTGAAAGGTGAGGGATTGACAGGACTACAGTGCAGAAATATCACTTCACAGAATCAGGTCATACACATCTATCTTTCCTAAACCTAGAGCGGAAAAAGTAGAATTTTATCAGCTTCCACTTGCATTTAAAGTTAAATTCCTTCTCTTTCTAAAGGGGAAAAAAAAAAAAAAAAAGGAGGAAAAAAAAAGAGCAACTAGCTCCTTAGCACATTCTGAATCACATTGTGTTAAGTGTTAGAAATAGATGTGTATAAGTATGTGAGGATAAGCCTGAAGACTGCTGGAAAAGCCAAGCACAGTTCAACTTTCTTCACCCACATTTGACACAACCCCACTGAACCCAGTGGGAAACTCTGCTGGCACCCTGGAGTGACATTAACTGTGGCCCACATGAAGTAAATCAATTTGGTTAAGGATCCTCACAACTTCTTCTTATTCTGCTCTCATTTCTGCCTCCTGAATATTCCTGGGTGTTTGTACACCCATGTGTCTTAGGAACGAGATGCTCGTTTGCCGAATCACTTTATCAGCTTTCACGTGCACATCGAGCTCAGGCAGTGGCTGGATGTTTATGATGTTGCAGCTGGAGCAGTGTCTAGCCTGGGAAAACAGCATGATCTTGTCTTCAGGCAAGAATTTTGTTAGACTTACTTCTTTTAAGAAGAATTGGAAAAACCTGGAAGCACTCGAGTCCTATTAGATCTTCATAAACTCTCCAAAAGTCTTTGTGGAACAAACTGAAATTTCTCCCGCTCTCAGTAGTGTATGCCTGCCTTGAAAATAGGAGAGTCCTTGTGTTGCATAATTTTATTTCTCTATGGGCGATGCAGAGAAGTTCAGCATATGTTTGTTGTTTCCATTAGTGTTTGGTTTTGGGGGTTTTGTTTTAAATATATATGTTCACAAGCTGATCCATCTTCTGGTGTGTATTTATTACTGAACATGAGAGCCCCATTCAAGCATAAATCTCCCCTGAACGGAATTGAATGCAAGAATGCTTTTTCTCTGGCTTTATGGTTTCCATCACTGATTTCTGCCCTCACAACTAGTTCCTCTTGTCCCCAGATGTCTTTTTCTTCCTTCTATCTGAGTCCCTGGCCTTTTCTAAAAATGTGATCACTCTGCATTTTCCATTCAACTACTTGACTATATGTGGTAAAGCCAACATTGTAAGATACATAGGTTTTCCAAGGATCTCTAAGCACAATTATGTTTTACTTAGGCCAAGATGATATTAAATATAAATAAGCACATTTCTACTCCTCTTGAATTTTTTGACCTTTCAGAAACTCCATCTTTCAGGGCAAAGCTTTTCCCTCGGGTTGGGTGGCACCTCACTTTTTTTTTTCCCACCACAGTGGCCAGGTTTTTTTGCTTTTACAGGTCCTCAGCTGGGCACAAACCCACTTCCATCCAACCGGGTCACCCTGGTTCCTATATCCATGCTGAGCAGCCTGTCTTTCCCTGTTGGTGTCACCTGCTTTGTACCTTCTGCCACCCACATGGGGCTTCAGCAACCCATGGCCGAAGATCTCTTTGTCCCTGTTCAGGTACCAAGGTGACATGCTGAGGTTGCCTTACAGCACCGTCCGGAGTCTCACAACAAGAAACGGCATCAACTCAGAAGTCAGAAGCTGGCAAATTTCTCAGTCACCTCTAGGACTAGGGGAAACATGGGAGTGACATGATCTTCACAAGCAAATTATCAGTGGAGTCTAAGTCTAAGTCAAGGCAGACCTTGAATACCTGAAGTGGGGCCAGGACTCCACTCTACTAAGAGGTGCATTTGTTGCCAAACCATCTGACCAGCAAGGGTTGCCCATCAGCTTCCTGCAAACCTCCAATCCTGTTCATACCTGCTCATGGAGCAGCAGTTCCCGTCGGGTTGTGTTCTAGTGGTTGGTTGTTGACTTTTTTTTCATGTGAAGATTTATCTGCTGACATCAGCATATCGGTATCAGTGTAAATCACGAAAAACTTAAGAGCCAGATGTATCTATTGATCGATAATCCAATTATCTTGTATGAGATGGTTTCATCTGATCCTTCTTAAACCTTGAATGACAATGGCACTATTAATAAATGGTTATCTACAAATGGGAGCCTCTCTTGAAAGTGTCATTTGTTGATGGAAATAAATGGAAAAGACTGAAATACTGTGTAAGAGTAGGATTTCTATTTATATATATTCTTGCTTATCAGAGAAATGACAGTGCTGATGCAGTATTTCATTCTGATTTTGAAATATCTCATTGTAAAAAGCATGACCGGTTTTGGTGATTGCCATATTAAGAGCTTGGATTGATATATTTGAACTTTATACAAGAAATAACATTTTATATAAATTACACACACATTTTGTTTTTTAATTATAAAAAAAGCATGATCTTCCTAAAATTACTTTAGGCTGAGAAAAAGCACAGTGCAACAGTAGTATTAGTTGTACCACATGCAAGCCTGTATCTGGAATGAAGAAGCTGCACATCAAAATTAAGATATCAGGGACTAAAATTCGATTTATAACTGACTCCACTAACACACTTTACTTTAATCTTTTGCTTGAGAAGGCAGCCTCACCTCAAAGACTTAACGAAATGTAGCACAAGCGTGTGGGCTTTGTTCCTTATGTATTACACTATATTTTTTGTTGTAGTTATCCTTTTCCCAACTTGATAAGCTTAAGGACTCTGCTTACATGGTTACAGAATAAATGAAGCTGACAAACGTTAGTGATACTATCTTTTAGGATGTTAATAAGAGATTAGTACATTGTAGAAAAATACATGATAGGCCTAAATATTATATGACTAGATAAAGCTTTTAAAAACTGTAATTCATGTAAGACAGTTAGTATTTGACTGTACTTCTCATTCTCCTTCCTGACTATGATTTTCAAGATTTATTTGTCGCTATTCTCCATTTTTCTGCTGTACACAGTGTGGGCTATGGCAACCAATCCCCTTGGGTTTTCTTTTGCTTCGATTTGCATAAACACAGGCATCATATGAATATTCAGCGAGTGGCTTTGCGTTCAGTAAGTGCCCTTAATCAGCTTTCCAGTTCAGTTTTATTGGTCGCAGGCACAGTCAGTTATTTCATCCAGAAAACCTGAGGGCCCTACAAAGCTAACAGGGTAAGGATTGCAATTCTTTGATGCATTTAATGAAGGAGAATTACCGTTGATCATATAGATTCTGGGGATGGCTCAAAGCTTGCTACTTTGTGTGGGAGGTTGTACGTGTATTTTTTATTATTATTATTGTTATTATTGGTCGTTGTTGTTGTTATTAACCCATGATGGCCAGGTGGGCACATGCTTCTGTAATTTGCATAAACATCAGCTCTCAATGAATAATACATGAGGGTTATTTTAAACACTGGGCTCCTAGGACAGCAGGCTGCCTAGCACTGTGGTTTGATTGGCTCTCTGGCGTTTTCATCACCGGCAAATATTCCTATGGCATGGAAGCCACTAAAGAAGCTGAACTGGATGTACAGTGTTTGTTTTTGAAAATGTCGGCTACCTTTTCAAAGAAAATTGCACGTATCCTCCCCCACCCTCTCCGTGAATATTAGAGCTTCTTGGTTTCCATGAAAAAATGCCTTACGAGCTCGATTGCAGCCGTGTTTGTGGTCTCGACCGGTATCTGTGATTCCCTGGAAAGGCAACAGAAGCTGTAATTGTCTTTATGAGCAACATGTAAATAAGAAACCACGGCGCTGACGTGCAGTGCACACCCTCCCGTTTGCAGGCTGCAGACCTCTCCACTTTGCTTAAACAGGGGCGCGATCCAGAAAAGGAATAATCACACACTAAATAAGATATTTCTAATGCTGGTTTGATTTTTCTGCTCCCTAAAACGTCATTTGAGGAGGACGATTGCAGGGAGAAAGACCTGCTCGTAAACTAAGAGAACATGATAAGGCAAGAGTTAACTGAGGACTCAGCACTTGGGAAGGAGAGTATAGAGAATCAAAGCTGGTTTATGTATGTAAATTACTGGAGATAATTAGCATCATTCTCCTTCTTCTTAGCTCAGTGCTTGGCTTTTGTTAGCATCCTGAAATGAGCCGTTAGGGCATAAAATGATCACATCTAAAACTTGCTCACTACAAAGGGTTCTGATCCAAAAGCGTGCTGGCCCCTGGGGGAGTCAGCGTCCCAGGCAAAATACAAGGTATGTGAGCGCCAAAGATGGACAAACAGAAAAGGAAAAATAGTCAAACAGAAGCGTGATACATGGTAAGAGCTAGAGCAAAAGTTATGTTTGAGAGGGTACGCAATCAGGACATCCATCTGTCAAGCTGCACTGAATACAGCAGCGCGTGTTTCACAAGGGATAACGAGGAATCCTGAGCGGCTTTGGACTGTGGGCAAAACCTTTAGACCTGAGATGGGTGGGTGTGACAGCGCCGCGATATTGAGATTACACTTTACACTGACTCCGGGTAATCTGACGTGATGAGATGCAGGTGATGGGAAGTTGGTGTGTTTTCTACCACGTAGTAATCTCTAACGAGAAGGTACTGAATAAATAATGTGTTTTCACCGCTGGTATCAACTATTCTTGTGAATCTGGTGCAAGCCAAAACCTCGAGGGAACGGAAAAAAAAAGCAAATATGCCTTGTTTGGTTTAGTTGCTAGTTTTCTTATTTGGGGTAATGTTATTTCTTCAAACAAACATTTCTGCTACTTCTTAAATGGCATCAAAGGAATATTTTTAGGATTCCTAGAAGGGGGTCTGCCATGAGCGCGTTTTGTTATTTGACCTGTTTGTCAATCTTTGTGCTACTTTTCCCCATTAAATCAGTGCTTGATGTTTTGAAGGGAAAACAAGAAAGTGGATTAAAACTTAAGATGTAAAAATAGGAGGAAGGAAAAAAATGTCTCTCACGATCAGATATACCTATACAAGGAATGTCACATTTTATGCGGTATTACTGGAACTAGTTTTAAGTTTACATCTCTTGCCCAGTACATTTAATTAAATTTTTCATATCTTAATAAGTTCACTGTGCATTTAATCACCAGTCATTAAATGTTTACAGCTGTAATAAACACCAAGCAATCTTTAATGCAATATAGGGACTATAGGGCTGGTAGTTTAAAATGAATATGCTTACCCAAGACCTAGAAGACTTATCGAAGTAATAGCATGAAGGATATCTGTGTTAGTAAATACATTATTAGTGGGTGGTTATAGGATGTATGACCTGAATCTGTGCAAAGCCCTTCCTCAGTGTCTGGCTTGGACTTGGCCAAGCAACCTGTTTTGATGAGCTCCTAAGTATCTGCAGAGCATCCCATCAGCAGTCCTAGGAAAAATACAGAAATTTTCACTTTTGAAATGAAACCACTGTGTTGGGTGAGAGTGGGACTCATATATACAGTGCAGGAGGGATCTGAATCTAGCTGTAATTTGTATTTTTTTCTCCTGTAGAGGAAATAAATAAATACTGGAAGCGAATCTTAAATAACTATTATTGGAGTGGGAACTTTAAGCTTAGTTCATCTTTAATTACCCAGCAAGACGTGCCAGCAATGTGTGTATTTTAATCCAGTTGTTTGGCAGGATTGTAACTGAAAAATGAGAAGAGAATTCAAACATAAATGTTCGCACTCCCGCTTTCTTTTCTCCTGTGGCCCTTGTGATGGTGGGCTCCTGCATCCCCAGGCTGACCGCAGCATGGAACAAAGTCCATATTTCTTTGGAGAAAGTTGTGAGGTATAAAAACAACACAGGCTTGCAGGCTTTCTGTAACACATTTTAAAAAAGGAAAAGAAACAAACTCTTTTTCATGTTTTGTTACCACTCTTTTCGGCTGCTACGCTGAAGAACCATAGGTCTGAGTCCTAAAAAGAAAAATAATAGCTTGACACGAAACA
The DNA here is from genome assembly GCA_020746105.1 of Trogon surrucura. Classification (NCBI taxonomy): domain Eukaryota; kingdom Metazoa; phylum Chordata; class Aves; order Trogoniformes; family Trogonidae; genus Trogon; species Trogon surrucura. The sequence continues at coordinate 3,204,139 of CM036658.1, forward strand.
ATAAATTGGGATCCTGGTACATTTCTCCCTCATTTTCACACCAGTCCAACACCATTGACATTATCAGTGGATTTACTGACTTACCCCGAGGAAAAGAAAAGGAAAATCAAGCTGTGGGTTTTTTATAGTTTTCCTTGTGACGAAAAAAAAAATCCCACAGATAGTTATTGTGGACGTGTCGCTATAGACCTTGCTATAAACTAAAGATTTACAATGTGTATTTCATCTTTATGCATCCTGAAAAAAACAACAGTGCACTGACACCCAGCAAACAGGCTTTTGCGCAACCGTTCACCAGCGTAACATGTCCTGCCTTCGCCTATTTATATCCATTTAATCTTACACAAATTCTTCCGCCTTCTCTTCCATCAACATCAAAAATCTCAGCGCTGCTGTTTTGCTGCAAACCACTGATAATGAGGATTTAGAATGAAGGTGCTGACAGATTACTAACGGCAGAAAAATAGCCGTAATGGGAGGACTCGTTTTTACATAATGAATGAGTTGTTACCATATCCAGAATAGCATGATGGATCAGACCCCATAGAATTTCTGTTTCTTTAAATTCACATGCCTGAGTTGGTATTATTATTCTCAGGAACAAGGCAAGGTATATTAGACCAAAAAAAAAAAATGTTTCAGATACATATTGGATGATGCTAGAGGAACAAAAGGCAAATAGCCCTGGGTTCTGTACAAGACATTCTTGTACTTGTGAAATAAGTGTGTTTTCTACAGTAGAAGAATAAGAGTTCAGGTTTTAAAAAGCCTCTATAGATATCTTCAGTTCACATATTCTGTTTTGGATTGGGATTTTATCTCATGGTTCTTGTTTTGTTTTTTTTCTTTGTTTTTCTGATTTGTGTGTTGAGGAGTGGGAAAATACTGGAGGAGATGTCTTTCAAGTGTAATTTTCAAAGAGCATTTAAAAACACTCTTGCAGTCAGGTTTCTGTTCTACCAGGTAGTAAGAGATCTGCTGGAGCGAGTCTGAGCAGAAGAATTTTAAATTCAGTTTAGCAAGTGCGGTTTTCATTCTTGGCTTGGCTATGGTTTGCCTGAAGAGTACTGAAGAAGTCATTTCAGTGCCTGTGCTCCTCTCTCACAGTGTTTGTGATGGGGACAGCTACACGCTGGGCTTTTTTTTGTCACTAAATGACTCCGGTGGGGCTTTACTGCGTTTGTGGTTGTGTCTTTACATCATGGCATAGAGACCCAGTGGTTCTCTTGACTCTGTTTTCCCTCAAAAAGAGATGGAGAACAGGAGGTGAGAACAGTTGACACCATTGACTATCTGCTTTTCTCTGGGAATTATTAATAAATTACCTCAAACACCAGTGGGCAGTAGTGTGGAGACAGGGCTTGGGTGGAAGAGGAGTTTCCCACAGATTTGTGGGCACTGTCCTTTCCCCTTTGCACGTTCTTCCAGCTCAGGAGGATTTTCACAGAAGGATGTTCCAGTCTTCTTCCACCCTGATGACCCTTCAGACTCTTTGTCCTGTAAGTGGAAACAGCCGTCCCTTTGCAGAGTGCTGAAAGGAGCAATTAATTCACATCAATATGATTAATTCCATCAATATGAGGATGAGAAGAGCTGCATCGTTGCTAAGAGTTATAATTGTTTTATCTTAGGATTACATGAATACTTTTCCATTGTTGCCAGGGTCTGCAAGCTGGTAATGTCTTCAGCAGTGAGTGATGACTCCTCAGCACTCTCCTAGGACTGTCACCTTCCTGAGCACTCAGATTTCTCTTTGCAGCAATAATAGAAATCTGCTCATAATGTGAAAAGTCCAAGTGTGGTGCACACAGTTTTGTACTTATTCACCTTAAGCACCTGAGAAAACACGATTCTCGAGCGGCCTTATGCATTTATGTCATCATTTGCTGTGTTTTCCAATTGGTAACATTTATTTTTTTTTCTGAATGCTGTTACGTCTTGGATTTGTGGTACAGTTGTACTACATTACGTTCAAAATTATGTGTAAAGGTTTATGTACTTGCATCCTCGAAGATGTACAGCACATGATTGGGCAAGCACTAAATCAGCATATAAGCACTGTCATAAGGTAATTAACAGTTCTTGCCTCCACATTATTTTTTAATCTATTTATTTGTGGCTTTTTTATATGACAATAGCACTGACTCCTCTTTGTATAATGTTGAAGTTCACATTTTATACAGTAAAGGGAAATACAACACAGCTTTACCCAATCTCTTTATTCAGGATACCAAAAATTAAAACAAATTAAACCCTATAAAACTATTTGTTAGAGATATTCTTGCTTTACCATTATTTTAAGGTTTTGCTTTAGAATTCATTGTGGTCTGTGTAGTTAAGAATATTAAATTTTTCACACAGTCTCATTCTGAATTGTCCTCAGGGGAAGTTACTTTAGCATTCTTGTCCTAAGTTTATTGAGAAGGAACAAGCAAAACAATGTTATTATAAGAATGTAAATAAATTATTATTATTTATTAATTTAAAAAAATTTTTATAATATTATTATTATTTATTATTACCTCCCCAAAGACTCTGTGTGGTGCCTATTGCTCTACTTGCAGCATTGATCCTGAGGGCTAAAGAATCATAAATTTAAATGTCAATATTAGTTATGGAATTATTATTTTTTGCTGTTTATGTACTGTGGCTGAATTCAGGTGAAAATTCTGCGTAAAAGGGATGAACACTCAAAGAAGTTCAGGGAACTTGAGGTTGTTAGGGAAAAATTATCAACTTGCAGATGCAAAATTCAATATCTTAGAGAGCGAAGGAAGAATCGTGTATGTGAACCTTTTCTGAAGGCAAGTTAATGAAAATATAATTCAAACTCTTTAACATATTTATATTAAACAATTAGGAGGTGCTTCCTAGGTGTGCCTAGGGACATTAACTTCAAAATTAGCAATTTTTCTCACAGATTTTTAAAAGAGGTTTAAATCTAAGGAGAAAATGCTTGCAGCAATGTTTGCCAGCGATCTGGGGAGTTTCCCTGGTTTAGCCAGCAAAAATTTGTCCTCCTGACACTGTTATTTATCCTGTTCAGTTCCACAAATAAGTGATGCAGCCTGGTCTGGTGGGAGGTGTTGGAACTAAATGAGCTTTAAGGTCCCTTCCAACCCAAACCATTCCATGATTTTATGATTCTGTGCTTGAGGGATAGCTCTAAAAAAATAACTCAGCCTATCTACAGTCTGTTTATTTTCTCTTTATGGACCAAACCCCAAACAGTGGTGAATACTTGAAGCTGATCCCAACACCCTCAGAATACAGCCCTAAATTACTCAGTTAAATTACTGTATTTGATTCTGCAGCATTTGATCTATGCTCAGCCTATATTCTGAATGAATTTATAACCTGTCTTCTGAAATATTGCAGCAATTCCAACACGAGCCACATGTCTGGAGCAAACAGCCTAACCCAAGAGGCAGGATAAAACGTAAATTTTAAAAAACTGACAGATTTTATTTTTTTTTTCAACATGGTGGTCTCCAGAGAGCAGAGGAATAAATAGGGGAAAAGCACAATGGCCTGAATTTTGGGGTGCTGTTATTAAAAAGAGAGGTGATTTCACACAACGAGGACCACCCGGACTGATTTCCTGGGCTATAAGTAATAAGCAGAGAATTTTCTTATGGCTGTTGAGGTTTTTCTTATGGCTGATAAAGGGCTAGAAACAGAGACCAGCAGGGACATTGCCAGGGACAGTGAGTGAACCGACATCTGCAGGTTTAGCTAATACCCTCGGAAGGGGATGCCAGCCAGCAGCTTTCCCCTCTTGGATGAAAAGCAAAATAAATAAATAAATACATGAAACCAAAACAGAGGAGTCCCACTGTGCCCAGACCCAACGAGGAAAAAAGATCCATTGAACCACGCAGGTTTTACCACATTGGTTGTCCCTCTGCCTTTTAGAGATATTTAGGTTTCCTGCAGGCTGAGGATAGACTTGAAACATCTTTTCAGCAAAGGCAAAGAGAAGGTGTCATTCTGCTAGAAATCATTTATTATTCATCTAATCTTCTATAATTCATCTATAGATCAACTCCATCTAAATAACATGGGGTTTTTTTTGGAAACATGTAAAAGAGAAAGATAGAGACAGCAATAGTAGAAATGTTTTTAAAAATCAGGACAAATACAAATTTGACTTAATGAAACCACCTCAGCCTAAAATGACTCTTGGGCTAAGGTTGTCAGTGACTCCTCAGACTTACGTGAGGTGAGATTTTTTCTGTTTGTGAGACCTCACACAAACAGACCAACTTTTTAAACCATTTCAAATGTACCAGAAAAAAATGGGCTGGCAATACTGGATATTCTCGCTTTTAAAACAGAATGCTCAGCCTTTCATTTGAGTTATCCAGACATCATCAGAAAAGCAGATGTGCTTGGAGAAGGAGAGGGTAAGAGCATTTCAGAAAATCAAAAGCTTTTGGAGTGAGTTGAAAGCAGAAGCAAAATATGTTAGAAATACCAGAGAGAGAGAGAGATATACATGGAAATACAGAGAATCTGGTGATTAAGGGTGTTTTCAATAGGATCTGGTAGTAGGGATGCTTGAAAGCAGAGGTGTTTCGAATACCGACACTATAATGCCAGAAAGATAAACATATTTCTAGTGACTCCTTCATCAGGTTCGGCTAATTTTATCCCAACAGTCTTGCAGTCAATTAAATGATCTGTTAAGGTGGTTTCTGTGGTTATTCCATGGGAAGAACCAACCCTCTGATTCTGCTGGTCAGAGCTGCCTTTGAGAGGTGTGCTACTTCTCTTGTATTTCAATATCCGACAGATGAGCTCGAGCCTGGCGGTAGCAGATGTTGGGTACCAGGGCTGGAGGCTCCTTGGAATGAGCTCCTGCCACAGAGCCCCTTCTCAGATTAGCACCAAAGAGGCAAACCTCATAGTTTGCTGGTGTGTTAATCAGTTAATCAGGGTGACTTGCTCTGGTAGTGCATGATAACACCTGAGGTCTTGAAGAACCAATGCACCTCACCTGGCGGAGTGCATCCACTCACTTAGTGATCTTACAGGGTAAAGCACAAGGATGTGCTCGATGCCTGCAGGCAATCAGCTCACTGCCCTGAGACACCAGCTCTGACTTCCCTCCTCATGCTCGCTCAGCCTGCATAACAGGCAAATGTTAAAAGCCTATAAAATGATTTGGAAAAAAGTCCTGCTGAATTATATTTTTGTGCTAAGGGCTCACAGTGAGGCTGTAAGACATTGTGAATTTTGCTGATTCGAGTGCATTGCGTAAGGAGGATCTCCTTTTTTTTTTTTTTTTTTTTGCATGGTTTTCATTTTCGTTGATCTTTTCTTAGGAGAGGGGTGCAAAAAGGAGAGACTGATTAGTTTTCCACCCCGCCCTTCTGATTTCACTCAGCCTTGACTCTTTTTTTCTCTCCTTGATGTTACTTAAGCCATCTCTGTGCTAAGAACTGCTGTCCCTCTAATTCTTACTGTAGCTCTTCTCTGTACACTCAATATTGGACAGGATCAGACACACTGCTAGACCAACTATGGCACAGCTGAGATAATTTTTTGTCATTTAACTCCTCCTCTTACTATTTGGTATCATTAATTCCACACTGCAGGAGGGTAGGAGGAGAATGGGATAGATTCGCTTTCACTGGAACAGATAAGAGATTTGATTTCTGAACCTGCACAGTGTTCCATACGATTGGAAATAATTGTGTTTGATGGAGAAAATAGCCCTAGCACCCAAGCGAGACACAAACAAGTGCTGTGCACGGCCAAGGTCTATTGAAATCCATCAGAACATTGACCTTCATCTTCAGATACTAACGACAGAGAGCAGGCGTTGAGGAGCAGGCTGGTAGTACCAGTGACAACTGCAATGCCATTTTTTTTTTCTCTGATGTGGCAGGGCAACAAGAGACACCTTAACCCTAACATAAATCATTGGAATTTTGGCTTCCTTGATCTTTTCTTAACTTTCCTCAGAGAAGAGGCAAACTGTTGGCTGCAGCTTCTGATTGTTGTTGTGTTGTTATGACAGTTGTTGTAGGATATACTTGAAGATACATGTTACATTTGGAATCGTATAATCATGGAATTGGTTAGGTTGCAGAAGACGTTTAAGCTCATTGTGTCCAACCATTAACCTAACACTGCCGAGCCCACCAGTAAGTCATATCCTAAGCACCTCATGTATATGTCTTTTAAAAATCTCGAAGGATGGTGACTCCATCATTTCCCTGGGCAGCCTGTTCCAGTGCTTACCAAACCTATCCGAGAAGGAATCTTTCCTAATACACAATCCAGATCTCCCCTAGGCCAGCTTGAGGCCATTTCCTCTTGTCCTGTCACTTGTTACTTGGGAGAAGGGACTGACCCCACGTCACTACAACCTCCTTTCAGGGAGTTGTAGAGAGCGAGGTGTCCCCTCAGCCTCCTCTCCTCCAGGCTGAACAACCCCAGCTCCCTCAGCCACTCCTCAGCAGACTTGTTCTCCAGACCCTTCCTCAGCTTCGTTGACCTTGTTTGGACATGTCACATGTCACCTGCAAACTTGCTGGGGGTGCACTCAATGCCCTCATCATTGGTAAAGATATTGAATGGAATTACCCCAATACTGAGCCCTGGGGAACACCACTTGTGACCAGCCACCGACTTGCTGTAACTCCATTCACTGTCACTCTCTGGGTCCATCTATCCAACCAGTTTTCCTCTCAGCAAAGCGTACATCCATCGAAGGCATGAGCAGTCAGTTTCTCCAGCAGAATTCTGAAGAAAACAGTGTCAAAAGCTTTACTAAAGTCTGACTAGACAACATCTACAGCCTGGTTGAGTCACATACAACAGACTCCTACCGTGATACCTGCCTTGTTGGCCTTCGCCCTGATTCTCATCCGTAAACTTTCAACCCTATCATCACCATCACCAAGCTCTAGGCAATCAAAACACCCCCTAACACACCTCTCCTTCCTTGCCTACCCCTGCTGAAGAGGTTGGAGCCATTCAGTGCAGCTCTCCTGCTGTGCCAGTCACCCCACCACCTTCCTGCAATGGCAGTTGTGTCACAGCTGTCCTGCTGCCCAGTGCCTTCCAGCCCCTCCTGGCTGCTGCCCCTGCTGCCTCCAGTGGGCTGGGGGTTTATTGCTTCTTGTCCCTTTTTTGGGGACAAGCCCTGATTCCTGCATGACCATTCTCAGGTGCTCTGTGGTTTCCAGCACATCGGTAGCACTTGTGTCTTTGCTGCCACATGCGTGTGCATCCTGTACCTCCACTGAGGTTGTTAAACTCGTATGACCACATCCGGAATAGTGAGTTTTGAGACATTTTTTGTGCATACAGCTGTGCTTCATATACACTGTCCTGCTTCATTCTTCTTGATCAGAATGAACAAGACAATGTTTTCAATCTAAACAATTTAGATGCAGTTGCTAGAATATTTCCACCTTCCCAAACCAATCAACGTTCGCCCCATAATTATACATACAAGTGCTTAATTTGCACACCCAGCTTATGAAAATAAATGACCAACCGAGAATAAGAGTTGTAGGGAGGATCTTTGCTTTCTCTTCAAAGAGCAGTATGATGTAGCAGCTCAGAACTCTTTAAATGATGATGTTCTTGTTGCAGTCCCACTTATTATAATGAATAGCTTTATTTTATTATATTATTATTTTGCAGTCAAGACATTTTTTTGAAATTAAACAGGTAAACCCTAAATACCTGCACAATAGGCTCTTTAAAAAGACCTAATTGTTAGGTTTTGACAAGATGCTATGTTACTGCAATTTAAAATCTTATCTCTATTGTGCATGAAAGTGTTTACTGTTTAGCTGAGGATTTTACAATAACATGTTACAGAACAGACTCCAGCCCCACATTCAATATTTGCAATGTTTGCATCATCAAAGGCAAGAATATACAGCAGTACAGTTTTAAATACAATACCAGGCCAAATTTCTATATTCAGATCTACTTTGACTCCTGGAGCCTATGGACGGTTTTGTCATCAGCAGCTGTTTTTACCTGATCAGAGAGTAAACGAAGTATTAGATGACTTAAAAAGTTGTGCTGTGAAGAAGAGTCTGGTAAAATAATTTCTGGATTTTTTATTTAATGTAGTTGCTGATATTATTGATGGCACACTGACAATGGTCTTTTGTTCCTGGGCTTTGGGTGTTTTCCAATATTAGCCAGTATTTGTATCACATACTTTTACCATAAGCATAGAAAATCACACTGAGTTTAATTTGTAAATAGGTACATGAAAATCCAGTGAAACATGTTTGTGCTGACCAGCTTTTAAAATTGCTTTTCGAATTGTCAAAGTACTGACCTTGTCAGAACATCTTATGGCGCATAAGTGAAAACTATTCCCTTAACAGGCTTACTGAGTGAAAAAAAACCAAAAACTGAAAATACTTAGAGCCACTAATAGATGTTGGTATTTAGATTTTGGGAGTTGTCAAGTTCCTCACAGTTTTCTGTGCTCAGCTGTGAAAACTGTTGACATAACATTAGCCAAATGTCTGGGAACTGGGCGTTAGGGTGCTTCTCTTCCAGTGTCATTAGACAGTGACTTGTGTGTCACATTTGTGGGTGCAAGTTCTGTCTAGACTGTATTTGGCTTCACTTTGATGCAGCTTTGCAGTTAAGTCAATACGGATTTTTATAATGGACACGGACTCTCTTGTAAAGAACTCTGGTTTATCACTGTGAAAAACATGTTCTGTTTGCAATGAAAAAATTGCATAAGCCCCAATCGCTTAAATGATTATAATAGTCTAAGTAACTACGACCCATCTTTAGAAATAATAAAGACTTCACTTAATGCCACAATATCAGAGTGTGCTTAAATGTGAAGGTATTTTATTTTATTTTAATCCTAAGTATTTCCCTTTTCCAGTCAGTCATTGAAGGACTATATAATTTTCTATAACGTAATCTCCTCCCCTGACCTCTATTTAGTTTGTATTCTTATTGTAACATGCCATACTGCTCAATAATGTTGTACAGATGCCATACTAGTCAGTTGGCTGTAGTAGCTATTATTACAATTTGAGAGTCTGGTATTTTAAGTGTGAGATCTCCATTAATGTCCCTTGTCCTATTAATCTTATATTATTGGAGGAAAAATCAATACAGAATTGTAAGTATGGACTGCAAACATTTTCATATACTATTGGCATTACTTTTAGTTCATGTTTATTGTACTGTTTTGTGTATCTCGTGGAAACTGAAACATTAGAAGAAAAGCAGGATGGGATTAACTGTTTATAAATAGTCTCTGCGGTTAAAAAAAGGAAAAAGTATCAGCCACCTGAAAATTATGTAATTGACCTCTGAACACCTAATAAATTGCTGGCTGACATTTTGGAAGCTGTGTTTATATTATGAGATGTTTGTCTTTGGATTTATGGTTACGAGTCTGAATTGGGGGCCAATTCAAGGGTGGGGCACTGGGTAATATCACATCGAATCACAGAATGTCAGGGGTTGGAAGGGACCTCAAAAGATCATCCAGTCCAGCCCCCCTGCCAGAGCAGGATCACCTACAGTAGATCGCACAGGAACGCGTCCAGGCGGGTTTTGAAAGTCTCCAGAGAAGGAGACTCCACACCCTCCCTGGGCAGCCTGTGCCAGGGCTCTGGCACCCTCACAGGGAAAAAGCTTTTTCTAATGTTTTTGTGGAACCTCCTATGTTCTAACTTATATCCGTTGTCCTTTGTCCTGCCATTGGACATCCCTGAGAAGAGCCTGGCTCCATCCTCCTGACACTCCCCCTTGACATATTTATAAACATTAATGAGGTCACCCCTCAGCCTCCTCTTCTCCAAGCTCAAGAGCCCCAGCTCCTTCAGCCTTTCCTCACCAGGGAGATGTTCCACTCCCTCCATCATCCCTGTGGCTGCGCTGGACTTTCTCCAGCAGTTCCCTGTCTCTCTGGAGCTGAGGGGCCCAGAACTGAACACAAGATTCCAGATGTGGCCTCACCAGGGCAGAGTAGAGGGGCAGGAGGATGTCTTTCAATCTACTGGCTACTCCCCTTCTAACACACCCCAGGATGCCCTTGGCCTTCTTGCCCACGAGGGCACACTGCTGGCTCATGGTCATCCTGCTGCCCACCAGCACCCCCAGGTCCCTTTCCCCTGCGCTGCTCTCCAGCAGGGCAGTCCCCAGCCTGTGCTGGCACATGGGGTTGTTCTTTCCCAGGTGCAAAACTCTACACTTGCCCTTGTTGAGCTTCATCAGATTTCAACTGTCTTATATTCCACCCCAGCAGCCAGCCCCTGCTTCCATCATCTATAAACACTCTTTGCTCACTTAAGTGCTGTATACCTCCTTCTCAACATTCCTTGCAGCGATTAGAGCCTTCAGAGTTGTTCCTCTGGGGTCCCTCAAAATCTGGAGGACTGTGTTACTAGAGGTCAGATGAGTGCCTTTGGGACAATATCTGGTGACCGAAGACAAGTGAGAGAGATCTATAGTGAGGGGCAAGTCCTCTCCCTGGCAGCTGGAGGAGAAGGCCATTGGCACTTGATGCAAGTTCCCAGAGCAGGTTCGGAGCTCACATTCAAGATTTTTCCAAATAAGACTGAAAGACAGAGGAGGGTAAGAGCAAAACTCCCTCAGTTTACCTATTGCTCACATTTATATAGATTTACAATACACGGAAGGTGTTCAACCTCTCTAAGGTACAGCAGCTCTGGTGAACCTGTAATGTCATAACGATGTTGCCACTGTTGCTGACAATAAAATTTAGGCTTATTTCTCCTGTCACCTTCCCTGGCAGAAGGACTGGTTTTCGGTGAGACACGACCACTTCGCATAGGCTGGGGATAGGGCCCTGTCCCTACATGTTCTTTCTTCTCTGCACTCTTTGCTTGAGTGGCCACAACATCATTTTTATAACCTACTGTGCATTGTATGCAATTTTGTATTCAAGTTGGGAACCTCTCTTTAAAAATGTCTCTCTTAATATTCATCTGTATTTCAAAGGATTGGCAAACGCAGTTCAAAAATCCTGGAAAAATAAAACATTTTGAATATTTCTGTCATTCTTAAGTATGATTTAGACATTTCTTTAGTTCCTTTGTGCCACTTACTTAATAAAATTGTAGTATTCCTGTGGAGTCTTTCATTTGTTTTGGTTTTTTGTTGTTTGGTATTTTTTTTCAAAATACTTAGAGATTTTGTGCCAGGTGGCTTTGAAGAGAAAACTCTAAGGTTCAATATTATCCTTTTCAATTCTTTGGGGGTCAAATAGCCTGACTGAGATAAGAATGAGAGTTGGTTTTGAAGGAGGGAAACTATGCAAAGGTGAGATCATTAGGGAGAAAATGACCCATGAAAAGAGTAAAGAGAAATACTATGATGTGATCTTTCTTGTGGTATAGGTAGGAATATACCTCGTCTTGAAAGCAGTATGTTCACAGAGTTGTTTATATATAAAGTTACTGTTGAGATAGTTTCTGATTATATAAAAAAGAAAATAATTACTAAGTGGTAGTTGCCATTGGTATCCTGGCAAAACAATAGTGAAATCAGCAGTGAAGTTTCTCCTAAGCCCTCTGGTACCCTCAACTTCTCTCAGTTCTGACTTAAATAGCTTCACTGAGTGAGTTTTTTTCCATTAAAATAAAAATTGGTTCAAAACACTCAGTGAGTTCTGTTATGTAAGTGCAACGATCACTTAGCGTACTCTAAATAAATGGAAATGCTTCACTTTCCTTCAGGCAGATGTTGTTAAAGCAGAGTAACATCTACTATTAAAGAAAGCAATATTGTCATTGAGACAGTTTCTGTTGAGTGTTCATCAAGACATTTCCAGCAAAAAGAACTTCCTGAATACAAATCAATTGAACATCAAAATATGTAAAATTCATGATTCAAATCCTAGTTTGTTTTTTTTTTTATAAGCAAATGCCAAAATATGGTGACAGAGTTATATTGTGCAGTCTTCCTCAAAGTTCACCATTTCCCAACAATATTCTGCAGAATGAAAAGGATGAGTTTGGCCCAATTATCCAATTCGCAGCAGCTCAATTCCACCCTGTTGAAATATCCACCCAGCTGAAATATCCCTCAAACAGGAGCGAAGCGGTGCTTGGAGCCACCAACTTTTCTTAACCTCTAGGTCTCCTCTTACTGGACTCTTCTATACTGAAGTCTTAAATTATTTATCAAGACAAGTTCTGTTGTGTGTTGAAGTGGGTAGCTGTTAAGTCAGTAGGAAAAATTATATTTTGTCTACCACTAATTAAGTGTCTTGTTTTTTTCTGGTGTTTGAATTCTGATTTGTGGCATTTCATAAAGCTCTTTGAAATTTCACATTAAACTGTGTTTCAGCAACAGGCTAATAGACTCATTTCAGAGCTTCTCATTCCCAGAATTTATATTAGTTTTTAACAATTATGGGGGAAAAAAGCCCTCCTGAGAACTAGAACAACACAAGACTGCTCCACAGATCCATTGTCAGTCTTCAAGGGGGACTGGTTAATGAGATACTCGATTGCCAAAGGTGTGGGGCTTGCAGTTCAGACTTTAAAAAAAAATTAAAATTTTATTTCTGACTGGTGTGTTAGGATATTGGGATTTTAGGGTCTCAATGCAAACACTAAGAAAATATGTACTGGCTGGATGGTCGCACTCAAAGAGTTGTGGTCAATAACTCGATGTCCACATGGAGACCAGTGACAAGCGGAGTTCCTCAGGGGTCTGTTCTGGGTCCAGTGCTGTTCAACATCTTTGTCAGTGACATGGACAACAACATTGAGAGCACCCCCAGCAAGTTTGCCAAAGACATCGAGCTGTGTGGTGCCGTGGACTCACTTGAGGGCAGAAATGCCCTCCAGAGGGACCTGGACAGGCTGGAGAAATGGGCCAGTGCAAACTGCAGGAGCTTCAACAGGTCAAAATGCAAGGTCCTGCACCTGGGTCGGGCCAATCCCAGGCACAAACACAAACTGGGCACAGAGTGGGTTGAGAGCAGCCCTGGAGCGAAGGATTTGGGGGTGTTGATAGATAAGAAGCTCAACATGAGCCGGCAGGGTGCTCCTGCAGCCCAGAAGGCCAACGGCATCCTGGGATGGATCAGGAGAAGTGTAGCCAGCAGGGCAAGAGAGGGGATTCTCCCCCTTTACTCTGCTCTTGTGAGACCCCACCTCGAATATTGCATCCAGTTCTGGTGTCCTCACCATAAGAGGGACATGGATCTGTTGGAGCGTGTTCAGAGGAGGCCACAAAGATGATGCAGGGGCTGGAGCAGCTCTGCTACGAGGACAGGCTGAGGGAGCTGGGATTGTTCATTCTTGAAAAGAGAAGACTGGGGGGACCTAAGAGCTGCCTTCCAATACCTGAAGGGATCCTACAGTAAGGCTGGGGGGGGACTTTTTACAAGAGCATCCACTGATAGGACAAGGGGAAATGGGTTTAAGTTGAAGGAGAATAGATTTAGATTAGATTTTAGGAAGAAATTCTTCAGTGCGAGGGTGGCAAGACTTTGGAATAAATTGCCCGGAGAGGCTGTGGCTGCCCCCTCCCTGGAGGTGTTCAAGGCCAGGTTGGACAGAGCCTTGAGTAGCCTGATCTAGTTGAGAGGCGTCCCTGCCCGTGACAGGGAGGTTGGATTATAGGATCTCTAAGGTCCCTTCCAGCCTGGGCCATTCTATGATTCTATGTTACCATTACACATCCTTGAGAGTGTATCTGGTGATCCTTTATTATTTAAATTGAGTGCATAATTCTTGGATCCTGCCTCAGGAAAACAATACTGTGCATGACCAAAATATCTGTGTTTCAGAACTTGTCTATACTGCTAAATTGTTGATTTGGTTTTGGTTTGGTTTTCCTTTTTTTTCAGACGATTAGGGCAATATTTAATCTTTCTCTTATGCTGGGTTAAATTTAACCTCATTGGAATTATAATGGTATAAGCAAGATCAGAAATGACTCCTCAAAGAGTGCTCCAGAAATGACTCCCCAGTGGAAAAATCTAGAGTTTAACGTGTGTCCCATTAAGTGATACCATGCAGGTGTTTGGAGCATGTGGGTGAAATGAAGATATTTCTTTGAAAAATGTGTTAGGTGTTTTAGTATTTAGGTAAGTTAAGTTAAATTTGCTGAAGCAGATTAACAAAACAGTAGGGAATCAGAACCAGTCTTAATAAGGTACAAAAAGTCAGCACAACATCAAGAAAATAGGAAAAGACAAGCAAAATAAGCTCTTAGTGTGTAGAAGGCGACTTTCTGCAAAAAAAAAAAAAAGAGCTCAGAAGAAATTCTTTAAGAAGAAATTTATTTATTGTGATTCACTAATTCCTAGTTTACTTGTTTTTCATGCATAGTGGAACAATAATTTTCAAAACTCCAGAAGCTAACATAGGATATGAAAGTCAAAATGGATTCTCCTCTCCCTCTGCACTGTCTCCAAAAATTTAGATCTTATAAGCTAGATTTACACTTTCACTTACATCAGCCAGTGGGATTTCTGACTCTTACTCAACACGAGGCAAATTTATGCTGATGATACAGCATGAGAATGTGGAAACCAGTATGAACTGATCTTTAATGTTTCATTTGCCTGGGTGGCAAATAAAAATGATGAATTCATGTTGAAAACTCGGCAGCCTGTGGCAGAGCAGTGGCAATTTTCATTGATAAGCCTGGATAGATTTTGTGGTTAAGGTTTGATATAGAATTAGTGAGTGCATATATAAAGCCTATATTCCACTTACAAACTCAGTTGTCAGAACAATGTAACACTCCCTGGGAATTACAAAGAGGTTTCAAATATACCAGTGCAAATACTAGATAAATAGATCCATTAATAAATGAGGTAGAATAGGGAAATCAGTGATGAATTGTAAAACGACTGAGTAGACGAGCTGAATTTATAAATATGTCCTAATTTAGATGAACAGGAAAAAGAGATATAGCTAATTTGAAAGTCATGAAGAGCTGGAAACCTTGCATATTAAACTATTATTAAATAACAGGTGGAACAACATTTTAGAAAAATATGCCATTTGGAACCAGTAAATCATAAGCTTTTGGGCTATATATACTCTTAGTTTCAGAAGGAACATTGCAGCTGTAAGAAAAAAAAAAAGAAAAATAGGCTTGATGAGAATAAGGATGAACTGTTTTTACTGTTTACTAAACATGAGAAGGAGGAAAATAGAGGTTTGATTTGTGAACATGCCCAGGATTTCATACTAGTATATAAAAAATTGGAAGTATTTAGGATCGGGAACACAAAATGAAATAAGAGATGTAAGTGATACTTTGGATGGATGACTGTTACGGTGAAAAGAGCTAACATCTGTGCAACCATGAGAGAGAAACTGCTGACGTTGGTCATTAAGAACTACTTTCAACTGTTTGTTTGATTTGTTTAAATGAGAAATGGACTGCTGAAAAATCGTTGTTGCCTGTGTTGCAGTCCTTCGGATATTATACCCAGACGTGCACATCCTTAGATAAAAGTATGCAGCTGATTAATGAATACTCCCATTGGATATGAGCTTAAACATTACTGGCAGCCAATGTTTTGACTGTGATGAAGGAGGAGGAGGTTGATGGAATAATGGCCATTCACTACTAATCAAGCCAGACTGGTATGAATTTACACCACCCTTCACTTTAACCATTAACAAGTGTAGCTGGTTGGAAAATCTCAACTCTTTTCTGTGGTTTTGCATCCTCTTCCATCCCACGATTTTACCTCATCAGATTCTCCTGAGCACCATGTTTATCTACTGTCCGTAGCAGGAACTTCATGAGTTGGTCTGATAAACAGTTTCATGGAAGTGGGAGTAGTAAGAGAAAGCTGGTGGTGAGAAGCAGATTCTTCAAAGAGTTAAACTTGTTCTAAAAGGTTCATGTGATTGCTATTTGGTCTGCTTCAAAGAGCAGGAATATCACTATTCACACCAAAGACAAATTCATTTGAAAGGTCTGAATGATGCAGGATGGAGCTGTTAACGACAGAGTCTAACTTAATTAAGCGAACAATAAAGACATTAACAACAACTCTGTAGAAACTGACAAATACCACTGGTGATTGGAAGACACTTGCCAGAATGAATGATCTAACAATACGCCATGGACTGATGCCATTTTGTGTTTGTTTACTCATTGATTATGCTAGGGTTTTGCATCTTGATTTGATGCCCCCAGTTCCTCAATCTCAGACCAGAACATTATTGAATCTGAAGACAATTGTTTTGTGTGTTGATAAATTTCCACCAACATGAAAAAGAAAAGTGGCATCACCTAGATTTGATGACAATGTGAGTGTGCTTTGCATACAGGAGAAGAATTTTGCTGTAGTTGTAAGCAACCTTGCAATTTCAGATCTGAAACTGGCAGTGTAAAGATTGGCAAGATGTAATCAAGGAGTTTGCATCCTCAGCATACAGCCGGTCATATCAGAGAGGAGTGTGTCTGTTCATGAGTTGGAAGATATAAACTCTTCGGTACCGGCTGAGCTGGTGTGGGCACTCTTTTCAGACTATCAAAGGAAATGCATCTGACATCCTGCTCCACTCTGTCAGGTGTACCCTGGGCAGTTCTTTGAGACCATGAAGACCTTAGGGTGTTATAGAAAATTACCTTGACTCTGCCTGTTGCATCATTTGAATGTGAGTAGCCTCTTCAGTAAATAGATTTATCAAGAATGGGTTGAGACCCACAGTAGGACAAAAATCAGTCAAAAGTGATGATGATGATGATGATGATGATGATGATGATGATGACAACGACTGATGATGATGATGATGACAACGACTGATGATGATGATGATGACAACGACTGATGATGGTGGTGATGATGATAGCAGAGCATGGCATAGCTACAGGTCACGATAAAATGCGTATGTATGTTCATTTAAAACAAGAAACTTGGCACTTACTGGTGTCTTGATTTATAACAGGTGTAGCTCTAGGCCACAGATTAAGATTTATTTAAATGTAATTTCATCTTTCCTTTCCTGGGTACAAATTATATATTGTCATTAAAAAAACATAATTGCTCTTTTATCTCATTTGAAGGGAAATATGTTAGATTGACCCTCTGCTCCATGGTGACACTTTGCTTCTTGCTTCTTTAAAGCCAGACTGATGGTGTCTTCAGCTATATGGAAGAATATCTGTTGAGGTCAGAGGAACTACTGAGGTTTCAGTGCTGCAACAGCATCTGGAAAGAGGCTGTCCCATGAAAGAGAATGTTGTTTGTCAGAGCTATGACTGCATTTTTGCTCATTTCAGTATATGTAGACTCCCAGACCAGACAGTAAGCAAACTCTAATGCACAAATAATAATTTGAGTGATGGTATTTTTTGTGGATGGTTAAGGTTGGAAAACACATTCTTGTTGTATTCTGAGAGTACTCATGCCACAGTCCTGAGTGATTTCTCTTTAATGTCAAGATCTGGGTCTTATGGTGAACACTCACATAGAAAAATGCCTCCTGATTTTGAGCTGTTTGCATGATTACATTTGCCTTACTAAATATGCAAAAGTATTTATCTCGTGACTTTCACAGCACTATGACATGACCAGTTTTCATAGGCTCATTCCAGCGTGGTGACAAAGGACTGAGACCAAGGATTCTGTTATTAGGAGTTATTAACATATGCTACTCACTCCTGACCATCACTGCAATGAAAATATCACATAGTTTCTTTTCTCTTTATCTTTAGAGGTATTTTTAAAAATCCGTTTCAGCAAAGAGCACTACTCTGGTATCCGCTCCCACGTTGCAGCGATTAAAACCTGTGTCTGCTGTTCTAGAGGATTACATGATCTAGCTAATTTACATGATCTAATTAATTTACATGATCTAGTTAATTTGGCACGCTTTTTTTAACGTTTATGCAGATGCAACGTGTTTATAAGTAAAAAAACTTCCTTTCCATTCACCCTACCACAGGTTTTTTTTTTTTTTACTGAACCAAACACCCCTCTAATTTGAACAGAAGTGGAAGTCAAAGAAACCTATGTAGTGAGGTGCAGTGATTTATGAAAACATGGCTTTGCTGAAGAGAATGGTCATTCAGGAAAGGCTGTGAGGATTGCCAGGTGGGCAGCAGCAAGAGCAGCTGCAGTTTTATTCTTACATAAAGTCCTTTGATTTGCACTTTGGATCTGTACTGCTCCCTGCCTGGCATGTCAGAAGGAACAACTGTAAAAGCATGTTGTAACACCATTAGTGGTAAAAAAGACAAAAATGCTTGTTAACATTTGTAACCTCAGGCAAAAGAAAATATCTGTATTCCTCATACACCTGGAAACATTTGCACATTAATATCCCTCCACCTAATTATGTAAAAAGAACCTCTTTGTTTTGCAAAGCACTCCAGTGGCTCCAACTCGCTTCTTAAGCTTGCATGTAGGATACCACTTACTTATATACCTTTAGTCTTTATTCTTCTTGGGAAAAGGATCATGCTCTGTACTTCATATTTTAAAATCTGCTTAAAAGTTTCAAACCAGATTAAAGTGTTTTAATAACAAGTTGTTTATAAATCCTCTTTGTCCCATAAAGAAGGAAGTATTAGAGCTGCAAAATTTTCCCCTGTGCAAATGCACAATATTGGTTTGGCTCCATTTGTGTTTAATTCAGCTAAATAGTATTGTGATGCATCCACAGATTAAAGAAGCTCCTAGGCTGGAATATCTTCACCATGGAACATCTGAATTTTTTTTCAAATGTTCGGTTTGGACATTGTTGTCCAAAGTCTTACGAAGTCAGTAATTGAGGGGAAAAACAAAAGCTGATGTGAAAGAATTTTGCTCTCCACGTAGATGGTGACCCTAGTCTAAGAGGTGGCCTTAGGACTACAGGTTTCAAAATTCTACATAGAATTCCACAAATATTCCTGAGAAAGTACACATTTTACTTTGCAAGAACACGTCTTTAAAATAACTTGTTTTTCTTTCATCTGTAAAAGTGCACCAATGTTCAAATGAGAGCATTTGTACCAAAAAGAATCCCCTTTCTTTTGGTTATTCACTGTTAGTTATATTTTGGGGTTGCTTATCTCAACAAAAATGATTTTTCTTTCGGCGATTGCAATGCCAAGTCACAGACATATGAAGCCCCTTCATTCTTCCCACAGAGTCCAAGAAAGTCTTGGTCACCAGCCTATTCATACAAATCAAATGAAAAAGCCTTCACTGTAAATGAACACAATTTTTTAGTGTTTTATCTGTTGTCCAGCACTTCATTATTGATTGCCAGGTAACACTGCTGATGTCCTGATGTCTGGACTTTGTACCAAAAGCAACAGATAAAGTCTCTCTGGATCGTGCTGTGGGTTCTGGTGGCAGAGGCTGGAAGTGCCTTTTGCTCCCAACTCAGCACCACAGGTGGGGATGTGATGGAGCCCCTCTGCGTGCTGGTTTTGTTTGAGACACCTCAGCACCTCTGGTCAATGCTCCTATGGGGTTTGTAGAGTTATTGTAGGTTATTTTAATAGAAGTCATCATTCAAAGAACACTAAGGAAAGAGGATTTGGCTGTTTGCCATTAAAATGTAGGGCAGAAGCCCAAAGTACGTAATGGGATGTTTTTTTCCTTCCAGGTAAGAAAATGGCAGTCCTTAGAATTTGAGGTCTTTGTAAAAAAATGGTGGCTAATATGTCATTCAGGATTTAAGGATATTTCCTCCTTTTCACTAGCTGTAGAGAACGAATCAAATACTTGCTTTCCAGTCCTGAAAATTAGTACACTCTAGAGAGCCAATTAAACATTATTCACATATCTCAGCCCCACATTAATGTTCTTCTTTTAAAGCGCACTCTAGGTCTTCCTCAGGAGCCAGGTAGCTGGTATTATCAGACTAATTTAAGAAGAGTTATCGTTATAATATAGCTTTTGCAATTATGAGGTATACCAGGCGGCAAGACAGCATGGCTTTGCGTTGCCAAGGTGCAAAACAAATTCAGTGTTCAATCAACCTGAGAGAAAAAGGACAATTCTCATTTGCATAAACATGTAGCCACGGAAACTAGATGCACAGAGGTATAAGGAAAAGAAACCTATTTTACATGATGTGCATAGAATATTTGACAGTTTGGATTGGAGGCGTCGTTGATGTGGGTAGGAATGGTGCAGTTGGTTGCCATGGATATGAGTTTCCCTACTGGCAGTGCAAAGATTGGCAAGGATGGATGTTAAAAAAAAAAAAAAAAAAAAAGACACACGTACAGAGACACACACACACAAAACCACCTAAACCAATGCAACAGTCAGTCTGTCAGCCTCATTCTTTTGTTGAAGGCTGTGTATGCTTTTTTTTGCTAATGACACCTTGTCTGCTGTGCAGTATAATCTGGAAAAATTGATATTTTTATAATAAATCATTTATATACAATGTGTTTATACCCTGAATGCAAAGAATATTTTATATGCATATATTCTATAGAATAGAAAGGTATAGATATCTAACATTTAGAGAAAATGTATGTGTGTTTGTATGTGTTTACAATAAGATTATTTTTCCCTGCTTCAAGTTTTAATCTGAGATACCCATCAGCGTTTATATGCGCTTTCAAACTTGAACTGCAAAGTATCCATACCACGGTATGAATGTGAATTTGTGCAGAAAGAAGCAAGGTAAGTGATTTTCATGGATGTTCTGTTTCTTGATCAGCTGGTTACTAGTTCACATATGAACTACAAAAAATTCTACTTACCAATAAAAAAAAAACCCAAACAATCTCAAGAAAAACGCACGTTCTGCTGTCATTTCAAAGCAGAAATGGTCAACCAGATGGTCATTCAAGGTGCTTTGATCTAAAAGCAGCAGCACTGACACACGTACTTCTTTCAATCCTCAGAGGGGTCCTGCTGATGCCAGCAGGACAACGCAGACTCTCAGAGTCAGTGCTTGCTAATCTGTCACTTGAGCGTCGAGCATCTTTGGTGCTGCAGAGAGAACCAAGCCCATGTTCTTCTACAGTTTCGCTCATATTTTAACTCTCCTCCAAACTACTCTAATGAATGAGGCCAGGTTCCACTCTCAGTCAAATCAGAGCAAGCCACAGCCAGATACATTTTAAATGAACGCTCATCCGTTCATGGTAACCACTGGCACAGTGTTTCTTTTGAAGTAGTTGAGATTTAGAGTTGTTGGGTGGCTTTTTTACCCTTGGTGCTGTGGAGCTTTTTAAATAAACTCATTAAATTATAGGGAGACTATTTAGACACAAGCACAAGTTCATACTTCTAATGAACCTTTTCAGTATGGAAGTGATATTCAGGTTTCAAACACTGCCCCAATACAATGCAATAACCTTACGGCAAAAAAAAATCTCAGTGTGTTATTGTGGTCTAGGAAGCAGACTTATGGTCAAAGAGATGGGTGCTGAGGTCTCTGCCTAGTCTTATTTCTTTCTGGCTAGATTATTTTTAAGAAATAATTTTGCTTTCTCTTCCTGTATTCTCACTATTAATAAAAAAAAATTGCAAAATGCAAAGTGCCTTGAGATCTGTAGACGAAAAAAATCTAAAAGAGGTCTTGTGTATTAATATTACCTTTTCCCTCACTGGCAGAGCTGAAACACATAGTTCATCTCAGTTGCATGTGAACAAGCTTTTCCAACTTCTATTTGATGAGATTCTTGTCTTCCCAGTGCTGTTACCTGGGCTTGCTGCATCAGAGCTACAGGGGGAGTAAGATTTTAACTGGAGCAAATCCAGCACATGGAATCATAGAGTTATAGAATCACAGAATCATAGAATCATAGAGTCGTGAAAGTTGGAAAAACCTCCAAGAACATCAAGTCCAACATAAATAAGGCAGGAAGATGGAGAAGAGGAAGAAAAAACACGGACAAGGAGGAAGCCAAGACTGAAATTCCAAGCAGCAGCGAGGTCCTCTGCATGTGGTTTGCATGAGGAGACAGTGACCAGCACTGCACTAACACACCTGGACTAATCTGGAAGAACCATGTCCAAATGTTTCATTCCTTCTTTAGCTTCCTGTGGAAAACATGGTCCACCCACCAGCGGTGATGGAACCACAGATATTGGCTTTCAAGCACTAATGATCTTAATCTGTTTGTCTCAAGAACAGAGGTTTATTTAATTCTTATCAAAGAGAACATGTATATCTCTCTTCTGTTGTCTCCCATTTTCATTTTCCATTTTATTCCTCTCCAAAAAACTCTTGCAATTCACAACTCATTTCAACCAAGCTTTCTAGTTAGGTTGAAGCATCAAAGATATTAAGATCCCATTACGTTTCTGACTGCTAAAGGCGAAGGATCCTATCAATGTTCCAAGAGACTATTTGGGAAAGATTCTTTGGAAATGGTGCTTTATTTCTTTCCTTACTCATGAAACTACATGTTTTGATGTCTAGTTGTAAAGCTGAAAGTGTGAGTTGTAGATAACCTGTTAATGGATCTCCTGTCCCATGCCTGGCAGCTCAGTGGGAAGAGGTGGCCGTGGCTGTGACAGTCACCACGGCCCCATGGCAGCACCCGAAAGACGGCATTTCTGCATTTTCCCTTTCCTGCTGCCTTTCCTCCATCACCTCGCAGAACAGGAGTTGCCCAGAGCTTTAACTGGAGCACAGACACAAACTATCTTTCTGTACAAGAATCCTTCCAGTCTTTGTCCGTTAAATCTTTTTTTTTCTTTTTTTTTTTTGCTAGGAGCACAGGAGACAAACGTTATTGCGACATTGCACAAACATCTTCTGTACTTCAAGCTGTGATTATAACTCTTCAGTGATCAGTGAGGTAATTTCACCAACATCTATTTGTCTTAAGTGTTTTTCAACCTTTTTTATGATCCTATGATTCTGTGATTCTATGACTGACTCTATGATTCTACGAACAACCACCTGCCTGAACTACGATTTGGGACATATTTATGGTCATAAATTCTCATTCTGAACCCAGATAACCAGAACGAACCCCACCGAAGCCTTCCCAAGATATTAAATTAACACTAGGATCAGTTTTTTGTCCTGTCCATGTTGATGATTTATTCACATATGACACAGATGAGAATTCAGTGCAAGAAATCATCATTTTCAACATGTTCATTTTCCTAGCGGGATAGATCTGCTCACTGCAAATCAGCAGCTACTGCAAGATGCTGTTTTCTGATTGATTTAAATGTCCTCGTTTCTTTCATGTTCCCTTTCCTTTTCCTTTTCTGGGTGGAACACATGGACAGCTTTGTAAATAAAACTTCCCCAACAATATATTTTGGATTTCGTTTCCTGACTAGCACTGCCAGTACTACTTCAAAAGAGCCATGTGATTCCTCTGGGGTTTATTTTTTTTTGTAGAAAGCAGCTCTGCTCCTTGTTTTCTGAACCACCTAAGTTAAAGCTTGAAATGAAGGGAAAATGATGGGCAAGATGGATGTCGCCTGACATTTAGTTATATATTAATAATTGCTCACAATGACATTTCCCATGGGATTTACAGGGACCTGTGAAGTTAATCTAGTCTCACCTCCACAGAGAATACTGGATCTCCTCTGAAAAAGATCTTAACAGAGGTTCTCACTCCTCTGAAAGTGGTCTTACTGATGTCTTATATTGTAATTTCCTCACATCCAAATTAAAAATATAAATGCAGCTATTTCAGTGGTGAAAGCCAATGTGTCTGTGGGATTTCTAGTAGCTTGCCTATTATCTCTTTCCCAAAGAGCGACAAGGGAGACATCAGAAAGTCCAGCCGTTTGAACGACATGTCCTGATGGACATTTCTGGGTGCTTTGTCACGTCTATGACAGCCTTTGGACCACGTTGCCAGCGATTGACGGAGCTGGGACTGTTCAGTTTGAGGAAGAGGAGGCTGAGAGGGGACCTCATCATGCTCTACAGTTACTTGAAAGGACATTGTAGGGAGGTTGGTGCTGGTCTCTTCTCACAGGTCATTAGGGACAGAACCAGGGGGAATGGGTTCAAGTTAAAACAGGGCAAGTTTAGACTGGACTTTTTGAAGAAATTCTTCATGGAAAGAGTGGTCAGACACTGGAACAGACTGCCCGGGGAGGGGGTTGAGTCGCCATCCCTGGATGTGTTTAAGTGTCGCTGAGATGTGGTGTTGGGTGAGATGGTTTAGGGGTGAACTTGTAGTGTAGGGTTAATGGTTGGACTCGATGATCCCAAGGGTCTTTTCCAACCTGAACTGTTCTGTGATTCTGTGATTCTATGATTACCATTAGCAGTAAAATGGATGCGGGGGTAAAAAACAGTGTATGGAGGACTGCAGTGCTGGAAATCCCATCTCTCCAATGCGACCGAGCTTTGTTAAGGAAAATGTAATGTATAAAATCTCTTGTGCTACCACCTCTCACTGCTAAGTTTGTTTTCTACCTGTCTTTCAGACCACAGGAAGGGAAAGTCAGTGAACACAACCACTGCAGGGCACAAGACCTCTGTCTGTGTCCAGCAGTGTATATTTCATCCCAGGTTTAAGCGAAAATTTCATATTTTGTGACTATTCAAAATGTCACCGGTATCAGTGTCCTCCTGTTTCTGCACTGTCAGCCATGACGAGTTGGGCTGTGCAAAATCAGTGTAACCTACTGCTCCACACAGTGGTGCTCATCACCATTCAAACTAAATTTGAGCTGCATGTCACAGCCCCTAAAACCACATTCATCACTTTTTAGGTGTAGTCATATAACCACACTTTGGCTTCTTCTGATGTACTTATCTCTATCATTAGTTTTTCCAAAGATAAACAAAGTACAGAATGTTACCAGTCACAGATTAGTCGGTTGACTTTTAAAGCTATTATGTAAACTAGTAATTCAGGCTCTGCATGAAGCTGAACCTTAGTGCCTTCAAGTTAATGTTTTTTTTTGCTCCTCCTTTCTTTGATATGCTCTTTCTCTGAGCATATTGCCTGTGAGCTTAGTGTGATACAATGCTATAAAATGTGGTAGGGAAACTACAGCATAATAAATAAATAAAAATATTAAACATGACTTACTTCTTTTGAAGTATATCCTGGTGAGAATATCGACAAGGCCTTTTTGCACATGCTAGTGATATAGTTTGTCTTTCTTTTAAGAGTTAACCTGATTTTCTGTGCCAGCTGAAAGCAAATAACTGAGGAGTTAGGCATATGTCATACATACATATATATCCATACACACACGTGTATAAAACCCATACATTAACCATGTATCATCTTATTTTCTCGATACATACGTGTACGTATAAACCAGATAAGAAAATTAAATTAATTTCCTTTTGCTTCTGAAATACTCAAAGTATTCTCCCTTACACCCCTCAAAACCTCCTTTCATTTCTATATCACTAAGTCCATTCTGCTGGTAACTGCTTGTTTCACTCTCTCACGTAATATTTCAAGAAACCCTATAAACAACCATAAAACGTTGATTCAAAGTCATCTTTGTGCTAACCCTAGTCCATATTCTGTGAGACAGAACAAGTGGATCACGACTGTGACTGCATCCTGAAACAAATCAGATTGCTTGACAGATGAAATCCACAAAGAATCACAACCTGTTGTCCAAAATCCTGCCACAGAGGAAATTAAATAATCCATATATCCATCTCCCTAAGTCTTCTACTCAAGCAGGCTCAGATGGTGTGAATAAAACAAAAGGAAAATCTTGAGTTGTATGCATTCAGTTTGTCTTCCAGTGGTCTATTTTTTAAAAATGATATTTCAAACTGTGATATTCTGGTCCTAAACAAATAAAGCTTCTTGAAACTCATTTCTGCTCATCTACTTATTTTCTCATTTCATGTCTAGTAAAAGTGAAACTTTGGTTGATCTTCAGACTTTGTTTTAAGAATGTAGTTTTGTCTGGCCAAAGCACAGAAAAAAACAAAAATCAACAAAACAAACCACTTCATAACTTACAAGTCCAATCAAATTTCATTAACAAAAAAAAATCAGTTTTAGGTAACAATTGCTTAGGGCAAGTTATCACACTTACGTCCTTGAGAGATGGCATTTGGCAGGGCAGTTACACAGGTAGAGGGTGGAGAAAATGATGGTAAAAACAAAAAAAAATTATTTCAGGTCAATAAAAACAGTTAACTTTTTACCTTATGTACACCAGATATCATTCTGCATTTTATTTGTATTTAATAATATGAAATCATAACTGAAACTCATATTTTTCCTTCAGTTTTAAGAACTATTTGGATCTTATCTCCCTGATATATCTGTAGGAGTGTATTTCAGGAGTCTTGAGGTGATGTGACTATGAAGCAGATAATGGGAGAGCTTTGCCTTGTCCAGGAGAAAAAAAAAATACTGAAGAAACTCATGGCAATTAACTGGAAGAAGTATGTCAGCCAAATTGTGAGCCAGCTTTGACAATGGATCTGTGGACACTTTGGTGTTATTTTTTAAAAATGGAAATAGTCAAGAAACTCCAGTCTTTCTGCCAGAGCTTATTCAACACTCATAGGTGCTTTCTGACTATGTGCACTTGGAGACACCACGAAGTTGCGAATAATTTGTATTTTCTTGACATCGTGGCCTTTGCTGGTCATGACCATCTCCAGCAATTCTGTGTTTTTCATGCCCTGGATTTAAGTGCAAGCGCAGTCTGTGAATACTCTCTGATTGGAAACAACAAGACAATGCCACTGATGCCTTAAAATAAATGGTAGAGGAGATTTAATCTGAATGTTACTGATAGACATTAGAACAAAAGAATTCTATCCAAAGTGTCTGATTTCATACCTTTAGAATAGTCTAATTTTCTGTCTTTTCCTTCTGGAGAAGACTGCCAAGGGAGGCAGAAAATATCTTTGTCTCCCATCACCCAAGGCTGATTCCTTTTTCCTGTTGTATGATTTTCTAATGTTTAGTCCAGGTAATTAAATACCGTGATGAGGAGCAGAAAGGACACGGGATTTCTGTGGTTAGAAGCAGAAAATCAGACATGAGCAAAATGCTGGCCATAACGTGGCGCAACAGCTGTTCTTCACGGAGTGACCAAGGGCTTTTTCTCTTAACGAGGCAGTGCTGCCAGGCAGTTGCATATCCTATGGAAGGTGTTGCGCAGACACTTTTTAATAAAGTCTTAGATGTATTTTGCATACTTTTACCCAGCAGCCTAGCCACACTTCAAAGTTTCAATGTTTTGATTGATCTCACTGATCCTGTTTAGAAAATCTTCAGTAGCTGGTCGGGGGTAGATCCCGCAAAAAGTCAGTAAACTTCTGGGTGAAATAAGCCTCTAATGTATGCGAACAAACTCTATTTTGTGGTTGTAATTCTGTTTCCATTCTATTTGTCCACTTTCATGACGATTTTCTCCTTGTCTAACCACTCATGAACTATAGCCCGGAGAAATTAATTTCTCCAACTTTCCCTCTTGCAATTTCCTTTTATTTCTTTAGTTGACAGGCCTTTGATGCAAACAGGGCTGTGTCCCGGACATCGTAAGTGTTCTTGTTGCCTTAGGGAGACTGGCGAGTTGCTATTATTTATACTTGATTTGTAAATCTCAACGAAGTTTTTTGGGAAGTGGTCAAGTTTGCCTTGGGATGATTAAATGTGCTTATTTAAGTTAAAATAGAGGATGAGGAAAGTTGCCGGCCCGAAATAGAAAAAACTCTAGGGTGATGTAAGAACTTTCTTCCCCCCTCAGGAACATACACATGTTGAGCTGCTGATGAATGTGGGTGCCTTGAGGACACCTGGAAAGGGAAACTCGATTATTCTTTTAGTTGGTTATTGATCGCACCTTTTCTATTGCTCTTCTGTCATCTTTGACACCTTCTCCAGCCCTACTGAATTAATTTTGTGTGAAACCCACCACTGGTCAGAACCAGAATCTTTCATAGTTTTTACATAAAACAAG
This sequence comes from Trogon surrucura, assembly GCA_020746105.1. Lineage (NCBI taxonomy): Eukaryota > Metazoa > Chordata > Aves > Trogoniformes > Trogonidae > Trogon > Trogon surrucura. The sequence continues at coordinate 3,231,953 of CM036658.1, forward strand.
TCTTAATGAACTTAGTTTCTCCTGCACTATCTCCTGCTACAGGTGTGTGGAGCCCTGTGGCTCCTGCCCTGGCAGCATTCTGCAGTCTGTCCTCTGGCTCATGTCACACACGTATCACAAGCTGCACATTCATAAATAGTCTATGTTTTCCTGAACTCAAAATCCCTCTTTTTTTCCCCAAAGATAGTGGCTGCAGCTCTCCCGAACCACTGAACCTTTACAGGTGAGTTCATCCAAGTGCACTGAGTTCACAGAAACCACAGAACCTCGATAGGGAGGAAGAATCACCTTTTATGAACCTTCAGTTTTGTGTTTCTATCAGAAGATGACATGGAACAGAAGAGGAATCACTAACATACCAGCAGAGAGGAACAAAGAGGAAAATAAGCCCATTAAACACCTTCATGTGTAGGGACAGGATTTCTCCAGCAAAGTACTAGCATGTAGAGGGCTTAAGAAATAAATAGTTTCTAGATTACCTTCTGCTCATAAAAAAAAGGCTGTAACCTTAAGAACAAAATACCTTGGGCTGGGTCCATCAGACCCTGCCTGTGTGATGCCAAGCCTCTGAGAAAATTCCCTCGTGGGAACCGATGACCATCTAAATAACAGACAGAAAGGAAGAGATTTGGTGAAGGTCCCAGGTTTACTTTGGACTTGGAAAACCTGCCAGTCAGTCATTTCTTGGTAAACTGGCACATCCCACAAAATATTCCAGGTCTGAGAAAATCACACCACACTTTACCACCAAGAAAAGTGGTCAAAACATAAGCACCAGCTCAAGCAGGTGCTTAGAGACATATGGTGTTGTAACTACTGTGAGAGAAATAGCACTAACAGAAATTTAATTCAGGTTTTAGAGGAATATGGGCCTTGCTCTGTCTTAGACTATAATGCACATCTGTTCTCAGAGTCTACGCTTCACTGGAAGCCCGTTATAATAAGTAAGTACTGGTAAATCATGGGGATGTAAATATTATGTGTTTCTGGAGGAGCTAGAGGAGGATCTGGCAGCAGTGTCCCCAGCACTAACTTCCCTAGCAATATGCATTTTTTATGAGCTTATTCAAACAGTAAACCTATGTATCACCCAAGACTCAGGCAAGCTTCTATATTAAATCCTTAGAAACTTACTCCCAGAAGCCTCAGGAATTTGATAAATGTCAAAGGCATTCATAAGCTGAGGTTTGTGACAGCTACCTACAAAAAAAATAGAACCCTCCCAGAAGATGTGTAACCGTTCAGATGAGCATGGAAGTAGGTGCAGGTTTTGGATCTGGAGGAGCTGGGACAAAGCTTTTGGAAGTTTTGCCTTGGTGGAGTTACTGAATTTCCTCAGGAAAAGTAACAAAGGATTCAGTTGCAGGATTAGTGTTTGCGGGAGGGAGTACACTCTCGGAACCTCACTCTGCAGGAACTTGGCAGGCACCACCTAAACACTGCTGAAATGTTGGGCAGTCAGAAAGCCCCACGCTCCTCAAGTGGTTTTAGAAACCTGCACCTTGGTGACTGAATCAAACCTTAAGTGTAACACTGCCACAGGGCAGAGTGTGTTTCAAGTGTGAAGCTTTCTCTTTATCTTTCTACTGGATTATCATAGTGAATTTTTTCCTTAGATAAACTGAGGTCAGGTTGCAAACTAAATCCTAAGAGATTCAGCAAAGGAATGGAAAATTTTACTGAAAAAAAAAAAAAAAAAGCTATTTTAAGGAAATATCTAAGCATGTGGATTTATTTTCTTCTAACTTTAGCTTGATCTTATGTAATGTCATTAGTCTTTACTTACCCTTTCTTGAATATTACCCCCAAATCCCTCCTGCAATGTGTTGTTGGCAGTGATGGGGCTGTACTCAGATATCAAGGGGTTCATTTTGACTGTGTCACTCTTGCTAAGCAATACTCCTCTGCTTAACACAATGAAAATTTTATCTAGGGAAAAGACCACAAGGTCAGTCTGGGGAGAACACAACAATCCATCCGCCAGGGATGTTTCCACAACCAGCTGCTCAACCTTCACCCCAGCTTCTCCGTTCGTTCGTGTCAACATCTTACACACATGTCCCTTTGACAGTGCATTTCTCTGGATATTTTCTCCCTTTGCTCGTGATTTTTCATCTCTGGCCACTGATGTCCCTGAGGCCAGGAGGGATCTCATACCCTCAGTGCATCCAGACCTGCCACACCACCGACTGAAATGCATCACTGCACTTTGATCCCAACTTCCATGCTACTTTGCCACCATACCAGAGCTCGATCTTCCAGCTCCTGAACAACTGCAGGTGTCATAAAAGGGTGTCTTGTTTCCATGTCCCATGGATCTAGCAAAGCTATTTTTAGAAAGATGATTAAAATGGGTTGATGATGGGTTGAGACACCTGGCTACTCATAGAATCACAGAATGCATTGGGTTGGAAGGGACCTCTAAGGTCTTCTAGTGCAACGCCCCTGCAGGGAGCAGGGACATCTTTAACTAGACCGGGTTACTCAGAGCCCCATCAAGCCTGACCCTGAATGTGGAATTCCAATCTGAGCAACAACCCCCATGGCAAAAAAATCTCTTCCTAACATCCAACCTAAATCCACACTGCTCTAGTTAAAAAACATTGGTCCTCTCTACACATCCCTGTAAACGTTCCCTCCCCAGCTTTCCTGAAGCCCCTTCAGGTGCTGGAAGGCTGCTCTAAGGTCTCCGTGGAGCCTTCTCCAGGTTGAACAGTCCCAACTCTCTCAGCCTGTCCTTGCAGGAGAGCTACTCCAGCCCTTTGATCACTTTTGTGCCTCCTCTGGACCTGCTCCAGCAGGACAATGTCCTTCTTGTGTGAGGGTTCCGGAGCTGGGTTTCTCACATGGTCCAACCTGAAGCCTGAGACCCTTCCCTTCAAGCTGGACTAACGGAAGTTAATTCTATAGTTACCTTCTGCAGGACATTCGTTGCAGTGTAGAAACACTGTAGCACCTATATCCTTGGGAATTTTAAAACCTGAACAAATTCCTTCTCCTTTCACCCATGCACTTCAACTTCATCCTTCTATAAGTGTATAACACTATCATTAGTGTGTCCTAACCATGGCTCTAACATAATCCCATCTACAAAAAGAAAAGCGGTCCAATTTTCTTAATGACGTAATAGCAAACAAAAATCATATTTTTTCCTGTCATACTGGGATTGATTTTCAATTCTATATGTATTACTTATCAGAAGGTGGTATTATGTCATCGTAATGCAGCCTCAGGTGCCATGGTGACATACTCTTTAAGACAAAAAAGAAACTTCCTACTTCTCTCTAGCTTTGTGGAGAAAATTACTTCTGGTTAGTTTATTTTTGGTTAGTTTACTACAGCAGCTATCTGTTACGTCTCCGTAGTAAGTAAATCAGACTGCACAGAAAGGTGGAAGTCCTGTGCATCTTCTCTTTGACCGGTGCTACAGGAAAGGTGTCATCCCTGGAGTGTCTGTCTCCTCACATCGCTGCTCCTGACCATGCAGTGTCCCTTGCAGCATTTTTCTGTGGATTCCTGGCTGTGTCCCTTAACTCCTCCTGGCATTTCAACCCTGTTGGAGTTACAGGATTTTGCAGTATTTACAGATGACCATCTGTTGTCAAAAGGAGTGGGCTGCCTTTTCCAGACAGAGGTTCTTTTGGATCTATATACTTTACACAGATGCAGAAAGTAATACCAATATGTCTACACCAAAATCTACCTGTCTTGTCCAAGATTTTAAGGAGGAATGGCACAGGCTCCATGAGAAATATATTGACAAGAAGAAACCGTGGAAAGGCATCTCCCCCTTGTTTCTGTTTCTGGCGGAAAGTACTTTTTTACAAGTTATTTTTTGCACTTTTTTTTTTTTTTTCCCCTGGAGAGAGCAGTCTGGACCATCAGCAAACTCAAAGAAGAGGATCTAATTGATGTAATTATTATCAAGAAGCTGTGGGAGGATGGTAGAGAATGAGGCCAGTCAGGAAAGGACAGTTAAATATCGCTCTCTGGATCCTGGGAGGTAGCTGGATGATTATGACATACGAGTACCAAGTCCTGGGATAATCCTCCACCCAGCACTGCAGACAAGGCTGGTGGGTGAGAAACCTGCTCAGCTTTGTTTCTATTGGATTTTTTCTTTGGGTGGGTTTGTAAGAAATACTTACAGTCCAAGGTTTCTTTTCAAAGGAGGATCAAAGTCTTTTATCAGAAAGAGAAGTGCAGTGTCTGAGTGAGCTTGATCCACTGCCTAAGGCCAGTTGGTGTTGGCTCTGTAACTTCATTTATGGAGCAAGAAGGTATAATGTCAAGATCTAAGGGTTCTGACTAAGTATCTCAGTCCACATAAGCTGAAATGCACCACTTGCATTTCCAGGTTGGTTAAATTTTGGCTGTATTGTCAAGTACTGTTGCCAGACAGAATCAATCACGTCTTGCCTAAGTCCTCCTCCTCCCTGTCCTCCTCTCTTTTGTCCGTCTCCATCCCCATCCTCAAGGTGTCTCATGTTTTATTTGCCTCCTTGCTTCCAGGAAGTTCTTTTTTTTGTGGTGGAAAGTGAAGGAAATCCAGCTCATGGAGCAAAGTCTGTGTCTGAAGTCTTGAAAATGTTTTTTCCAAGTACACAAGGGAGAACATCCAGTCATTCTCACCCTGATTTCCTTTTCCTTTTCATCTTGCAATGTACTTTACCCTTTTTTTGGCTCGTGCACTGCCAAAAAAAAAAAAATAGTTGCCTGTGTGGACCAGGTAATGTTGGTCAGTTTTGTGAAATTTTTCCCTGTCAGTCAAAGAAGGAATAAATTCCATTAGAGAAAAGCTCCGAAATTAGTTTTGAGAGAAGTGGAAAACCATAGGACTTGTGGTAGTGCATTTTTTTACAAAAATACTTGTCTCAACGGTCAGATAATTAGCATAAAAAAATGAGAAAAGCTGTCAAGTGAACTTACAAGGAACAAACATAAAAATTTAGATAGCCTTTTACAAAGTTGTTTTCAGGATAAATGATAGATCTGAAAAGATCAATGTGAAAGCAACATTCTCAAGTTTTCATGGAAAAGGAAAGCCTGTGCCTATGCAGAGCACCAACAAACAGGGCTCTGCTTTAGCTCCTGCACCATCATTTAGGATAGCTTGTTTGGTTTTAAAAGGCAAGTAACTTCTATAATATTTAGAAGCGCAAAGAGAAATAATTCTGCTTTTAGTAAAGTAGATAATATAGCAAGTAAACTGGGAGATTTTGAAAGTTACAGCATACGCTAACAATATTTTTAGACAAAACAAGACTTGTACGTAACATGAGCAACATAAAATTATATCTGCTCAACAGGCAAATTGTTAGCAAAATCAAAGGCAACTTGATTAACAAACTTTCAGTGCATCACCAGTAGTTTTTAAGGATAAAAACCCATAATCTGAATGAATCATGTCAACTGTTCAGTGGCAGATGATCTGGATTTCGAAGTGCAGATGACATCTTTATTATCTGGAAATCCATGCATGTAGGGGGTACATGAAGGAATTGACTTCTGGAAGTAGTGTGAAACAAAAATTGTTTGCTTAGTCCTTAGAGTTAAGCAAGTAATCGTGTTCCCATTTCACAGGTGGAAAAGAGCGCACAAAGACACTAAACAGATGGCTCAAAGTTAAGCAGGTCAACAAAATCCGTGTTTTCTAAACAACTTCCACATGACTGTCAGTCAGAGGGAGGGGAAAAGTGTCTTCTATGAATAGAGAGACATCAGGAATAGACAGGGAAGAAGAGCTAGCATAGAAAAGAATAAATTACCTAAGGAGTAGCTCAAAGTGTGTCCATTAGCAATCAACATTGAAAAGTACGCTTCAAATGCCATATGTAATCAACAGCTATTTGTAAAAATTAACTTTTTTTATGTTTTGAGAAGGAAGTGAGATGTTTAGTATTCTTTTAGACCTCAATGCCTTCTGAATTTAATGTAAACTAGTGATAAGAGTCTGTGAAGACAAATCTTTTTTGTCTCAGCTGTTGTAGAAGGGGATCCTTGTCTGAAATTTTAGACTTGCTCTTTTCCTGCTGAGGTAAGTGACAACAGGATCTGATTCAGCCCATTCACACTAGGGACTGATACCATCAGCCAGGTTTGATTTCAGAAAGGTTTTTTTCTTTCCTCTTTCTGGAATTCTCACTATGCCTGAAAGCATGGCTTTTATTTTCATAGAAGAAATAATGCAATGCCAGTTTTGTCGCTTATCTAAAAATATTACCGGTTCCAAAAAGCCTATGAAGCCAGTGTTGAAATAAAGCATTATTTAACTTTATAAACTAATGGTAAGGTACATGTAATTAACCTGGGAATTTAAACAGAGATGAGAAAGTTTTCTCAAAGACAGGCAGCCATAAGAGGGAAACATCTTTGCTAGGAGTGCCGAAGTTATTTTCATGGTCTTGGGCAACCACAGCTGTTCTCCAGATGCCAAAGTATCTCTTGATGTGCTCCTGGTTGACTTTCTCCAGATGTGCTCCTGGTTGACTTTCTCCAGATGACAGGGGCTGCAGGCTGGTGTCATGTCCATCAGCAGATGGAGTCTAGAGGAAGATCTGACTCCACTCTTGGTGACTGAGTGTGCAGGGATTATAAGATAGTCTAGCCAGAAAAGGAGGTGTAATGAATTATTTTTTTTTTCCTCTTTATGCAGCTCAAGCAAAGAAGAAATTCTGGCATCTGGACAGTGTCAAACCCCGAGCACTTCAGGTTCTGCTCATTTTCTGGGCATTGTGACCACACGTCACCTCTTAGAGCACACTACAAAATTGCAATTATTGCATGATTATGGCGATAATCACACATATCTCATTCTGCACACAATTGTTTTTAGGACATACAAAGTGCACAGTACTGTGATCTTTGCAGTTTAAACTATTATTACACGTATCATTTTAACAAAGTGCATGAACAATTTCTGACAGGTAAGGTTTTCACGAATTTTTTTAATCTTGGTTCATTTTTTTTTTTTCTTATTTTCAAGCCTATTTTCAAGCTTCAAGGAACAGAAGCCTAATTTTCACAGATATATTTGCAGTTTGAAATTATTCAAGCAGTAATTTCTATGACTTATCCTTAGTTTGTAAGCTGTTTGTTTTGCAATTCTGATATTGAGAAGTTGTATTGTTTTACCTGAACGACAGGGCCATACCAGCAGTTTCTGTTCTAGACTGAATGAACATCTCAATTTGAAGGAGTTTCTGCTGCCAATTTAGTTCTATTTGACTATTTGAAAAAAGCAGGCATTTTTGGTCAATATTCTTGAAAAAAAAAAAAGAAAGAAAAACAAACTTACTTCCTGGAATTTGCTAAGAATAGTTAGCAATTTGCTCACAGAAAGCTCAAAAAAATAAAAATACAGTCGAGTGCTTTTATTTGTAAATGTGAGCAAATGTTCACTGAGAAAATAGTTTCCTTTACTCTGATATGATTATCATTCCCACTCCCCTAGTCTGCAATCTGAGAAGAACTACAAGATTCTTTTAGAATATTGTTTTTACCAGCTGGAACATTAACACTAGAAATGGTTTTTACTCACTCCATAGGGTTTAAGATTTTACTATACTAAGGATAAAATATTGTGATAGATGGCAATTCCTCTCAGTTAATTGCACTAACAGCAAAAAGGTTTCTTCCTAACCAACACTCACAGCTTGTATAAATAGAATTTTTTCAGTATATGTTGTAAGATACTAAAGAATTCCTCTCTTTTTAGTCCCAGTCCTTGGTAAACTGCCAAACACAATGAGGCATTAATTAACATGTGCCAGGGATTCATCAACATTCACAGTCGTCCTAGAGAGCAATTGCAGGCTTTTTTTTATTTTTCCTTCTCCTTTGCATTTCTGTGTAATTCATGGAATACTCCATTATGTAAATCAGCCCTTGCTAAACACCCAGTAATACAGGTCTCTTTATTTTCCAAGTCTGTTGTCGAATTTCTCGCACATCCAGGAAAGACATTTACGCTGTCGGGTTTTTTTCACATTCAAAATGCATTTGCAGGCTGTAAAGAGTAAAAATAACATATTTTCTTACTTGCCATCCAGCCTACTCTGTGAATAAATAATCCATAAACAAGAGTAAAGAGAGAGAGAGGAGAGAGGGAGAGGAGAGAGAAAAAGAAGAAAGAAAAAGAAGTGAGAAAAAGAAGAGAGAGAGAGGAGAGGGAGAAAAAAGAAGAGAAAGGAGAGAGATAAAAACAGAGACAGAAAGGAGAGAGAGAAACAGAAGAGAGAGAAAGAATGGAGCAAAATTAGATTCATTTTCTGTGATGTTGTACCAGTGGGTGTGGTAGGATTACCCTTCCTGTTAGCCCAGGGTGACAGCAAGCTGCTCTGCTAACTTATGTGAGTGTACAGAGAAATACTGAAAGTCATTTGGTATCTGGCTTTTACCACTCAGAAATGAGCAGTCAAATAAATCAGAGATGTAAATTAAATTTCAATTAGTCTTCAGGTAGACCTTATTTCCTTTATCTCCAAGGAACCCAAAATCTCCTTCCATTTCCTTCTTTGCTGTTGTTATTACTACTAATATTTACTACTACTATTATTACTACTACTACTAATTATTGTTATTATTATTACAAAAAGTACTTATTCTAATCTGAACCATTCTCTTTTCACTCTTCACATATGACCCCAGCACCAAGGAAGTGCAGAGATCTATAATTAGGTGGCTGATATCTCTGGAATCACATAATCCAGAGATTTGAACACAGTGTGATCCCACTGAAAATTACGTTTCTTCTACAAACGTCTGGATAGTCAGTAACCTAACTTTCTGCAGTACGTCTTCAAGGAACAAGAAAAAACTGTAACACTCTAAAAAACTAGTAGGATTTGTGTATCTAGTTTTGCACCTAGATTAAGAATTTTCCAGGTGTATAATTTTACAGATCTTGAGCTCCTAATTGCCTCCATGAGATACCTTCAAACAAGTTGTGTTACTGCAAATTTTGTATATTTTTCTTCTTTGTTGTATTGTATTGTAGTTCTGATGATAAATCTTCTGTGATGCACAAAGATGAGTTGTAAATGCTGGGCTAGATAAAAGTGCTGTAAAGTCTGGCAAAGGTAGGAATTAAACTCTACCATAAGCTAAGGTTTTTCAGTTTTGCCTGACTCTTGATGTCAGTATTCTTTATTTTTTCCCCGCTTTATGGGCAAATCAGTGCTGTATGAGCATACACGACATGAAAAAAGTAATGGGTATTATTTTCCCAGGAATTTCTGGGGGATTTGAGAGATGATCCATTAGTAACAGGCAGAGAGCACATCTAAGTCTTCTTGTCCTCTTGCACATCACCGGAAGAATGTAACCTGACAGTTTTCTCTCTGTCCTTTCATACTGCACGCTCAATCACCAAGTGACAATAATGCCTTCATAACATCTTTGCGTAGTGATGTGCTGCTCTGTGATATTCTAAAACACTGAGTTAGGTCACAACAGTGCAATAAAAAAGGATGTCAGTGGCACATCCCTTTTTCAACACGGACAAATAAAACCAACATAAAAATCCAATGTAGAAATCTACTGCATCAAGACACACAGAGACACTGAGACAGATTCCATTTAGAAGAGAAAATCAACTAAGCCAACATCTGACTCTCTCCAATTTGTCCTGAACGTACAGTAGCTCTGAAACACAACTGTCATGGTTTGAGCCCACCCAACTGACAACAAAGAACCACTCATTGATTCCTGCCTCCCTCCTTTTTGGGGCGGGGAGGAGAAAAATATAACAAAATGCTTGAGGGTTGAGATTAAGGACAGAAAGGGCTTACCAGTTATGGTCATGGGTGAAAACCAGAGAAAACGTCAATTGAATTTAAGCAACAAAAATAGCAGGGCTGCAGTCCTCCCAGCAATGGGCTGCTCCAGCGTGGGCTTCCCTCGGAGTCATTGCATGCTTCGGAAATAGCTCCTACTCATCATTCTCTGCTCTGACATGGGGTCCTCCATGGGTTGCAATCTGGATCCTTCACTACCATCAATCTCCTTATCCTGCAGTCTCACCACGGACCCTGGTGACACCTCAGCTCTGGTGCCCTTCTCCCTCTACTTTCTCACTGACCTTGGCAACCACATGGTTCCTCTCTCCTCACCTCTTCCTCCTCTCCAAGGCGAAGAGCTCTCCAGGATAAAGGAACTTGTCCAGCTGTTTTTCTCTTCTTAAATATGTTGATCACAGAGGTGCTGATTGGTTCAGCCTTGGCCAGAGGTGGGTCCAACTTCTACCTGAGGGAGGCTTCAAGGCTTCACACAGGAGTCACCCCTATAACCCTCCCCTCAAAAAAACAAAATCCAGACAAAACCCCAGACACAAACCCATCAGAAAAACTGTCCCATCACCTCACCATTTCTTTCAAATCAGGAAGACCAAACTTCTGTGAAGCAACAATCCAAGAGTGCGGCAAGGAATCTTTCAGCTATGTGGCGTGATAGAATATGTATCAATGATATTTTTTATGTGTAGTGTTCACCTACTCATAGTTATGAGACATAAACAAGACATCCCCCAAGTGGGCTGCCTTTGCCGTGAGTTAAAATGCAGAATCAATGTAGGATATAAACATTACGTGACTCTCTGTAACACTCTGCAAAGGAATTAGCAGTCTACTGCCCCTATTGAGCAGCATACTTAAGAATGCACTTTACTTGTGTATAGAGATGGAAAACAACAACAAAAAAAGTTGCCAGAACATATTTGAAGCGTCAGTATAATTTTTCAGTTGTCCAAATTTTTCAATTTCCTCAACTCAAAATTTTCAATGATTTTTTTTCTGAAGTTTTTTAATTCTGTCACTATAATTAGTGTTGCTAAAAGCCACAGAACCTGAAATCTCAGCATGAGAGGAATTGAAAAATTCATCAAAGAATAAAAATCACAGACTGTCATCATTAGATAAGTTATTTGGTTACCTCTGCTATTCAGTCTTGAAACTAATTCTTGCAGGACTGTATCGTAGCTCTCTCCCAAAGCCAACTTCATTAAAGGCAGAGGATCCATACAGTTTTACAGACATTTTTTCACTAAATCACCTTGAAAGTAAGAAGTAAAAATAACAGAAAAGACAGTCAAGGTCCACTTTCAATGTAGCATTTCCATATGCCGAGAAACTTCCGTGAAATGAAACAGAATTCATAAATTATGCAGACACAGACTCTTCTATGACTGGTTCTTTACCCAAAAAAAACTACCTTAAAGGTGAGACACAGCACAGAGCACCAGCTAATGAACACGTTGAGCTAATTAACTTGTCTTTGCATCCGACTGGTGCTGCTGCAAGGAAGTAGAGGTGGAGGACATACAAACAGCAAGGAAAAGGGGAAAAAAGAAGACCCAGGGAACTACAGGTCAGTTTAACATCTTGGTGACATGGACAATGAGACTTGGGGGTGCTGGTGGATGAAAATAGGTTGTAGTGAGGCAGGGAAGTCAGTCTCTTCTCCCATTTCATAAGTGATAGGACAAGAAGAAATGGCCTCAAGGTGTGCCAGGGGACACTTAGGCACGGGCTGCCCAGGGAAGTCCTGGAGTCTCTGGAGGTGTTTAAAAGACATGTACATCAAGGAAGGGAGGAAGGAAGAGCAGGTGAATGAGCCCGTGTTACCTCCAGAGTTGGGTGCTCATTCTGATTTACAGTATCACTGACTTTGGTGTTCAGTACTGGGAAGCTTATCCTTCCGATCCCCGTTGGGTCCCCATGTGTTCCCCGATCTAGCTGGGAGGCGTCCCTGCCCATGACAGGGTGGTTGGGTTAAAATGATCTCTAAGGTCCCTTCCAGCCTAGGCCATTCTATGATTCTATGAGGACAGGAGGAAAAAACATGAAAAAAGCTTTTTCCTGTCACTATGTAAATTCACAGATACTCCCTGACCCTGGGCATCTAAAACAATTCTGAGCACTCTCTTCTATAAAGAGTATGGAAAAGGAAGAGAATACTTGGAAAAGGGGATCAGATCCAGCAGTCTTGTCCCTCACGAATCTGCTGCCAGCCATGCTCTACGGTTTGGGTGAACCTCAGTCTGACTCAACGCACTTGGCATCCACTCAGACTCCACCTCCAGCCACCCTGGAACAGGTTGTGATTACTCAAAACTATTGCACCGCAACGACTGTGCTACAACAAAACACAGAGAAGCATAATCCGTTAGAAAACATACTGACCAGGAATACTCTTGAATTTTTTCAAGCCTCAGAGAGACAGAGATGGAGATAAAAGTATCCAGGGAAGCGTCTTTTTTAACATGCAATGAATTGGTAGTGTATATTTAAGCTTATGCAATCAGATATTTGCTGCTCAGCTTTACTGCCTCCTGCATACGAGTACATGAATGTGCTTATGCGTACATTTGTAAGGGATCGTTGAATTCATGTAATTGTATTTAAAGTGAACCTCTTCCTTGAAGGAAGGAAAGACATGTATTAGAACGGAAGATAGTTTCAAGCTATTTTCCATTTATGACATCCTTTTGCAGTTGTTCTAATCCTTACCATATAGCAAACAAAAGCACCTCAGAAAGAATTTCATTAAGAGAAAGGCTGTTAGTAGACAAAAAATGTGTAAAAATGCCTGAACAAGTAAAAGACAAAGTAATAACTTTTATATCTATTCACATTTTAGAAAAGTGATGGTATATTTATTTCCCCTTTTGCCAGAACTATGGTGCTTGTGTTTTGTTGTCTGTTAGGATGTACTTCTCTTCTTGATCTAGCTTGTCACCTTCGTTTTACTTCTGTGTTTTAAAATATAGTATGAGAAAAATAAGACTAAGAGATCAGTGGAGGAAATTTCTTTTACTAGGAACCAAGCAGGCATGGCTCTGAAAGTAGAATTTTAGGCATAAAATGAGCTCTATGACAATTTGGGCTTTCATTATTGTAATAGTAAAATTTGTTGCATAATTTTGCTGTGTAAGTATCTTGAATACCCTGATAAAAGTAAATAATTTGGTGTAGTTCAGGTCAACACTGAACATCATTCAAAACCTATGACAGAAAAAAAAAAAAAAAATGGCCACAAGTTTTCCTAAATTCAGCCGTGCTCTTTTTTTTTTTAAGATGACTTCTGTCTGTGAGGCATTCTTTGCTTTCAGACCTCAAGCAGATATTCTATCAGGACTAAGGAGCTACTTCGCTTCACTGTGTTGCTAAGTGTGCACAAATGCAAGGCCACGGTTATTGCTGCGATCTGCATGCAGATCTCTTTTAAACACTGGCCTTTAACACTTAAATTTGCTGAGAAGAGGGGAAAAAAAACCCAAAACAGATCAGTGTCAGCACTCTGTGATTCTGCCAGCATGTGGGAGGCATGGGGATTATGAGGATGAGCCCTGCAGATACACATGGGAACTAATGATTTTGGAAATTGTTCTAATTTGGCCATTCTGAGCAGACTAGAGGAGGCTGCTGGCCAGGGCTGTGTATACAACCTCCATCACCACAATGATGCACCTCGGAGCTAGTATGGTCCTCCTCCGGGACAAACGTGCTCCAATATTTTATATATTCCTGGTGAGCGACGTAAGAAAACACCCACTTGCAGCCCGCCATTCAGAAAGAATATTTCTGCAACGAAAAAGGTGTGAAAATTCAATCCTTTGCAGTACAGAGCCTTTGAAAAGTCTTTTAAAGGACCCTTTTTGTCCTCGTGCCACGTCTGTACCTTTCTCAATAGTGAGACCTGGTAAGAAATATAGTTGTGTGTACACAAGCGGTTGAGTAAGTATTGTTCATGTGCACTTTGTTCTTTTTGGCAAACTGACCTTGTCAAAGAGAGGAAAGCGACACACTGTGACAAGCTGGAAAGTCTGAATGAGCAGCGAGTGAGGTTTCTGTGATCCCACAATTTAAACGATGATCAGCAAGAATAACCTTTTTCTCTTTGCTGGGGTGATGATATTTAGGCAATGTCACTTGCTTGCTTTTTTTTTTTTTGTTATTACCGTTTTCCGATATTATAATTTTTTATGTTATTATCATTTTCTAATCAGACACTCTAAAGAACAAGCACAGTTCAGAACAACCGTACTAATTGTCACAGTAACAACGAAATAGTGCTCTGACCCCCTGATTACTTTTCTGCCAATACAGAAGTAATCACTTTAGAGTGGCATCTTGTTTTCAAAGATGGTACTGCTCACCGTGTAAGTCAAGAAATGCCAAGGACAGTTTTATTATTGCACTGAGATGGAAGTCCTTAATGGCCATTGGTAGAAGGGTGGCAAGACTTGGATGGCTGACACAGAGAGAAAATGTGGTCTGGTTTTGAGCAGACAAATAGAAAATAGCTGCCAGACCACCTTGCAGGGGCAGCTGCACAGTTAGATATTGTTATTTATCAGCTGCTGCTCTGCCATTTGCTTCAAGAGGGTTGCTGTAGGTATAGAGCACCTCTTGAAGAGTAAAGGGCCAACATGCATCAGAGGTGATGCGTGACATGTCTTGAGTCCTGACGGGTGGACTCTCTTTTTCCTCTCAAACCTGTGCCCTAGGGAAGTCTACAGGAGGAGGTGATCGTAGATTGCTGTTAGACCTGTTTCTAGAGTACAGGTAAAAATTTTAAATTTACCCTGAATACATAGATTTATCAAAAAGCATTGAGTAGATCAGATCTTTCTCAACAGAAATGTTAGCAGAAGCCAACATCACCTCACTCTTGTTAAACTCTACAGCAAAATTTTCCACCAATGGAAAAGAAAATCCTGCTCGATCCCACAAATGGGATAATACATTTGAAGACAGCTGACCTAAGAAAAGAGATAGCAGAGATGAAAATTTCTCAACATTTTTATTGAACTCATCATTTTTGCCATAGTTTTGCCAGAGTTTGTTCTCCATGTCAACAAACTCTTCTCTTTCTAGAGCTGTTCATCACTTCTTTTACTTCTCAGCACTACAAAGTTTACTGGTACCATAAATGGAGACATTATGCGAATTGAAAGTCTTTTGACTTTCCTAAACATTTGGGTTTAGAGGATTACTTTTAGGGATTTATTTAAGTCTCATGAAGGTTCCCCAGTCAGCAGCAGTCCGGACTGAACCTCCAGGAAGAGGTGTGTCCCATGGATGTCTTCTTCTGGGAAGGGTCTTCTCTTGCAGAAGGTGCTCCCACCATTGGGTTCAGTGGCCTTACAGCAATGGGCAATGGTCTGGTGTCCTCAGCTTCTGCCAATCCCGAAACAAGGGAACCGACATTTTTTAAGTCTCTTTGCTCACATGTCTCCTTAGCTGCTCAGTGTCACTTTCTGCTCTCAGTAATGGCAAAGTAAATTAACAGTACATTGATGCAGAAGACTCCCAATTGTGAGGCAAGAGTAGGGCCCGTAACATATCCAAGGACACAGCTTTGTTCACCCTGCCTGAATTTCTGCTGTCATTTTGAAATAGAACGGCACAGGGAATAAATCTTTTGGAATATCCTTAAGGAGTTCACCTGTGATTAATATGGCTGGTGAGTGGGTGGTGTAATTAATCACTACACCACGCTATGGCTGAAACAGTGTTGCTTTGAAAAAAGGGCGAAAGCTCAAGCTAAAATAATCCATCTGGACTTCTCTCTCAAGGCTCGTTTCCCCAGAAGTCCTGCAATAATTACATGAATACAGCAATATTCGTGTCTGTTGGTCTCTGGATTTTGTAAAGCATCAATCCGCACAGCGAAAGAAAAATCCTTAGAAAGTTATCATTTATGAATATCCAGTGTGTTGTGATACCTGAGAGGGTTTTCTTCTGGTGAAGGGAAATACTGAAGCACTACGGGTTGCAAAGGGCTGTAAAATACTGATGTTGCCTGTTGATCACTGCACCTGGGAGCTAAATATAAAGGTGTGAAAAAGCAATAGTCTGTCTAATGGGATGGGTAGTGTTTCTTTCGCTTGCTTTTTGTATCTTGCTGATGGATGGGAGGTTTTTCATGGCTTTTGGGAGTTTGTGGATAAATTTTGCTCAGAGCTGTACGTAAAGTATTGGAGCACTCTTCATCGCCTTCTCCAACTTCCCCACCTTCACCCCTGTCCAGAGAGCAGCTCCTCCAGCTCAACCCACACTTAGGACAAGCCTTCACTGCACAATCACCATGCCTCGTGCCAGGGAGGGCAGTGAGTATTTCCTCTGATGCACAGCCCTTGGTCAGAAAGGGATATAGGTCCATAGGGATTTGTTGCCTTACTAAACTGAGCTAAAGAAAATGCTGCAGTCAGGAAAGAGATGGAAAATAAATAAATAAATAAATAAATGTATAAATAAATACATAAATAAATAGATTAATAGATTAATTAATTAATAAACAAGCAAATAAAGAAAGACATAGATAGATAGATAGATAGATAGATAGATAGATAGATAGATAGATAGATAGATGGACAGATAGACAGATAGATAGATGATTAAATAAATTATTTTTCCAATTTGACTTGACCTATACCACCATGACCTCTTCATGCTGCATGGTGTCCTAGAGAGCTGGAAGCACATACACTCACATGACAGGCCCACATTAACCTGTACAAGCAGCGTGCTAATTTGGAAAGCATAATCTGAAAACAATCTACGGTCAGAGTAACCAAAGACAGATATCCCTGAATTTGTTGGATTTCCATCCTCTTTCTGTGTTTTCAAAGCCTGTTTGGGTGTTAGTTCCATTTTTCTAAGTTCATTTTAAGTTAGGTAAATAATCTGTGAAATTGCATTCCCTCTTATTTCTCATGATGCTTTTATCATCACAGAGAATCAATGTCGGTGCAAAAGAAGAGTTTTTGGAGGAATACGTTGTAATAATGAAAACATACCATTTTCTGTTCCTATTGAAGTCAAGGGCAAAACTCCTGCGACTATTAATGACCCAAAACCTGGGCATTTAGTATAACACCATGTGACTAGAATGAAGCAAATTATGCCGGCTCCCATGGGAAATCAAGTATGATCAGCATATTCATACAGGAGCGTGCACACAAAACCACACTACCACAGTTTCTATGAAAACTCTGTTTCTATTGCTCAGCACTGGGGACAGACCAGGGGTAACAATAATTTTTGACTCAGGAAAAAAAACCAAACTCAACAAACCATGTGTTAAAAGGCAGTGTTCCCTGTGTCACTTAGGGCTCCGCTTTCAAAGATGCTTCAGAGAGCATTCAAGTTTGCTGCCTTTTTTTCCAATTTTTTTTTAAAATCCTGGCATTGAACTGCACCCCTGAGCTCCCCTGCAAATATAACAGCAAGGATCTTTCCCCGTTGAAGCCACCGGGGCCACTTCTATGATTCGGAGTGGGAGTTTGATTGATGGCTGTAATTGGTTATTGCCATGGTGCCTGAAGATTGACTCACGGTCGTATAAATTTAGTAAACTTGCATCAGCAATATCTGAATCTGCAAGAAGTGCAGAAACTGAAGAGTTGCTTGCAGACACTGTTCAATACCACAGGTGGAAATGAGCAACTGAATCTCAATGGAACTTTTTTTTTTGCCTGCAGAATATTGCAGGGAAGTGGGAATACCACCCCCACTTTATATGATGGCAGTGATGACGCCCCTTTCTAGCGTTCTTGGGTAGCATGTGTGCTACTCAGGTCTGTTGACAGCATTTGTTTTTACTCTGAACCATGAAGAGTGTGGGAAGGTTCCATAAACACCAGGGGAAAACACGCACAGCATGAAGCGATGAAGAAGGCAATGAATTTACAGCGATGCCAATGGTAAAAAACAGCAATTATGGGGTGTGCGACTGGATTGTGAGGGTGACCACCAGCTCAGGAGCTCGAGCCCGTGGTGCAGGGGCTGAAGGAGGTACCTCTATTTCAGGTCTGCTGGATACAGAGTCTGCAAAACATGGTTTCAGCAGCTCTGCCTCCTCCTCCTTCTTCATTGCTGTAGCTAGTACAATAGCTAGTTCATTACTGTAGTTTACAAGAGTGAGGCTGCTCAGTGACTAGACATTTCATTAAATTGCCACAAGCCATCTGTCATTTAACTTGTTTTGATTTGCACAATGCTGCTCTGAACCGCTAAGCGAGTGAAGAGCTCGTCTGGCATTGTGTGCCGCGGGGTGGAAGGCAGCCCAGACGCAGAGCGAGGGACGGGCGATGGGAAAGCAATTACTCAAATAGGGATGAAAAGGGTTTTCTGTTTCTTTTAGCAGGGAGACGAGAAAAGGGAAGTGGGGAGTGAAACAAAATGTGCTCAGGAGACACAGAAAGTCGTGTGAAAATCAGATGAGGCGTTAGGAAGGACAGAAGACACTAAGCTGCACAGCATAAACCTAAAGTGACAACGTTCATAGGAGAAAGACTTTGGGTTTTAGTCTGAAAAAATAAATAAATCTTGGAATAGCTAGAGTTTTAGGAAAAATACTGAAGGCCAAGGACCTAAAATAATAGAAAACTAAGCTTCAGAGCAGGATTTTTGTTAACGTTGAGCTGCAGAAATCTTTAACAAATCTTTTTTTTTTTCTGTTTCATTGAGAAACCAAAGCCTACTGAAATCAGTAGTAGAAAAGGAGTACAACCACTTCAAACAGGCTTTTCTAGTTTTAGATAAGGAATCATGTGGATATCCAGGTTATAGTGAAGAATTTTGCATTTTTCTGCATTTCAGGTGAAGTGCAGAGCAATGGTAGGATTCTGTACTACCTGGAATGACACTCAAAATACAGCACACAGTTTTGATGCAGGGTTTGCATCCTTTCTGACTTTATGCAAAAAAAAAAAAGTCTTGTTCGAAGTATCTAGGTTTTACGTTTGTGCTCCACATTGGACATCCAGTTTGATTTGTGGCTCTGTAGGAAATCAAAATGGAGCAAAAATACTGTCACATGAAGCAAATTTGCAAAAAAACAACAAAAAAAAGGACATTACGTTAGTTTCTGAAGGAAATCAGTACAGTGGTTTCAGGCTAAAGAATTAATTTGGGAATGTTTTATTCAGTTACTTGTTGGGGAACTATTCCAATTCAGATGGTGCAATAAAATATTTCCCTCTGCTCGGTTTGGTCTTGCAATGATCTGCTGTCTCCTTGTCGTTGTCTTGAATGCACCTGGCTGAAAAACAAATTCTGTATTTTTTGCCTCAGTATTCAGACTGAGATACTGCTTGAGAGTCGTGAAGATGGAGGTTTGGGCTGGTTTTGAGGTTTTACTGCAGGATTCACACACATGTTCTATTACGTTGCTTATTTAACAGATAATTAACTTATCTGGATTTCCTTATTATGGTGTTTGAGTAAATGTTGATCCATTGTTGATAACAATAATTACTTATATGTGTGAAGTCCTCATTACCACCTTACTTCATGGTGTAAGGCAGAAAAATTTGCAGATATTGGAGAAAAAAAAGAGACATAAGCTATAGGAATGGTGCAGGTATGTGGCAAAGGGAAAGGTCACTGCACCAGCTCAGAGACCTGTGGGAAAATACACAGGTCCCAGTCTGGATCACAGTGGGAGCTCCTGGCAGGATGAGGCTGAAGGGCAAAGTGGTGGAGCTGAGAGAAGGGGAAAAAAATAAAATAAATACCTCTAGGCATCTACAAACAATACCTTAGATCCACAAATAGGCTGTAAAGTTAATCACTCCACATTATTTTCTGAAACCAACCAATTCCTCTACATTATGTACCAAGGGAGGACGTGTCTTTGTTACTGATTAAAGGCTGAAAAACGCAGCTGACATGGAGATTTGCAATTCGGTCCAGCCCATAAATTCCTGAGCCAACACACTCGGAGGAAAACACGAACATCTTAGAAAGCCAGGGATGCCCGCTGGCTCCGATCTCAGAAGCAGCAGGTATTTGACTCGGAATCATCCCGGTTTGTGAACAAATACTGGGGACATGCGTTATATACCTACTCCAGAATTCAGTGAGGAGTGGGTGTGGTGTAAAACTACGACAAAATTGTCAGTTATTGGTAAACACAGAAGTTGGGCATCGGCTGTCGGCAGCAACGCTTACCCACAAAGGGCCGGGCACCCCCGCTTGCTCCTGTAAATTTACGCTTCAGGAGAAATTTCAAGGTGGATTTTCGCAGTCGCAGGCGGGAGCAGCGCTCCGCGGTGCCGGGATGTGCGGCGGGTGCCGCTAGATGGGGGTAGAGCTCCGCGCAGCGCCGCGCAGGAACCCGCGGCACCTCCGGGACTTCCCCGTTCCCCGAGGGAAAGAGGAAAGAAATAGTAATTCTCTTTTTTTTTAAGAAGAGAAATAAAATAAAATAAATTTATAATAAATAAAGGAATAAGGATAAACGGAAAACGAAAAGGAAAAAAGGAAAAGGAAGAAAATGAAAAGGAAAAAAGAAAATGATAAAAAAAGAAAAAAAGGAGAAGGAGAAGGAGAAGGAGAAGGAGAAGGAGAAGGAGAAGGAGAAGGAGAAGGGGAAGGGGAAGGAGAAGAAAGAAAAGGGAAAGGGAAAGGGAAAGGGAAAGGGAAAGGGAAAGGGAAAGGGAAAGGGAGAAGGAGAAGGAAAAGGAAAAGGAGAAGGAGAAGGAAAAAAAAAAGGAGAAGGAGAAGGAAAAGGAAAAGGAAAAGGAAAAGGAAAAGGAAAAGGAAAAGGAAAAGGAAAAGGAAAAGGAAAAGGTGAAGGAAAAGGAAAAGGAAAAGGAAAAGGAAAAGGAAAAGGAAAAGGAAAGAAGGAAGAGGAAGAGGAAGAGGAAAAAGAAAGAAAAGAAAAAGAAAAAGAAAAAGAAAAAGAAAAAGAAAAAGAAAAAGAAAAAGAAAAAGAAAAAGAAAAAGAAAAAGAAAAAGAAAAAGAAAAAGAAAAAGAAAAAGAAAAAGGAAAAGAAGAAAGGGAAAGGGAGAGAAGAAAGAAAGAGAAAGAGAAAGAGAAAGAGAAAGAGAAAGAGAAAGAGAAAGAGAAAGAGAAAGAGAAAGAGGGAAAATTAAAATAAAAATGGAAGAGGAAGAGGAGGAAAAGGAAAAAAAGGAGAGAAGGAGGAAAATAAAAGGCAAAAGAAAAGGGGGGGAGGGAAAGAAGAAGAGAGAAAGAAAAAGTTTATTTTTTTCCAAAAGAATTTGCACACAGTCCATTTTTTTTTTTCCTGGTGCAGATTTGCTGATTTCAGTGAGGCTGCATCAGGGATAAACCTGGCCCAGTGTCTCGATACTTTTGCAACACACTTATTAAGCTCTTTAACATTGCCTGCACCTTTACTGTATAAAAAATTAACATATTCCAGCATGTACCATCATTTCCTCCATCACAAAATGTCCATTTAAAGGCTGTTTTGAACTTAGGATAACTGACTTGATTTAAAATAACAGGGAAAAATAAAAAGTAAAATGAAACCTCCTTGCTCAGCGGAGCATGAGTGACAAATCTGTTGTAGTTTAGAGTACATTTTAAGAAACTCTTAAGCTCTTCTAGAAAAATTACATATTCTCAGAAAAGGTGTTACACACCAGGAAACTGAGCACCGTGATTTATTTCACAAGCTGATGATATAGTTATGTTTGTACAGACATAACAGAATATCTATCTTGTGATTTGTTATACACAACTCCATATGATCTCCAAAGATATTTAAATTTACCTCTTTTTTCTAAAGCTTTCCTTGGGCTCAAAGTAGGAGTTTATTTTCTTCCTCGGTGCAAGTTGGAATTGTTTCAATAAATCGTTAATTTCACATAGTTCCAACAAAAGAAGAATTCAAAGCACTGACACCTCTAACCTGGCTACAGATAAAGTGAGATTTTTGTGGCCTGTGTAAAACTTCTGTAGTGCTTGGCATAACAAGTTCTGCAATTGGACAATTTTTGCATGATTTGTTATAATATGGACGCTTGATATGCACCTTGGGGTTTGGGAGGAGGGTGTCCCCTCTCAAAGATGTTTTAAATTAAATTACCACATTTTGTAACAGAGCCAGAATTTGGAACTTATGTCTGAGTCACAGGCAAACCAGCACAGTCTGTTTGAGAAAAGTCTTTCTACTGTGCAGCCCAGACCCTGAAATTGTCTTCTAATTTGTTTTTTTCAGACTAAGCCACTCAGTGTTTACACTTTTTATTGAACACAGTCTTCCTTGGTCACCTGCCTTTCTCTCTTAGTATCTTACAATTTACAATTCTTTATTTCTACAAGTAATGAGGTGGATCTTACTAAAAGTCTTGCAGATCTGTGTCAGATTAAGCGCAGCTGGGTTCTCTGAAGGTCCAGAATCGAGTCTATATGTCCAGAACCAGGTCTGTATATCAACCTGGTTTGTATCACAAGCGCATGATCTATGGCAGAAAAGTGCTAAAGCACCGTGAGTGAGTGCTGTTCTTTTGGAGTATATCAGGAATCTGGTCCCAGCGTCGAAGATTTTATCGCACGTGTGAGCCCTCGTATAGAATTTTGGGCAGGAAAGAACTTGAGGTTAAATTTTGTCAGATGACTGAACCAAATAGATTGAACCGAAATCAGTCATAAAAAAAACACGCCTGTGATGACAACTCATCAGGTCATCTTGAATTATCTAAGACTTTTCCACAAATATAGACATAATCCACAGCTTTTCACTCCTAACAGTGAATACCATTTCTCAGCAGCACTCCAGTGAGATTTAATCACCTATCTCTGCAAGGCGGGTAATGTTTGTGTGGAAACAGCCTGCAACAACCTGGCTGTAAAGAAGCCAGTGGTAAGAATTACGGCAGACCTGTTCCTCCAAACCTCAAGTCATTTTCTGCACAAAAAAAAAGGCAGGTACCTGTCCCCACAGAGGCACCCAGGAGGATCAGGCTGTAAGGCAGGTTTGTCATTACCAGCAAAGCAGCTTCTGCCCGAGAAGGGCCCAGACAGCTTCCAGAGAATTTGTCATAACCCCCTTTGGTGCCCGTGTAACACCCCAGTCACAAAACCTGCCATGGAGCCACAAATGTGCCCGTCACAAGTGGGCTCCGTGAGCATCTCTAGCCAAGCCAGCAGCCGCTCTAGGTATGTGCACGCACCTAAAACCAAGCCATGAAATGCAATTTAAAAATGCAAAGTTTTTCTTTAAATTTTTGGATTAAAGTGCTTTTGAAACCATCTTAAAAGCCGCAGTTGGCGTGATTCCTACCTTTGATGTTTATGTTTTTTACCCTAGCAGGGGCACGGAGCAATATGTTTGTGCCTCTCATCCGACCCCACCTTTGTGGGACTGGCCGGGGAAAAGCACAAAGAGCAGAGGCTCTAGTTAAGCTGATGATTAAAGGTAGGGCTATGAAAAGGAAATGAAAGAATCCTCATGTTGCACCTGTGCACAAATAACGTGAAATCTGCAAGGGCTTTTGACTGCATTAGCTGATGTTTTGCTCTGTGTTACACTTTTTATAAAAATAGACTTGTTTATTTGAAGTGTCTGTCTTCTGGCTATGAAGTTTCCTCCCTATATTTGCACAGCAGCCACGCTGATTATAAATAAGGATGGGTGTTTTTCTTTTCCTGTATGGTTTGGATTATTTTTGGTTTGGGCTTTGTTGTTTTTTGTTGTTTTTTTTTTTTTCTGTGTGGCCTTGTGATTTGATCGTCATTAACTTACCTTGCTGAATTACTGCTGAAAATTAACTCTGTGATGACCAAGTGCATATATCATATGCTACTGCACTGTGTATCAATGCATGTTTGTATTAAACCCTGAACTTCTCTTCTTGATGATGCTGTTCCACTAAAAATTAAGTACCTCTCTCTGCCCCTCCCCCAAAAAAAAAAAAAAAGAAATATGTCCAGAACCCAATGCTACCTTTTTATTAGGAAAGAAAAACCTTCTACGTTTTTGCAACTTTGAGGCAGTGTTACAGACCCTGTTGCAATTTCTTTTAAAAATCTCAGAATCTATTAAAAGCAAAATAATGTGTAAGTCCGATAAAGAGTGAGTTTTTAGCCAGCTACCAGACAGACACTATGTGTCAAATACAAATGAAGGCAGCTCTGTTGAAACCTGGAGATTAAAGTGTCCTGCTAAAGAAAAAACTAATTCCACTATTTTAAATACAGTATCTCATACCCTTAACACACAAAATATAAAATAAAAATTAAGCGACATAATTAATGCTTTTCAATTCTTTTCTGTGCACAGGGGTTGTTGTGGCTCCTTCATCTCATGACGTTGCAACAGCTGAGCTCAACAGACTCACTAATGCAGCTGTCAAAAACAGCACACAGCAAGATGAGGAGTCTTTTCCCAGCAGTTTTTCACATGCTTTTTACAAAGCACTATGCAATACTGGCACTGCTGGCTAGCCAGCTGAGCTCAGCACTGCCATAAAACTATGAACATCCACCTTGACGAGCGCAGCCTTTTTTTACGAAGCAGGTCAGGCTCGTTCCTCCACTGCATCGCTTCAAGCCAGGGCTGAGGGACTTGAGAAGGAAAGCATCACCTCTTCAAAAGGCAAAGTAAGCACCCAACAAACACAAAAGTGGGGCAGAAAAGAACAGGCTAGAGGAGCTCTTTCTCTTTTTGCTGCTGGTGAAAGCCACGGGCAGCACATTTGTCTGCTCTTCCCATCTGGGGCACTCCTGTACCCGACATCACCATGGCCACTGCTCAGCAAGGAAAGCGAGCCTTTGGCAAGCCTGGCTCAGCGCTGTGGCCACAGATGGCCAGTTATTCTTAGAAGTATCATCAGAGAGTGTTCTTCCTAAAGGAGAGACTTAAAAATGGGACACACAAGATAGAATGCCAGACGTTGACGTTTGCCTTCTGCGTGGCATCTCTCATACTCTGTGTGTCCTCAATATTCTGTTAGAATAGGAAGCACACAAGTACACTAATAACTGCCACCATAGGCGTAAAATATTAACAGCTTAGTTGTCTTTACTGAGGAAAAAAAAATAGAAGGAGCTTCTCATACACAGGACACCATGACTGCTGGCAAGAAATGCTATTTTTTGTTAAATGTCATTTACTGCTGGTTTTCTCCCCATTTGTCTACCGGCACGGAGAGCCAGGTGGTCTGATTGAGGAGACCAAACTGTGCTCCTGCTAGCACTGACGGCAAAGTGAACTGAGAGTGCGAAAGGGCTGGATTTCATTCAGGACGGTCACGAAAGGGAAGACACTGACCAGTCCATCGGTCCACGGCACAGATGCCAAATCAACGTGCAGTGAGGGGAGACAGCTTGGCTTAGGCACGTGCTTGAGTTTCAGCTGGGTAGTTGGGTTCATAGCACCTGCAGTAATCACAGCGTTGTGCCCGTGTGGGCAAGGGTCTTCCTCACCATGGTGGTTTCCCCCTGCTTTCTCCCCCAAACCATTACTGAACAGTATCCCTCTCCTGCCCTTTTCGGCTGCATGCTGCATGCATCACTTTTTCCTACTCGATGAATAATCTTAGCATAAGATCTACTCTAATCCAATCTGAAAGTTTGATGCTCTATGCCCAAAATCAGACTCACACCTTTCAGTTGGGGCACTTTTGTTCCCACTTGTCCCCTTTGCATGACAGTATTTATCAAGAATAGTCTATTCACATGACATTTTAGAAATGAGTTATGTCTCCTTCTCCTGAGAACAGAGCTGTAGCTTTAAGACAAGATTGGGAGTACTTATGATCTCAAGTATAAAACAACATTCATGGAATTTATCACAAAATGGTCATGTGGAACCTGGAAAGCTGGTAATGATTAGAGACTTACCACTGGTATTCATGGACAGTGGTTCAGAGGCTTTAACAGCTGCCTTCTTTCAGGCAGCACCTCCTAAATAAAAAAAAAAAAAAAAAATTAAAAAAAGAAATAAATTGTACAGGAGTAGTTAGTAGAAAAGTTAGTATTTTTAAATATATTTGTAACTCTGTTCATTTTCACGAGGTGGGTTACCTTCCAAAAGAGCTGTCATCTCACCTGGCTGAGTGTCACAGACTTTTTGCCAAGGAGACACTCTTACACCCCGAAAAAGGGGAGAGAACGGTGCTGTTTGCAAAGAGAAGAGTGAAAAAACACGCCAGGGCTCCATTTTTTCTTTTTCTCTTCTTTAAAATCTAGAGTTAAAAAGCGAAAACTGTCAGTTTGATCTCAACTATTGGTGCAATTGCTGTTTAAAAAAGTAAAAGTATAGACATTTACATTAACAATATTTCATAGTGTAAATATCAAACAACATTGATTTCCCTCAATTTATTGTACAATATATAAAAGTAGGGGTGCAAATACATCTGCTGACACTGGTGTCTTCTGCTTGTGTTGTCTTGGGCACAACAGTTCTTATCTGACCATTTCTGTTTTGTGTACTCTTAATTATAGCACAAAATTTTTACAATTTCGCTGAAAAACAATGCAAGAGTGAGCCTAACAGCAAAAATGCAGTTTTTAAGAGAAAAATGCACAAACTGACGTGACACAGGAGATAAGTACTTCTGAGAGAATAACATCCATGGACAAACAATGCAGAGTAAAGAATGAGTGCGCGTCTCCTCGAAACAGCACAAGCTCACTTTTGACATGCAAGGAATTCAATAGGGAGGAAAAACCCTGGAATTGGATTTAGCTGATGCAAACGAAATTAGCGCTAAATTAGTTGTCACATCAGGGTGAGGCTAACCACGTAAATGTTTGCTGTTATTTAAGCCACCACTTAGAATTTAGACTGCAATAAAAATATAGGGTTCTCTTGAGTTTAAGATAAGAACTGCATTTAAAAGAGGACATTATTCCCTCCTTTTGCACCTTTGAGAATTAGGTTTAAAATATCTTCTGCCTTATTTCAGCGTTTTTCTGTAATTATAGCTCACACATACTGTAGTTTCAGGCTACTCAAGAATCTAAACCAAACCCAGAATAAAAAACAAAAAAAAAAGCCACCAGGCTTTTCTAGCCCAGCAGTGTCCCATTACATCATCTCTTCGGATGCATTCATTCTCTCCAATATTGTTGGCTGTTTCAGGTTAACCACCAAAATCATTTGCCTGAGAAGCGAGGTTTAATTGTCTTACAACCACCTCTGTGAAGCACAATGGGGATTACAAGCACTCATTGATTATACTATCGGGTGGAATGAGGGACTCTCATTCCAGCGTGTCTCACTCGTTTTGTCACTGCGTTCTCTTTTGAAAGAGACCAAATGGGTCCCAGCAGGTGAAAGCAAAGAAACCCGAAAGGCCCCCTTTGATGAATGACAATACCACAACGGCCCTCCCCCCCATTTTTGGAGATGATTATAAAACCTTATTAAATCATGCCCCATTAGGTATTGATTGAGAGGGAGCTGAGCTAAAACCAACAATAGCAGCGCGGAGGGCTCTCATCCCTGGGCACAGAACACAGCTAAGCGTTACCATACTTTTGCCATCTGGGTTTTGGTGTTTAGGTTTGGGGTTTTTTTTTTAAAAAAAAAAAACCCACACTATTTACTTTTGCTTAAACCATTATGAAAGAAAGTCATACAATTACACCAGCTTTGTCAGTCACAGAGAGCCAATAGCTGTCCCTGTAGTACCAGGGATTCATCTTTCACTGTCACAAGAAATCCCACAAACAATGTCAAAGTTAAGACTTTTTTTTTTTTTTTTTCCTGACTTGGGGATGCCCTTAATTATTACAAGGCTGATTTTGAACAAACTGTGTGATGGAACAAATTAAATCATTTGCTTAAAACTGCTTCTGTCAAGTAACAAAAAAAAAAAAAATCCCTACTATTTTTTTTAAATTATACTTTACTTTAGGCTACTTTTATTACTTGGCTGTCATGTTACACATTTGTGAAATCCACTACAAAAATTCCCTTCATGGCAGTCATCTCAGTATAACTTGAATCTGCCAGCTTTTGAGAACACCACTTTAATAAGACTGTGTGTTAATTAGTTGTCAGTGGTTTATTTGTATGTAAAGGATACTGCATTTTGGACCACGGTAGGAAATGATGAAACATGAATAATCACACAGTTAGTCCTACAGGTAGCTTTCTTTGGAGTCTGCCTCTGAAGAATTCATTTACTTTAAATATTTTCCTTGGGATTTAATTTTCTTTTTTCCTTCCAGGTTCCTACAGGTGTTCCTTGTCACAGGCAGAAGATCCCTGAACCAAGGACATTGCTTAAAGAGATAAAAATAAAATAATGATGACAACAATCTGGTTTTAAACAGCATCGCTGTTCTATGTAATAGGTGATTCCTAAATTCATTAAACTGTGTAAACATTTTTCTTGTGAATTAATTCTGGCTACAGAATAAAATCATCATCCAGATCATAAAAATCTGAATGTTATCATTCATCGCTATCAAAGAAATGCAGTTTTTCTGTTTGTTATTAATAGTCTTATTTGAAGAAGTTTCACTACTCTGTATGAAAAACCTCTTTCGATAACCAAAGATACATTTCTGGAATGGCTGAAGTTGTTATAGGATGTCTGAACCCATCGTTCAGAGCAAGAATTGTTTTGATAGCTGTAAAATAAAATCAGAGGATTAAATATACTGTGTTCATCCTATGAATATGGGAAATAAAACAACTTTTATTGCTGAAAATTTTGTGTATTTCACTAGTGCTGTGAAAGCATCTAAAGAAAATCCTAGGGAAAAAAAAAAGTAGATAAGATGATACAAGGGAGTAGAAGAATTATGCTTTTGAAGCGGATATAAAGAAATTAATTAATTGTATTATAATCATATGTTTATGTTCATATTAATTTTTGATTGATTTACACTATCCTTATCCTAATAGCTGCCTTGCTGCTATTTACTATTTTCCATTTGTTTGCCCTCTCTGTGTCAAGTCCATCAGGATTATCCTGTAATTTCGTACTGTAACTTACATTAATCTAACACATTAATAAACGCTTACTACAATCCTCCCTGTTAACTGTACATTCCTGTGTCTAAAAATTACAAAGGTTGTTATTTAAAATGGAACCAAAGAACTGATTTTTTACAGCTACCTGTTCTGTTGGGGTTTGGGGTCTTTTTTTCTTTACACAATTTGTTAACGACAAGTTTGATAGTGGTAAAATCCGTAAATAATACAGAGATGAGATTTAAGAGAGAGAATTTCAGGTCGTGTTGTGAAAATTACAGGTAAGCAGAGTACAACATTTTGAACAGATTTTTATAAATACAGCTTGCCAGCTGCAGATCTTTAAATTTTTACACGCAGCTCAGGATGAATAATTAACTGCCTGAAATCTATGGCTAGTTGTAACTTAATTTAATTTGACTTTTCAGGTGCAAATGTTACATGCTAGTTTTATACTAATGATTACCTGTTTCTAGGTAGGTCTGTGCTGCCAGGAAAAACGTCTGACATTATTCTTCGTGTTGTAAGGGAATCTGGTAATTCAACCATCTCCAAGTGCTTTGAAAATTCTCTGTCTTCTGTAGTAATTTTTCAAACTCGATTTCGGAAAATAATACATAGGCACAGGAATAAGATTGGAAATTACTCAATGGTAAACTACACCAAACTCTTTTATTTCCATCTAGCTTCTACAAGTTGTTGGAAACAACTATAACTTTTAGCACAGTCATGTGTTAATTTTAACTCTTCTGTTGTATATTAACAATGTCCCTCAAAAACAATAAATTTAAAATATTCTACCTCTAAGGAAGAGGGGCTGCACTTGAAAGATTTCAAGCTGGATCATTTGGTGGGTTTTTTTCAACCTAGCATGTTAAATTATTTGCTGTACCTTAAAGATAGCAATAATGCAATGGAAGCAGTAATTTGATGTGAAGCATTCATTTTAACATTTCAGTAGTGCTTAACTTTTAGTGCTCTCAGGTCACCTGAGACTAGAGGAGACTAGAGTCTGTAGACGGTAGACTACTGTCATGCCCTGTTACATTGCTATAACATCAATTTTTATTTAATAGCTGAATTTGCCAATTAGGTCATGATACTGCTTCAGCTAACATAAAATGAGAGAAAACACTTGTGAGTTTAGATATTTAAGTTGCTTAAATATGTATCTGACGTTAAAGTGCAGGCTGTTGAAATAAGTATGTTTTTAGGTCTTAAATAAATTGCTTTATTTGCATTCACGGTCTTAAATAAATTGCTTTAACTGCATTCACAGAATTCATACAAATTTTTACAGCTGGATTCCATTATGACATATTTTCGAGCTGGTAAGACTTGGTTTATGTGATCATTCCTGCTTTTAGGTATATGAAGAGAAGGGCATACATGCAGACTTGCATATGTACACAAATATGTACGTACTATTTACTGATCAAAGTTCAATCAATTTGGTGAACGGACAAGCTTTTAGAGGAATTCTCACTATTTACTTTTATGAGTTGGGGTTTTTCTTAAGCTCTCTGTGTATTCCGTGGAGAAAAACAAATCTCTCTGGAGAGCCATTCGGCTCAAAGACCTCGTGATGGAGAGGACTAAACATCTCATAATGCTCCTAACTCAAATGGTGTTGGTTGAGCTCCTCCCCTCTCATTTCCCTTTCCCCTTTCCAGGGAGATGGGCACTCGCCTCACCTTCTTAAAACACACCTCCAGAACTCCGCCAGACTCCCATCGCTGTCTGGATTACAGCCCCTCCAAGGAGGTTACCATGTTTACTGGACACGTTTCCACGCACTGTAGTTCTCTCAGGACATAGTATTGCCAAAGCCTGGTTTCCTACAGTACACACTGGAATTCAGTCAGTGTAATCCAAAGTACAAAAAAATTCAATTTATCTCACCAGAGTCGAGTTTAATGTTCCCTAGATAACTGAATGCTAGACTAAAACTAGAGTAAAAGGTACGAAACGTTAAGTTACCAACATCAGCTTTAACTTGGATACACTAAAAGAACAATGCCTGTATGATGATGATGATGATGATGATGTGCCTTTTCAGGTATGTAACAGCTCTTTCCCCCAGGCTTTCAATCAGTGCAGCCCGAATACCTCAGACTCAGCTGCAGTCAGAAAAATACCTCCAACTGCAGTCAGAAGAGTAACTTCAATTTCCAACTCCTGTGTTTAAAATCTTAACCACACCATCCTAGCATAATCTGTGTGTTTAATTTTCTCTGTTAAAGAAATTATATTAACTTGATTGCACGTCTATGAACACACATTCAAAAGTGCCTGTTCAATTTGCATCCCTAGCATTGCATTCATGTTTTCCCCATTTCTTTTTTTTTTATTCCCCCTCTAAATTTCTTTGAGTCGCCTTCCAATGAACATTGGTGGCAATGAAGCATTTATCAGCTACCCTTGTTTGCTGAATAGATGGTTGTTCCAGTCAAGAAACTCAATTTTCATACATAACAATTACTTAAGATTGTTACTAATGTATGATAATATAAGGAAAATGTAGGCTTGTTCGATATCTTGAGTCATTTAATATCATTAAGTTACAAGATCTTCTCTTTGTATAAATTCCATAAAACTATTGTTGGTTGAGTATTTGATGCAAGAGAACAGGAAAAAATCTCCAAATGTTCTATAATGCTTTTAAGTACAAATACGTGTTCAGCTTGCTTGTATGTGTGACTGTCTACATCTCAGTCCCCATGCTTAAACCATCACTATTGTACCTAGAAGTTACAGTAAAATCTTCAATGTCTCCAATGTCAGGATGGGAACTCATGAAAAAAATAGTCAGGGATTTTTTTTTAAGTGAACTGTAACCCCTTACTGGATGCCTGTACATCACAGGTGTGTTCTGTCGGACAGAGCTGGTACACGAAACACACCACAACTCGGGGGCACCATGGTGATTTTAACATGTGAGTTTCCAGTACTTGGAGCAAGGGCTGTGTTTTGGTTTGAAATTATACTAAACTGATGAAGAACCGGATTTGCAGAGTGTGGTTTTCCCAGATGGTGGCATCCTTTACTCCTGTTGAAATCCATAGCAGTTGCAGACTTCAGCTCTCTTGCATAACTTTGGTGTCAGCTCAGACCTGTGAAGCCAAAGTTATTCTCTCAAAAGAGAAACAGCAAGAGTTAAGAACTATCTCTTAGGGTAGGTTTATTAAAACAGGGCAAGACCAGGCAGAAGAGCAGAAATAGCGTAATACCTCCAGGAAGTTGAATTAAGTTGTCTGGTAATGGCATGTGCTGTTAGAGTCAACGGTAAAAGCTGAGAATGCTTTAAGTGGCTCATTTGGTCACGAGTTTTGATATTGTTTTTTTTTAATAAGTAAAAGGTCTTAAAGAAAACACTGCTCAAAGTTTCACATATCAGTATACGTATTTTTTAAAATAGCCCAGGGATATAGAGAAAAAACATTACCTCTTTCTATCAAGAGAAAAATAAAAAAAAAATCCCACAGCTACTCTCTGCCCTTGTTGTACAAACCCTGTGGGTCAGCAAACTCAGTCCTGATGGCTTTGAAGTAAAAATTTGCTTTTTTTTTTTCAGTTAAAGGGATATCAGCCTTTTCTGTGGCACAGGAGCAGTGGATGGAGGGCTGGTCCATCGCTGTTACCGACTGTTTCCAGGCACTGACTGGCGATGACACCAGCGTAGATGGTGGATGCTTCTTGAAGTAAACACCAGTGAGGTCTTCTCTGTTAGAATGCAGAGGCAAGATTTCTAAGATGACTGTTTGGACACTGCCAGTGTGGTACCTGAGGACTCACTGCACCTTTCCAGTTCTCCATAAGCCACACACATACTCAGTTGCAAGGCTGCTGCATTTTACAGTTGTGCTTCTTTCTGTATCATGTTTAAATGGTAGGAGAAAAGATGTTTTCATCTAACTTTTCCACTTCCTTAACTTGTCTTTCTTTAAGCAAATCTACACAATATACCTCAGAGGGTAATGTTTATGTTTTAAGGACTGTTCTCATATACTTCTTGCAGCAAAAAGAATTACATGCTATTACTAAAATATCACCTGAAGATTAAAACTATCATAAGGACTTGGTAGTTTTAAATGATTAGGTTTAAAATCATAAATGTGTTACAAAATACATGCCAGTTATCCAGGAGTGAAAAGGGAACAACAGGATGCACAGACGACCACAAAACTGCTCTTACTTTGTTATGATAAAAGATTTACCTGGGTGTTGCATAGTGAGGGGGATCCAGGAGACAAACAAGCTTGGTTTCTCCCTAGGTTGATTAATACCTGCTTAATTTCTGGGGGAACAGGATAGATTGCTTCCAAGAAACCTTTTTTTTTTTTTTTTTTTGACAGAAAGCAAACAGTGTAACTTATCAGTTCCCTATCCTGTTCATCTTGCAGCCAGCCAACTTGTAATTGCCAACAACAAAAATTTCTGTTTGAGGGAATAAAAAAACCACAACTCTCACTGCGTTTTTTTTTTTTCCCCCCCACATCTTCCTGTGTGATAAACGTTCCTAGCAGTGGCACATTAAAACTACACCTTATCCCTTACCCGAAGACTTGGAAATAAAGTTTGTGTGAGAACTTAAGTTTGATTCTCAGCCGAAGGGCAAAGATGTCAGGCACAGAACGTTTCTGGGCAGAATCACAGCGCGGCTGCTATTCAAAGCAGTTGCTCTGTCCATTAGGGTTTTCTGTTTACAGGGGTTACTAACACACACACACTGCTTAAATGAGAACTGCAAACGACAGAGCGCTGCATTCCCTGCCATCCTGAAGCTTTATCTGCCACTCTTTCATGGGCAAACATGGGCAAGTGTCTATTAACTTAATTCAAATATTTCAAAATGCAGTAGAGCCTTGATGACATTTAAATAGTAAATAGTTGATCTGAACTGATTTTTAGTATTATTTTTTGCATGTATTTATTCTTTGCCGAATCCAAGCCCTTGTTTCTCTGGGGCTGTGAAAAGTGATTGAAAAGGTACTTAATTTCTCAGCTAATTACTGTGATTTTTTTTCCCTCTGTCCATTTACTGTCTTCCATACCTTTCCTTTCCTATTTCTCCCTCCAGCCTTGCCTTGATAATTGTCTTAAGCACCAGTGTTAAAAGTGGCTCCAGCTGGTGGCAGCTTCACCACAGCAATGCATTATTATTGCAAGCAATTTTCCCAATGTGCTAATTCATCAGTGTAATTTCATACCAAGCCCTTTTCTGACATCTTACAGAAAAAAATCTCCCTTCCCAGTCAAGCCCAGATTAAGAAACGGTTCATACTGCTTGAGGTTACACTTCAGAATGAGAGGGAAAAGAGGAAGGGGAAATAACGAAAACCGTGTGATGTGCAAACATTTCATCTGTCTTACGTATGCAATACATGATGCAAGGAAAGGAGAGAAATAGGAGCAAAATAATAATTTATGACTTTTGGGGAGAATCAGGGATTGGGGACACCTTCAGTCTTTGCGTCGCGTCCGAAGGGACTTCTGTGGGCGCGCTGAGGTGGCAGAGGATGTACGCAGAGTCCCGGGAACAGAATAAGGGTCACAGGAAGCCTCCTAATTATCATCTTTTAAAACACAGGCTTTCAGGCACAGACACATTTTGGGATAAGCTGGATAATGTTTTCTTTTGGAAAGCGTTGAAGTGTATTGACATATTTGATTAGCAGAAGCGATGTAATGCTGTACCACTGTAAACTCAAAATGAGATTTGAAAGCTCAGGGAAACCCTTGGCTGACAAAATGCGATGTCATTTTTAGGATGGATGAACTGTAGACAAGGAAATAGTTTAAATCAAGTCTAAAATACAGCAATTTCCAACTCTCTGTTTCAGAAAGATTTATTTTTCCTGTTCTTCTCATCTTTCTGTTGTGTGGGGGTTTCTTTTTGTGAAGTTTCATCTATTCAACTTCTAGCTTTTTCCATTTGCAGAAAACCTTCCAGCAGTGTTAAATTACATGATTAATATCAGTCATGTATAGTTTATTTTCTCCTTTCTTGTTTTGTCCTGTTTAAGAAATGAGAAGAGAGGATGATGAATAATCAGGTAAAAAAAAGATTCTTGCAGTATATCCAACATGGTCAGAATCCAAAACTGCTGCAGTAAATTTTTGCAAAAAATCCTACAGCCTCATATTTGCAAAATAATTTCCAGACAAAAGAAAATATATTGGAGAATAAAGGATTATTTTTCTTTATCCTTTCATTTTCAAAGCTTTCAAATACTTTTTCTTATGTTTGATCATTCAGTTAGTATGGACATTCAGATTTTTCCCTCAATATATAATGACAACTCACCAGAGAAATGGTGATAGACAAAAGCAATGTGGGGCAGATTAAAACCATATATTTACATAAGTGATGAGTAAGCAGGTCAACTAAGAAATAAAAGCAACTGAACCACATACGCAGTCTGATCAGAAAAAGACCAAAATTATACAGTTTGTGCTTGATGCAGCAGACATATCTTCTGCAACAGAGAGCTGCAGAGGCAGAAACGTTTTGAGTAGAGCTATCAAAATCTTGCTGTTAGTGATCTGCATCAGGGACGGCATCCTCACGCCCAGGCACAAAGGAGTGACCTGTCTGGCTCACAGCTAATTGCTAAACAAAATGGATCCATGGCTGCTGAAAATTAAAGAGCCGGATGTGCGCAAGTTCCTAGGTTGCTGTGGATGTGAGAAGACTAGACGAGCAAAAATATGACAAATATATCTCCCAGTATGGGTTTATATTGGTTTGTATTGGACTGTTGCTTTTATTGCAATATGGGCAGCAGGGAAGACCCCAATGCTACCTGTTACGGCGCTGGTGCTCCTTGAAATCAGCACTTGTGACTGAAGAGAAATAAAACATAAACACTTGTGAAGCGTGGGTTTAGCAAAATTGAATTCTTTGTGCCTGTTTTGTCGTGGTACCAATAGCACACACCCAAGACTGATGTAGAGTTTCAGCTAAAGAGTGTGTCTACTATAAAGAAAAATAAAAAATGGACAGGGCATTATTAATCACTGTGCGTCAATGCACAATCAGTTGTCCATCTAAAAGGCAAAAAAATCCTCTGACATGCCTTCTGTTTTAGGATCTTTTAACCCAAACTGTCCTAATGTGTAGGAGAAGAGCTGGACCAATGACTTCATAGTGAAGCACTGACTGGGAGAGCTCTCCAGCAGAAGTTTCCAGGCTGATGGCACTGCCTTCTGAAAACTGAGGGTGAACTTCATGAAAGGCTTTTATTTGTTGACTTCATTGAGGGCATTTACACTATTGTGAAAAGTAAGAAGGGTTTGGAAGCGCGGTGGTGATTGTAACGTCACTGAATCACAGAGTGGTTGAGGTTGGAGGGGAAAAAAATTGAATAGTCATCTTAACTGATTTTCCCCTTCACTAAATGCTTCTCAAATCTTAATTATTTTAATCAATTATGATAAAGCAATGTATCCAAAAACTGTAAAAAAAATATTTTAAAATTTTTAAAGGAGATTTTAGATTTAAAAGGAGATTTTAGACAGCCTGAAATGTCGCGTTGGGTCAACCGAACCCAGGATCTAAAGTTGGCTAAAGTAGAAATCTTGTTTTGGGTTTCAAAGACAAATGGGAGCTAATTCCTCTACTACATTTTTTTGACTGTACAGGCTGTTGTTTCCTGTTGTTGTTGGAGTTTTATTCCAACTGGACAAGGAGTAACAGGGCCAGCAAGCAGTAGTGCAGCAGTCTAATGCTTCTACCAGTGCTCTCTACCCACAGGAAAATTAAAATCAGTGCCATGAGAAGTATAACTAATGCAATTCAAACCAAAAAACGAGCAGCAGCTGCAAAAAAAATAAATAAAAAATTATCACTTCATTTTCTGTTTTTACACAATCCTACATTTACACGTGTATATGAAATTATGATGAAGTCGCCATTTAGCACAACTGTTTAAATTACGTGATTGCAATTTTCTCTCAGAAGCAGACGCTTTGTGCTAGGAGTGTTTCAGCCAGGTTCAATGGTGTTATTATCCAGTCTGGCACGTGGCATTTGAACTTGTGACCAGTGAGCTGCAGGAGAAGGAGCAGCTGACATTTTAAAAGATGCAGTTTCTTTTCCTGACGGATCCCTTGAAGCTGAGCATACGGTCTGCTGTGTATTTCATTGCTTGGTAATTCCTCAAATAATTTATACTGCGTAAAAAGTCAGGTGAAAAGGCAACTAGGTCTGTCTCCTGCAGAGAGACAGATTATTTATTCCTCTTTTTTTTTTTTTTTTCGAGTTCTTATAAATAGTTTTTGACACCTTCAGAGTTACAACATGCTTCCACACGATTTTCTTTTGCAATCCCTCCTTCTCTTTCAGCTCCGACTCTTTTCTCCGTTCTGCCAGCTAATTAAACACGTAAACCTGTGAGAAAGCCACAGTTTTGTTAGCAGGCTGACAAAAACAATTTCTCAATAGGTCTAACGTCAAATGTGTTTCAGATGCCTGAGGAAACCTCCTCATGGAGCATTGCATTTAAACCACATGGCCGTCACTTGAGATTGGTGATTACCTAAAAATTTTAAGGCAGGGATTGAGCAATGCATCTGCAGGAAGAGAAGTTTTAATGGATGCCCCGACTCTGGCTCTAAAAATGTGACATTTTTGTGCAGGCATTGGTACAAGCAAGAACCTCATGGAGTGGACACTTACAACATTATGTTTATTGTTGCTAAATAAACCCATTCCTGCAATTAGTAGGAAGCTGTAATGGAAGTGGGAGCTCACGCTGTAGCTCTTGTCACTAACTGGGATGTAGATGCCAAAATGATAATGTCTTAAAATATCTTGAGTAGATGGATGGAGGGAGAGACGGGCTTTCTTTGCAGTCAAAACAACTTCTGCACCTCATTCACTTCAAATATGTTTTTTGAGCCCTGTGTGCCTGAATCATTAAATACACTCTTTGTATATGCTCTGTATTTATAATGTGATCATTATGCGTAAGAATATCTTCTGTCTGCAGTAAATATAATTAATTAGCCCTGGTACACATAATTTTGTTTTGTGACCGTAAATCACTTCTGATTCAGAAAATGGTATTGTAGAAAGCCTGGTAAACTAAATTCTGTTTCACTTAACATTGCTACATAATTGAATAAAAGGAAGTGCTGGGTAAATGGCGTGGAAGTAATATATAACATGGTTCTTATCAAAATGAAAGCTATTCAAAAACAAGCCTCATTTTCAGTGATAAATGAAAAACCTAAGCAGAAAAAAACTACAACTATTTCCTTAGCTCTTTCAGAAAAGAAAAAAACCCATATTTTAACACAATATATAATAAAGATAATTTTAGTTTTACCAGAAACTGCACTTTATGCCAGTTATGACATTAGCTTCCTACAGAAGTATTGGTAGCACACACTGGAGTTTCATTTTTTTTCAGTCAACAAGAATTTACCTGATTTCCTCAACTTTTCCTGTAGTCAGAAGTAGTTTGAAAGATAAGGGGGAAACATTCTTGGAAATTACTCTCCTAAACTTTCAGTGCCTTCACTATTGTGATACTTCCCCAAGCAAGAAACAGACAGGTACACACACAGACATCTAGAGAGGATATCTAATATGTATATTTATTTAATAATATATTAATGAGTAACATCAAACTACGTCACAGTTCTTGCCAGAATCATGTTTAAACTGTGCAGTTAAATACTTCTTAAGTAAACTGGCCAACAATATCAGTTGATAAGATTTATGAGGAAAATATTCTGTGGCTGGCAGCTAAATTGAAGAAAATGAAATAATGGCAAGGGGATTTACATAGGCTTTAGAAGATTAGGGTTCACAAAGCTTCAAGAAAGCACCTGGGTCAAGCTACAAAGTACAGAATTATTTACCTGTGATGAAGACAAAGCAAAAAAACTCAGCAGAAGTATTCATGATACTAAAATATCTTGATTAATCCACAACTGAGTCAGTTCTTCACTTAGAAAGCAAGGCATATTTTTTGCACCAAACAGTAGTTCAGGAAAACAAAACTGAAACTGTTCACCAATTTCTGTTTGTTAAGTGCTTCACTTGTGCAGGAGATGAAGATCTTATGTTTGTGAGACAGTCAGAAGATATTTATGCGAAGGGTGGACCTGCTGGTCATTAATTTATAAGCTACTTCATTCATTACCAGGCAGGTTTAGGGTTGTAAAGCTATTTTTCACAGGTTTCCTAATTTTTATAGTTTTTAAGCTACCAAAACTTTCCTGTCTTTATAGCTTTCTGTTGGAAAGATAGCATCCTGGCTGTGTGCCGTCCTGTGCGAGACCAAAAATACATAGATAATAAAATTATTATATGGGTTATATGAGAAAAAAGTGGCAGTTCTACAACCTATCTCATATATACATATTAAAGTTTTATCGATAGACAGGATAAACCTGAAATAGTCAATTTAACCTAATCTTTTAACAAAATCAATCTCTATTGGCCTTTAAGGAAAAATGGTATTTTAATGAAAAAAAAAGTCCTGAAATAGGTGAGATAATTTATTTATCAATAGACAATCAATTGAAAGGCAGAAAGAAGTCGAAATATACATATTTTTATTTTAGCAAAGTACGTTGAACGCTTTAAGTCCTGTACAGTAATTCAGGTAATCCATTTCCTCATGATCAAGAGAAACCTAAAATGGACTGCAGGTAACAAAATTTGCCTTAGTCAAGACAAGATAAATCACAGGAATCTGCAGAAGCAGCTAAGAAAATTTGTGTCTGCAGAAGTCAGAGCCAGGTGGAATTCAGTATCAGGATGTGTAAATGAATGTGCTCTGGAAACAATTCAAGGACGGCTCAGTGTATTTATAACATAGCCAGGTTCTGATTGAAATTTAGGCATTCATGTGGGTAAAAAAGGCCAAGAAAACGCTGTAAGTAGGACAGCAAAAGATTCTCTGTACTGGGAATACGTGCCAACTGTTAAAAACATGTCATTGCCTCACTCAGAATAGCCTGGTTTGATATACTGTCACCGTACTGCAAGGGAAGATTATAAAGAAAAGCAATGAAGATAATGGAAATAATTAAATATGTAAAATTTGCCCTGTCTGAAGAGCTAATAAAAAGGCAGGAATGCTCTTCCTAAAACGGCGTTCAGTAAGAGACTGTGTGATGCATCACATAAGGGAAGCT
This sequence comes from Trogon surrucura, assembly GCA_020746105.1. Taxonomy (NCBI): domain Eukaryota; kingdom Metazoa; phylum Chordata; class Aves; order Trogoniformes; family Trogonidae; genus Trogon; species Trogon surrucura. The sequence goes on from CM036658.1 coordinate 3,271,803, forward strand.
GCATGTAGAAGGTGAATGACACAACTTGTGACAAGGATGTTAATTCAAAATGTGATGGTAGTGAGAAAAGTCTTATTTTGTAATGTGGAAATCCATCACGCTCCTTGTCAGATACCATGCAGGTTTACAGTTTAATGCAATTAAACCAGATTTGTGTGCTGGTATAAATACTGAGGTTATCTGTAGCTGTATTAGATAAGGTCTGTATTAATTAAAGGGTAAAGAGCCAAGTGCCTCCGTTGTCCTGTGACATTTTTGGAATCACAGCGTCAGGGACAGAGGCAGGAAGGGCAATATCCTGCACAGTCCTGGTGTCTGTATTTCTCCGTGAGGAGTGTGTCCTGGACCACTGCAGCTTAGGATGCTGACAGAGGAACATCTGAGGTGATCTGTGAAGGCACTGTAGATCTCTGTGGTTTTGTATTTAGAACTGGGTTAATTGTGAGAAAGTTGTTACTTCCAATTCAACCTGGTCGTGGCTTTAAAATGCAGCAGCTAATTCCTCTTAGCTTACTTTTTTTTTTCAAATCTGTTATAGGGGCTTTGAACAGTGATACTGAAATAACACTTCAAGTACATCACTGTGCCTAATGAATTACAAAGCTCTTGATTAATGGCACTTGTTCAACATCACACTGACAGCAGTATGAAGAACAAAAAAATGGTGTTTCTGCCTGATATGTTTTCTCCTATGAGGCACACCAGGCATCATCAGCACAGATTTTTACTTTCTTTTTTTTTTCCCCCTTCTTCTTTTAATTACCACTCTTTTTCGTGTTGTCTCCTGTTGTATTTTTTGCTTTGCAAGTCTGGCCTTTTGTCCTGCCCTAGAGCTTGAATACATCACTCAGGAGATCTGCAGCAGGTTTTGTTGAAGTGTCACTACTTAGCATTGACTCTTAAGGCAGAAAACCTCAGTCCTGTGTCCTGGATGGCAGAACAGTGTTGAGGAAACAAAAAGGAGAGAGAGGAAAGGAGATGAAGCCCCGAGCTAGCCAGTTCCATCAGCAAACAGACCAAGCTGCTGGACTAACCATCATGATGCCACCAGCGAATTGCAGTTGACTAGAGACATATTTCATGGCATGGTATCAGAGTTTATCAGAGTTTTACTAACCCTGTTTCACTGGGTTGAGGCTGTACAGTTTTACGGGGTCCCTAATCTTCACCAATTTGAAATAAATACTTGCTGAGCTATATATCACAGCCTGACAAGGGCTGCAGGATCATCCTTGTACGTACAGTTATTGCTTGTATTTCTTCTGCTGTTTCTGGACCAGGAGGTCACTGGGGCACACTGTGGGACTGGGAGGCAACAGCAATTTTTTCAGCCTTTTGTTGGACTCTTGCAAGCTGTTCACAGCACTGGTGGCATGGAGGATTTGTGCTATTGCAGCTATTTCCCCTCTCCAGCTTCGCCCTCTCTGCCCAGCAGCATCAGTGACACAGATTTTACAGCAGGGTTAAGCCCAGTTTCATCTGCAGAACTTCTTTTCCATCCATTACTTTGTCTTGTCTAATGAGCATGACTGATCTCTGAGAGAAAACTGCCAAGGCATCCCGGTCCTGTCTTGTCATCCTTAGGTATCTCCTATTATTGTAAAATACCCAACCAAGCCTGCTTCTGGAATTCAGTAAGAAGTGCCACGGAGGGGCAGAGGTGAGTTAAAATAGCTTTTGAAGGTAGACCACCTAATGGAGCCGCATGAGAAATCTATCTTTATGGGTTTGGGACATTGAGCTTCACTGAGTACTGGGAAAGGATGCTTCACCTTGGCATACAGTACTGGCAAAGGAACACACTACAGAAGAAAGTAGGAAGAGGGTGAAAGCCACAGCAAAAATCATTCTTTTTTTCCTTGGCAGAGCCTGTGGACTTCAAAACGATTTTTATTAGTCTAGAGATATTTCCACTGCTGAAGCAACACTACTTTATCTGCAGTGTCTGGCAGAGTAATATCCTTACCTCCTCTTTATTCAGCTGAAACACTCAGGCCTTGATTTCCAGCAAGGACATCTCTTTGGTGGGTGCAGTTTCACACTGGCCATGCACACCAGCTTTTCATTGCAACTAAGAGACAGGTGCAGCAATGGTGATGCTTCTTCCATCAGGCATTTCAGTCTGTGACATTTTGGTCCCCTTAAAACAGAAAAAGCTGTTAAAAGAAAAAAAAAAAAAAAAAAAAAGCGCCATAAAGCTGAAGCACAAGCTCCAGCCTTGCCTTCATTCAAAGGTGGGTGTGACCTGCACGTGGACCTGAATCTTGTCCCTTCTTTCTGTCACTGTGTTGTATGGTTCTTAGTAACAACTGCGTCAGTTTCCTCTTCCAAAAAAAGAGCAGTATCGTCAAACCTCCTTAGAGAGAAGCAGTGGGACCTCATGGAGCGAAAAAACGACTCTAAGGTCTTTGAGTTTTGCAGTCCATAAAAAGTCAAAATATTGTGAGCCTTACAGCCTCAAAAATGCATTCTCCTTTTCATTGCCACAAGGAACATGTCACGTTTAAATACTTACAAGAGACAGAGGCTGAGAGCATGGCTTAACAGAAAAAAAAGAGGGTTTTTTTTAGATGTTATCAACTGCACCATCTAGCTGACTGTTGTATTTTTGAAGGAATGCACAGAAAGATGGGAAATCGTAACCGAGCAATGAAGAAGAGCAGGACTTGTGAAGGAAAATAAAAGGGCATTGCATGAGGAAGCAGTACAGTGCACAATGCCCCATTGAGATATATTTTTGGTTATTTTTTTATTAAAGGTGACAACTTACATGTTGAACAAACAGTAGTTTCTGGGTGGCTACTATGGTCACCCACAGGCAGAAATGATGGTGGCAATTTTACCTAGAAGAGTTGAGACATAACTCAGTGGTAGAGAATTGCAATCCACGTATTTAGTTACAGGGATGAATCTGAATACTGAATTCACAAAGTCTCACAACTGTCTAACAATGTCTCTCTAGTTTTCTGTAAAAAAGGATTCTGGATGAGATTCATCTTTGAAGTACTTTTCATTTGCTGAGACGCCTGAGTCCTTCCTCGACATGCTATTGCCAAATATAAGTATTATTAGACACTGGGTTTTCATTACTTCCCCCCCCGCCAAGAAACCCTTATTTGTTTATTGATTTATTTGTTTATTTTAAGCTATTTAATGTACACAATATGTTTTGACTTCCCAACAGCACCTCGTGCTGTGATATTAACCTGCCTTTAACAATGCTGTGCATAAGAAACAGTTTTCAATATTCGTAACTGCCTCTGCTGAAATTGCCGGAGGCTGAATTTTGTCTTTGTGGAGACCCTTTTGTGCCGTGCCTTCAGTGAAATTGCAGGCTATCGGGACGTACAGGGTTTTTATCAATACGCCTACAGGAGCACCCACATCGTAGGATATCTGTAACATGCCCTAACACAATAAAAGGATTTTCCATCAATAGATGCCTTTATCATGGAAACGAAAGATCAAAACAGGGAAAACTTTAACATCACCTGCTGACAGCGATTTAGGGCATATCGAGTATGCTTGAGCTTTCCCGGTGTTCATCTTCAGACACTTACAGCAGTGCTTTTCTTTTTGTTGTGCTGGATTTTCTCTGTGAATACTCCTTGGATATTGTCAAGATAAAAAAGGTGTCATGTGTTGTTGACTGATATGTAGGTACGGACAAGAGCTGAGTGAAAACAGACCAAAGAACTGCTTGTTGGAGACAGAAGGCAGATTTGAGACTAGAAACCCACTTTAGCAGCCTCTGCTAGCAGAAGCAGCTTGCCAAAACCTGGGGTTTAGAAGAAGCTCAGGGGACTGAGTGCTTTAGTAAGTGGCATTACCAAACCTTGGGGCTCCTGATTCAAACAGGGCCATAAGTAGAATGAGATTGAGAGAATGCGAACAAACAGAGGCATTTTCTTGACCTTCAGAAGAAGAGGCAGATGATGCCCGTTTTACCCCAGGGTCCTCGCTCTGCCTCCTCTCTTCTCCTCCACCCTCACCACGGGCACCTTTAGGAGGTGGTAGTTCCTTTCTGTGTTCTCCATGCAGACAGACACAAAATCACCTCATTCAGCATCTGTATTTTTGCAGCAGCTGGCAGATTCAAAGCAGAAAGAAGCCCTGGTGTTGAGACAGAAAGAGAATGTTAAACATGGGCCTTATGTGAGGAATAATGATTCAGGGAAGGGGAAGAAAACAAACAAACCCACAACAAACAACAGAAATTGCCCAATGCACATTCTGTCCAGACAGAAAAAGAGTTTTGGTTGCTTTCTTTGAAAACTGGTGTTGTTTGAGATGCATAGTAGAAATTTGTAGCTCCTCTACCGACAAATTCAATGCCTGTTCATGGAGGGCAATAGGTATTTCTAGCAGGTATTAATTACAGTTGCCGGACAACACTTATAGCAGATCAGTACATTTATTTTATTTTGTGCTAGGTGAACAAAAAAAAAAAAGCAAAATGAAATGTATGTGAGTGTCTGGAGTCTTCACTGTGAGTGAAGACAATTTTTCACCAGTGAAGCTGCTTTGCACTCAGTAAAAAGAAAATTTGTACATTACGTCAGCTAAAGACAGCTGAAGTTCAGAGAACCAGCTCCAGTTCCCATGATGCTTCTTTGCAGGATGCTCTTTAAGAGCATTTGAGAAAATTCTCAGGAAAGAGCCTGTAGAAAAGAAAACTATGTATTCCATTTTGGAAGAAAAAGAGCACAAGAAAAGAAATTCTAGCTGAGAGCCCAAGCTGGGTGTGTGTTGAATATTTTAGAACTACTCACTCTGCTTTCTTCCTTTAGCAAAAAAATAAATTTATTTTCCAGAACAAAAGAAGTTAGCAAATCATATGAGGAGAGACACCTTTTCTTTATTATTCTTTTTTTTTATAAGGGAAAGTTTCAAGATTGGAGATGCAATTTCACTGTTTTTCAGGGAAAGCATTTAAACTTCAGTGAGAAGCTGTAAAAGGGGAAGAAAGGAAAAAGGGAAAGAAATCCTTATCTATAAAGAACTGGGATGAATTAGCAACTGTGTCCTGCAATAAGCCCTTCCCTCCGCTCCTGGCTCTCTGGCAGAAGGACCTGTGGGAAGCCAGTCGGTAGCGAGAGCGTTGCGCCTGCTCTGCAGTGGCAATTCCTTGAAAATTGCTTGACTGCAGCTACAGACAGAGCTGTGTATCCCCTCAGGCTCTACCGTCATTGTGACTGGCTGTACTAGGATAATGCCACGGCACAAGCAGCAATCCAGATGTCGCACAGGATTTTGGAGGAGGGGGGTGATGGGCAGGACCTGGTTTCATCGCCAGGCTCTGTATCACATTCCCACAGATGAAAGCAAGGAGGGCAGCTACAGGCAACAACTCTAAAATCAGTACAGCTTCCCACCCAGCCCTGCCTCCGCCACCCTTGGGAAGGCAGAGCAATGAAATGGTGGCTGTATTTCCACATCCATGTGGGGCTGACATTGTGTGATGCTTCCCCTGCCCTCCTGCTCCACACACACATTTTCTTCCATGATGGTCAGGCAACCGTGTGTTTTGGTGTCCACTTCCACGAGGATGCCTGTCATCTTCAGTACAAAAGAAAGACTAAGGAATTATCAAACACCACAAGTTTTTTTTCAAATTTGGAGAAGCACAGAGATACAACGGTGGAAGGTGACATAAGGAAACCTATAAACTGTTAAATAACTACAAATAAAACTATTACGGTAACAAAGTTGATTGTGATGCTCGTTCTTATTTTCCCTTTCTTTATTCACAGCAATGTCTGCTCTCTGGCAATCAAGTGATGGACATATACGCCAACTGCAACCTCAGTCATTTGCATCAATAGAGTTCTTTCCCTTGATGGTGTAACATACCTTATGAACAGTAGGTTTTAAAAGCAGAGATACGATAGAAAGCAAATACTAGAAGACAGAAAGCTAAGGAAATCAATTTTAAAGGTTCTGATTCAGGGTCTGTGCACTTCAGTGTCCTCCAGACTCCTCACTGAGGTATACCTTCCCCATCGGCTGGTCCTGACAGAAAGTCTCAGCTCTGCCCTGCTACCTAATTTATTCAAATCTGATCTGGATGTTAAAGAGGCTTTGACTATTTTCCCTCTTCCTGGGAACTAATCTGGTCATCCTTACCAAAATCAGTTTCTTTAATGCAAAATGATGTCTCAGGCTTCTAGGGAAAATGCTTATGTCACCTTAGGAACACGATGTTCGATAACATGGTCCTAGAAACTGTGGCTGAAGAATCTGCACAAACAGCAGTAAAGAATCTCAACACAATGTTCACCTGTTCTTTTTTTCACATCACCACCTAAAAATAATGGTTCATCAGGACATTGCTTAACTCAGTGTCGTGGAGACAGTGGAGAAGAGCGCTCCCATGTCTCTAAACGTGATAAATTCACGCAGGTGCCACAATTAGATTTATTAATAAAGAGAAGTGCCTCCAAAATTAAAGGTTCGGGTATCAATTGGAGAAGAGCGAACTACACTACACCCACCCTAACCAAAGAATAATGATCCGGATCCTAATACGCTCACCTTATACAGATGAGGAGCCTCAACCCCAGGGACAAAAGTCCTTAGGCGGGGTCCCACCTAAGGGGGGAGATTGAGCACCCCTGCCTGCAGAGCCAGCTGTCATGGGGGAACTCCCGCAAGAGGGCTGCCAGCACCCCATTTTAAAGCCTCAGTCGAGCTGACTGTGGTCAATCAAGCCATACTGGCCTCTCCTTGGCTGCCAGCCATCTTCCCGGGAGTGTCCCTCACGGTGATGGGTCATTTCTGAGTCAGCCCAGGTTTCCAGAAAATTCTCTGAAATCTGCCCAGCAACTGCTGACTCGGGGGTGGGGGGGGCACTCCCGACCAACGGGGGGAGGATGCACCTGCCACACTCAGCCAGAAAAAAAAGCGGTTCTTAATATTCTCTTGGTTTTGAGAAACAATTAAATCTGTATGTCTGATTCCATAAAAATAACTGAAGAGTTTTGTGAGTTCTTCAGCTTTTGCATCTATTGCATTTTCCCAGGTTGAACGTAAAAACATCTCCACATTCCTTGAGAAGCAAACGAACAAAACAAGGCAGCTCCTGCAGTTCTGCAGCAGCAGCAGACAAAACAAACGTGAAAGCAGGGAACGAAGGGAAGAAAGGAGGGGAAGAAAACCTTAAGAAAAAGAGATGTTTAATATTGTCATATGGCAATGAGAGAAAACCCCAAAACAGATGAGACATGTTCCAATGTTTCTTTTATTTTATGTTGGTAGCAGCTACACGCAGGGTGATTACTTTGATCTCGTGTCAATGCGGGACCTCAGAGGGCTGCAGGACCTCTGCCGTGATCAGCTCCTTGTGGCCTGAGGTTGCCTGGAGGAAATCTGGCATCTTTGCTGCTGGCGCTCACGTCTCCCAGAATTAGCCAGACTCTGCTCCTCAGGCCTCAGAGCTCGCCCCTCGTGGTGGTGGCGGATCCCGCTTTGCTGCTCACGCTGCGGTGGGCGCGGGACCTCCACCGCGATCGGCTACTTGAGTCCTGCCGATTCCTGGAGGAAAGCCGTCCTCCTTGCTGGTGGCGATCACCCCTCCACGAGGAGGTCGGGACATGGCGTTGCTGCCTTGGAGCTCGGCCCAGGTCGGGAGCAATTTGCTGAGCCCTGCTCTGCTGCTGTCTCTCTGGGGCCCTGGCCTGGCCACTGCCATAGGATCTGCCAGTAGGGTTGCCATGCTGGTGGCCTAGGCCAGGCTGCTGGCTCCTTTCGCCAAAGAGAGACTGAGATGTCCCTTCTGAAGCACTGTGGGCAGAGCTGTTGCCCTGCGGGAAGCGGACCACCGCACAGATACCCTCTGCCACGTCCCATGGGATGGACTGGAATGGGAAATGGCAGATAGGGCACACCAGTCTTATGTCAGACCAGTCGACTAGGCAGAAAAAACAGAAAATGTGCCTGCAGCCGTCCACGGAGGCTGGGTAGATGATGGTGTCCGAGCACATTGGGCACTTCTGGTAGTCCGAAGGTTCCAGTGGCAGTGCCTGGGGCACCTGGTCAGTGCCATCAGCAGGAGCAAAGGTGCCGTTTCCTTGCGCTCCTTCCTCCGACGCCATCTCGTGCTGAAAACACAAGAGACAGAAAGAAGCTGAGGACCTGTCCTAGAGACACCAGCAGCACCAAGCAGGAGAGCTGTGGAAGGGAAGCGCTGAAGGTTGCCCGCTCTGCCTGGGGCCTGCGCTTGTGCTGCCACAAAGTCCCAGGCCCGCCCTGGGACAGACGGGTGACAGCAGGGGCGCCTTTGCGTGTTTGTGCTCTCAGGGCTGGCTTGTGAGTGACCTCTCCAACACACTTGCGGGCAGGAGCTGGGAAGGCAGGAAAGCAGTTCCCGGCTGCGCAAAAACTTGCAGCTACTATACCCAGTGAAAGGGCGTCAATAGTCTTTACTAGGGTTTCCCAGAATTATTACTATTGCTGCTAAAAGAGCTGCTTTACAAAAGAGACACAGCAGGTGGTTCTCCCACAACAGCAATAGCAGCAGCACTTAGTAGTAGTGGACAGGACATATAATACAATACTGGGATTTAGAAGGCCCTGTGTGTGCAAAAACACAGCCAGGACAAGGGACAAAGTTACAACGTATTTATCCCCTGACCCAAATACAGTATGGTGCTATTTTGTGTTGTGGATGGGTCCATAACTATGTTCCACAGCAAGGCTTAAACGTTGAGGTTACAAGATGCACTCTACAATGAAACCCTGTTGTAAGTGGGTCCCATGACACAATTGTGTTGCTACTGTAGAGAAACTCCAAATAAGGTAGATGTCGTCTGACACCCTACTCGCTGCGCCAAATAGTGTCGTGGAGACAGTGGAGAAGAGCGCTCCCATGTTTCTAAAGATGATAAAGTCACACACAGGCCTAAATTAGATTTATTAATAAAGAGAAGCGCCTCCAAAATTAAAGGTTCGGGTATCAATTGGAGAAGAGCGAACTACACTACACCCACCCTAACCAAAGAATAATGATCCGGATCCTAATACGCTCACCTTATACAGATGAGGAGTCTCAACCCCAGGGACAAAAGTCCTTAGGCGGGGTCCCACCTAAGGGGGGAGATTGAGCACCCCTGCCTGCAGAGCCAGCTGTCACGGGGGAACTCCCGCAAGAGGGCTGCCAGCACCCCATTTTAAAGCCTCAGTCGAGCTGACTGTGGTCAATCAAGCCATATTGGCCTCTCCTTGGCTGCCAGCCATCTTCCCGGGAGTGCCCCTCAGGGTGATGGGTCATTTCCGAGGCAGCCCAGGTTTCCAGAAAATTCTCTGAAATCCGCCTAGCAACTGCTGACTCACAGAGGGGGGGCACTCCCGACCAATGGGGGAAGGATGCACCTGCCACAATCCACCCCGTGACCACAGTCATCTCGACTCTCCTTGATGTGCTGGTGCAGGCACCTCTTGCCTCCAGGTTCAAAGGGGGTGCAGTCTTGGTTAGGACTAATCACTCCAGATCATCATTCCCCAGTCAAGACTTGGTTTACAATAGAACATAAGGCACTTTCAAAGTGCTATAAATGGTAGCACTAAGCATATATCAATACTCAACAAAATGCTAGGTAGATAGATTCCTCAAACATTGAGGTATAACATTAAACCACCTCCCAAACACCAAACATATATGAACGTCTAATGGAGTTAACAACATGCAAAATCACAACAACGGGTTATTAATGTGTGCTGCTCTCCCCACCCCGACAGTCCCCAGAGGCTATCCAGAAGGTGGAGAGTAGTCCATTCAGTAGTATCTTTCTTCATCTTCACGTCTCCTGAAGAGCTGAGACACAAACTCCTCAGTTATAGACCCTTGAAATGCCCTGTTATAATATAACCTGGCCCAGAAAACCCAACATATTGAACTCCCTTCAGCCAAACACTTTTCATTGCGGCAACAATTGCCCCTGAGTCCTTGCCGTGTTAGTCTACTGAGTCCACATATGCATTCAGGACACAGGCACTACATCCATCTGCTGACCAGCGCAGCACTTCACATCCACCTTCTTCTGGTAGTCGTACGGGTCTTCCCTCATTGTCCTAAAAGAGAACACAGAAGTGGACCTCAGCCCTTCAGGGCTGGGCTTTCAGGTTAGAAATCTGGGATTATCCACCGGACACTAATACAGTGTGGTTTTCCATTTCTGTCTAGGGCCTCCCAAGCATATAAACCTCTAGGTTTCACCGGAGTCATGGGCACAATGCCTATCGAGGGCAGCTTCACCATGATTGGTTGTCCCACACATATGTGTGATGGTACCTGGCTTGGTGTATTGTCCGGTTCAGAGTTATTGTGCATTCTTCGTCTAGGGCTAGTGCCCAGGAGTGGTTCTGATAGACAGAATCTTTGGACTTCCAAAACTTCCCCAGTGGTTATTGATGATGAAAACTGCTTGGGCCAACCATGTGTCCCAGTTAGATGGTGAGACAGCAGCACGCCGCTTAATCAATCCATTAGTGTGTTCCACGATCCCATTGGCCTGGGGGTAATAAGGTGTATGAAACACCCATTTAATACCTTCCCCTCGGGCCCAGTCTTGAACCACTGTGGCTGTAAAATGTGACCCATTGTCTCTTTGAATACTTTCAGGTGTAGGTAAAACACTAAACCACTCACTCAGCACTCGCACTGCTTGGTCCCCAGTGGCAGCACTGGGAGCTGTAGCTCTTGTCAGTCCTGAAACTACTTCCACTCCGACCAGGATGAATTTCTTTCCATGGGATGGTTTTAATGGTCCCACATAATCCACTTGCCAGGTACTCCAAAGAGCCTTGCCCATCTGATATGTGGGGCAGGAGCTTGGATTTGGATGGTTAGCTTGAAGTCTCATCTGGCATTGTGGACAAGCAGCAAGAATTGCCTCGCAGACACTGCATAGCTAGTGGCCCAACCTCGAGATCTACATTCATAACACAGGTCTGCTTTACCTGAATGGCCTCGCTTGACATGTAACCATTCAGCTAGACGATCCCAGTCCTCGTCACAAGAAGTTGCTCTGATTGAGTCAAGTGGTCCACTTTGTTCGTCCCCACCTGGAAGCAGGGGGTTTGTCCCTTGTATGTCCTTTTACCCATCCCACCTTTAAGGGTCGTGATCTCCCTATTTCCAGTAGGCGCTGCCAGTCCTCTGCCCTCCATACCTTGCTGCGGCCTATTTCCCACTGGTTGGACTCCCAGTGGCATCCCCACTCAGTGGCACCCATGAAGGTCACGTAAGAGTCAGTGTAAATGACAGTAGCTCCATTTTCAGCAGCTAGTAAGAGGGCTCGCAGCTGACCAACTTGTGCACTGCCTTCTCCTATCTCCTCGACTGTCCTCCTGGTATTAATTTCCAGTGCCACTGCTTTGTACTGCCACTTTAGCCCCTTCCGCCAGGCCGATGCATCAGTAAACCACACACCCTGGGTGTTTGTGTCAGTCTTAAATTCCGGGGCCTTCTTGATGGGGGATGGTTTACAAGGCTGACTTAGCACGGCTGGGTCTGGAGTTACAGGTTGCTGTAGTTTAGATGTTTCAGTTGAGCCTTCCTTTAGTTGTAGTAGCTGACTAATCCCCTCTCTGTATAGTTCATCTCCTAAGATATGGGGTGCTTCTGTATGTTGTGAAGTCCAGTCGCATACTCTGTTTTTCTTCGACAGGTTGTAAAGTGGGCGGGCAATTACTGAATAACCTGGTACATGTTTCCTCCAATAGCCCAGTGTGCCCAGTAATTGTTGTAGTTCTCTCCTGTTACGTGGGGTTTGCCCTCTCTCTATGGCAGACAAAGTGTCATCAGGCACAGCCGGTGCACCAGCTATCCATAAGGCACCTAGAAATTTTACCTCCTGTCCAGGACCTTGGCATTTGGAGGGTGGACCATCTAACCCATTTTCAGTTAGCACAGTACTATGCATCGGGTCAATGATTTTATGCTCGTTGTTGTTTCCACCAATTAAGATGTCATCTATCTATCGATAAATGCAGGCTCCTGTTGGCACCTCTACAGTACCAAGGAGTTTGGCCAAGGCATTGTGGGCAATTGTGGGCGAATGTTTGTAGCCCTGTGGGAGTCGATTAAACGTATAGTGTATCCGTCCCTAAGTGAAGCAAAACTGAGGTTGGTCCTCAGCCCTTAGAGAGACCACGGAGAACACATCCTTCACTTCAAAGGTAACTGTGCCAGGAATGGAGGCAGCAGCTTGTAATTCAGACCTGCCTTCTCTCAGGTCGCCAAGCAATTCAGTGACAAACCCTGTAGCCTCACTAGGCAGAGCAGGCACCGACAAACAGGATACAGGCAATGGTAAAACGCTCTGTCGGTGCTGAAGCGGTTTCCCAAGTTTTTACAAGCATCTCTTCATCGCCTCGCTTCCGAAAGTCCGTACCCTGTTAGCAGACAACAAACGCCTGCCTACTAGCACCATTGGAACATAGGGTATCCACCTTAAAAGGGCTAATGACCATTCCCACAGCAATCGCCAGGGAGTGAGCCTTCTTATCAGCAGAGCACTCATTTACTACGCAGATGGGTTTAATCACACTCTCAAAGGGGGGAAGCTGATGCCCCACAATTGTGACTCATCGCATTTACTTTCAGCAATTCCATCAGCCTCCGACTGGGCTTAACAGGCTGCCCGTGCTGCGAAGTCTGGGGAACGCCCGGGGCTGGAGTCTTTCTCCAGGCACAGAGCCTGTCGCTCCCCCGGGGCCAGTCCGGGCCACCCCGTGCCGGTACCGGGACGGGAGTTCCGCGTTCTGGGACGGGGCTTCCGGGGCTCACCCCGCCCGGTGGGCGGGCTTGGAGGACTCGGCTCCCTCCGCCCCAGGGTCCGCACCCCCCGCCACATGCAACGGGGAAAGATCGCGTAACGGCTCCGTGCAGCCCGTTTTCTGCTGCCCTGGGCCGGTACAGAATGCACCGCCTCTGGAACACCCTCCCTTCAGTCGGGAAATTCCTCTACCTTACTAACAGGCTCCCCGCTCTGTCCGCGGCCAAAACTCCCAGCACAAAGCGGCACACGGGACATCACGGACTGATCACCCGCGGAGCCGCCAGAAAGATAAAACTCCAGGACCACAGAGAGAAGCCGCTTTCTCACCGCCGCCACTGACAGGGAAACGCCACCATTCCTGACATTCGATTTCTCCCGCGCTGGCCACCCCCGCGATCCGGGGAACTTGGTCTGAAGGAGGAGCCGCAAATTCCCCTCAGCTTGTGCCAACATTAACTCGATTTCTCTTCTAACAAAAGAACTCGCTCCCTTTCTTGTCTCAATTCTGGTCTAAACTATTATCTCTAACTCTACACGGAGGATCTGCCTGTGCAGTTTCTGTGGGCTGTCAGCTTGCTCACAGCCACTCGGCTGGGTAAACGAGGCTTTCTTCACCCCTTTCTGAACCAGGGCTCTGGGTGCAACCGTGAGTCAGCCCCCTCTCATCTGACACCCTGCTCGCTGCGCCACATAGTGTTGTGGGGGGCGTGGAGAAGAGCGCTCCCATGTTTCTAAAGATGATGAATTCACGCAGCGAGCCTAAATTAGATTTATTAATAAACAGAAGCGCCTCCAAAATTAAAGGTCTGGGTATCAATTGGAGAAGAGCGAACTACACTACACCCACCCTAACCAAAGAATAATGATCCGGATCCTAATACGCTCACGTTAGATGAGGAGTCTCAACCCCAGGGACAAAAGTCCTTAGGCGGGGTCCCACCTAAGGGGGGAGATTGAGCACCCCTGCCTGCAGAGCCAGCTCTCACGGGGGAACTCCCGCAAGAGGGCTGCCAGCACCCCATTTTAAAGCCTCAGTCGAGCTGACTGTGGTCAATCAAGCCATATTAGCCTCTCCTTGGCTGCCAGCCATCTTCCCGGGAGTGCCCCTCAGGGTGATGGGTCATTTCGGAGGCAGACCAGGTTTCCAGAAAATTCTCTGAAATCCGCCTAGCAACTGCTGACTCACAGAGGGGGGGCACTCCCGACCAATGGGGGAAGGATGCACCTGCCACACTCAGCCAGAATGAAAAAGCGGTTGCTTAATATTAGTCTTGGTTTGAGAAACAATTAAATCTGTATGTCTGATTCCACAAAAATAGCTGAAGAGTTTTGTGAGTTCTTCAGCTTTGGCATCTATTGCATTTTCCCAGGTTGAACGTAAAAACATCTCCACATTCCTTGAGGGCGCAAACGAACAAAAAGCAAGGCAGCTCCTGCAGTTCTGCAGCAGCAGCAGACAAAACAAACGTGAAACCAGGGAACGAAGGAAGAAAGGAAGGGAAGAAAACCCTAAGAAAAAGCGATGTTTAATATTGTCGTATGGCGATGATAGAAAACCCCAAGCGGATGAGATATGTTCCAATGTTTCCTTTATTTTATGTCAGGTAGCAGCTACACGCAGGGTGATTACTTTGATCTAGGTGTCAAAGCGGACCTCAGAGGGCTGCGGGACCTCTGCTGTGATCGGTTCCTTGTGGCCTGAGGTTCCCTGGAGGAAATCTGGCGTCCTTGCTGCTGGTGCTCACGCCTCCCAGAATTAGCCAGACTCCGCTCTTCGTGCCTCTGAGCTCGCCCCTCGTGACGACGGCTCCTGCTTTTCTGCTCGCGCTGTGGTGGGCGCAGAGGGCTGCGGGACCTGTGCTGGGATCGGCTTCCTGTGGCTTGAGGTTCCCTGACGGAAACGTGGCGTCGTTGCTGGTGGTGCTCACGCCTTCCAGCATCAGCCGGACTCTGTTCTTGGCGCCTCAGAGCTCGACCCTCACGATGGCGGCTCCTCTCCCGCTCCTGCTGCGCTGGGCGCAGAGGGCTGCGGGACCTCTGCTGAGATGGGCTCCCTGTGGCCTGCCGATTCCTAGAGGAAAGCCGGCTTCCGCTCCGACGGCGAGCACGGATCAGAGCTCGCCCCTCATCACGCTCCATCCTCCTGAGCCGTTCCTGCTGTTCCCGGCTGAGAGGGCTGCGGGACCTCAGAGGGCTGCGGGACCTCAGAGGGCTGCGGGACCTCTGCCACGATCGGCTCCCTGAGGCCTGAGGTTCCCTGGAGGAAACCTGGCGTCTTTGCTGCTGGCGCTCACGTCTCCCAGAATTAGCCAGACTCTGCTCCTCAGGCCTCAGAGCTCGCCCCTCGTGGTGGTGGCGGATCCCGCTTTGCTGCTCGCGCTGCGGTGGGCGCAGAGGGCTGCGGGACCTCCACCGCGATCGGCTACTTGAGGCCTGCCGATTCCTGGAGGGAAGCCGTCCTCCTTGCTGGTGGCGATCACCCCTCCACGAGGAGGTCGGGACATGGCGTTGCTGCCTTGGAGCTCGGCCCAGGTCGGGAGCAATTTGCTGAGCCCTGCTCTTTTGCTGTCTCTGTGGGGCCCTGGCCTGGCCACCGCCATAGGATCTGCCAGAGGAGTTGCCATGCTGGTGGCCTAGGCCAGGCTGCTGGCTCCTTTCCCCAAAAAGAGACTGAGATGTCCCTTCTGAAGCACTGTGGGCAGAGCTGTTGCCCGGCGGGAAGCGGACCACCGCACAGATACCCTCTCCCCACGTCCCATGTGATGGACTGGAATGGGAAATGGCAGATAGGGCACACCCAGTCTTATGTGAGACCAGTCGACTAGGCAGAAAAAACAGAAAATGTGCCTGCAGCCGTCCACGGAGGGCTGGGTAGATGATGGTGTCGAGCACATTGGGCACTTCTGGTTAGTCCGAAGGTTCCCGTGGCAGTGCCTGGGGCACCTGGTCAGTGCCATCAGCAGGAGCAAAGGTGCCGTTTCCTTGCGCTCCCTCCTCCGACGACATCTCGTGCTGAAAACACAAGAGACAGAAAGAAGCTGAGGACCTGTCCTAGAGACACCAGCAGCACCAAGCAGGAGAGCTGTGGAAGGGGAGCGCTTAAGGTTGCCCGCTCTGCCTGGGGCCTGCGCTTGTGCTGCCACAAGTCCCAGGCCCGCCCTGGGACAGACGGGTGACAGCAGGGCGCCTTTGCGTGTTTGTGCTCTCAGGGCTGGCTTGTGACTGACCTCTCCAACACACTTGCGGGCAGGAGCTGGGAAGGCAGGAAAGCAGTTCCCGGCTACGCAAAAACTTGTCAGCTACTATACCCAGTGAAAGGGCGTTAATAGTCTTTACTAGGGTTTCCCAGAATTATTACTGTTGCTGCTAAAAGAGCTGCTTTACAAAGAGACACAGCAGGTGGTTCTCCCACAACAGCAGTAGCAGCAGCACTTAGTAGTAGTGGACAGGACATATAATACAATACTGGGATTTAGAAGGGCCCTGTCTGTGCAAAAACACAGCCAGGACAAGGGACAAAGTTACAACGTATTTATCCCCTGACCCAAATACAGTATGGTGCTATTTTGTGGTGTGGATGGTCATAAACTATGTTCCACAGCAAGGCTTAAACGTTGAGGTTACAAGATGCACTCTACAATGAAACCCTGTTGTAAGTGGGTCCCATGACACAATTGTGTTGCTACTGTAGAGAAACTCCAAATAAGGTAGATGTCGTCTGACACCCTGCTTGCTGCGCCAAATAGTGTCGTGGAGACAGTGGAGAAGAGCGCTCCCATGCTTCTAAAGATGATAAAGTCACACACAGGCCTAAATTAGATTTATTAATAAAGAGAAGCGCCTCCAAAATTAAAGGTTCGGGTATCAGTTGGAAAAGAGCGAACTACACTACACCCACCCTAACCAAAGAATAATGATCCGGATCCTAATACGCTCACCTTATACAGATGAGGAGTCTCAACCCCAGGGACAAAAGTTCTTAGGCGGGGTCCCACCTAAGGGGGGAGATTGAGCACCCCTGCCTGCAGAGCCAGCTGTCACGGGGGAACTCCCGCAAGAGGGCTGCCAGCACCCCATTTTAAAGCCTCAGTCGAGCTGACTGTGGTCAATCAAGCCATATTGGCCTCTCCTTGGCTGCCAGCCATCTTCCCGGAAGTGCCCCTCAGGGTGATGGGTCATTTCCGAGGCAGCCCAGGTTTCCAGAAAATTCTCTGAAATCCGCCTCTAGCAACTGCTGACTCACAGAGGGGGGCACTCCGACCAATGGGGGAAGGATGCACCTGCCACAATCCACCCCGTGCACCGTCATCTCGACTCTCCTTGATGTGGTGGTGCAGGCACCTCTTGCCTCCAGGTTCAAAGGGGGTGCAGTCTTGGTGAGGATTGATCACTCCAGATCATCATTCCCCAGTCAAAGGCTTGGTTGTACAATAGAAATAAGGCACTTTCAAAGTGCTATAAATCGTAGCACTAAGCATTATATCAATACTCAACAAAATGCTAGGTAGATAGATTCCTCAAACATTGAGGTATAACATTAAAACCACCTCCAAACACCAAACATATTGAACGTCTAATGGAGTTAACAACATGCAAAATCACAACAACAGGTTATTAATGTGTGCTGCTCTCCCCACCCCGACAGTCCCCAGAGGCTATCCAGAAGGTGGGAGAGTAGTCCATTCAGTAGTATCTTCTTCATCTTCACGTCTCCTGAAGAGCTGAGACACAAACTCCTCAGTTTATAGACCCTGAAATGCCCTGTTATAATATAACCTGGCCCAGAAAACCCAACATATTTGAAATCCCTTCAGCAAACACTTTCATTGGGCAACAATTGCCCTGAGTCCTTGCCGTGTAGTCTACTGAGCCCACATATGCATTCAGGACACAGGCATACATCCATCTGCTGACCAGCGCAGCACTTCACATCCACCTTCTTCTGGTAGTCGTACGGTCTTCCTCATTGTCCTAAAAGGAACACAGAAGTGGACCTCAGCCTTCAGGCTGGCTTTCAGGTTAGAAGTCTGGGATTATCCACCGGACACTAATACGTGTGGTTTTCCATTTCTGTCTAGGGCCTCCAAGCATATAAACCTCTAGGTTTCACGGAGTCATGGGCCACAATGCCTCTCGAGGGCAGCTTCACCATGATTGGTTTGTCCCACAGATATCTGTGATGGTAACTGGCTTGATGTATGTTCGGTTCAGAGTTATTGTGCATTCTTCGTCTAGGGCTAGTGCCCAGGAGCGGTTCTGATAGACAGAATCTTTGGACTCCCAAAACTTCCCCAGTGGTTATTGATGATGAAAACTGCTTGGGCCAACCATGTGTCCCAGTTAGATGGTGAGACAGCAGCACGCCGCTTAATCAATCCATTCCACGATCCCATTGGCTCTGGGGTAATAAGGTGTATGAAACACCCATTTAATACCTTCCCCTCGGGCCCAATCTGTGAACCACTGTGGCTGTAAAATGTGACCCATTGTCTCTTTGAATACTTTCAGGGTGTAGGTAAAAACACTAAACCACTCACTCAGCACTCGCACTGCTTGGTCCTCAGTGGCAGCACTGGGAGCTGTAGCTCTTGTCAGTCCTGAAACTACTTCCACTCCTACCAGGATGAATTTCTTTCCATGGGATGGTTTTAATGGTCCCACATAATCCACTTGCCAGGTACTCCAAAGAGCCTTGCCCCATCTTGATATGTTGGGGCAGGAGCTTGATTTGGATGGTTAGCTTGAAGTCTCATCTGGCATTGTGGACAAGCAGCAAGAATTGCCTCACAGACCTGCATAGCTATTGGCCAACCTCGAGATCTACATTCATAACACAGGTCTGCTTTACCTGAATGGCCTCGCTTGACATGTAACCATTCAGCTAGACGATCCCAGTCCTCGTCACAAAGAGTTGCTCTGATTTGAGTCAAGTGGTCCACTTGTTCGTCCCACCTGGAAGCAGGGGGTTTGTCCCTTGTATGTCCTTTTACCATCCCACCTTTAAGAATCGTGATCTCCCTATTTCCAGTAGGCGCTGCCAGTCCTCTGCCCTCCATACCTTGCTGCGGCCTATTTCCCACTGGTTGGACTCCCAGTGGCATCCCCACTCAGTGGCACCCATGAAGGTCACGTAAGAGTCAGTGTAAATGACAGTAGCTCCATTTCAGCAGCTAGTAAGAGGGCTCGCAGCTGACCAACGTGTGCACTGCCTTCTCCTATCTCCTCGACTGTCCTCCTGGTATTAATTTCCAGTGCCACTGCTTTGTACTGCCACTTAGCCCCTTCCGCCAGGCGATGCATCAGTAAACCACACACCCTGGGTGTTTGTGTCAGTCTTAAATTCCGGGGCCTTCTTGATGGGGGATGGTTTACAAGGCTGACTTAGCACGGCTGGGTCTGGAGTTACAGGTTGCTGTAGTTTAGATGTTTCAGTTGAGCCTTCCTTTAGTTGTAGTAGCTGACTAATCCCCTCTCTATATAGTTCATCTCCTAAGATATGGGGTGCTTCTGTATGTGTGAAGTCCAGTCCCATACTCTGTTTTTCTTCGACAGGTTGTAAAGTGGGCGGGCAATTACTGAATAACCTGGTACATGTTTCCTCCAATAGCCCAGTGTGCCCAGTAATTGTTGTAGTTCTGTCCTGTTACGTGGGGTTTGCCCTCTCTCTATGGCAGACAAAGTGTCATCAGGCACAGCCGGTGCACCAGCTATCCATAAGGCACCTAGAAATTTTACCCTCCTGTCCAGGACCTTGGCATTTGGAGGGTGGACCATCTAACCCATTTTCGGTTAGCACAGTACTATGCATCGGGTCAATGATTTTATGCTCGTTGTTGTTTCCCACCGATTAAGATGTCATCTATCTATCGATAAATGCAGGCTCCTGTTGGCACCTCTACAGTACCAAGGAGTTTGGCCAAGGCATTGTGGGCAATTGTGGGCGAATGTTTGTAGCCCTGTGGGAGTCGATTAAACGTATAGTGTATCCCTTCCCAAGTGAAGGCAAACTGAGGTTTGTCCTCAGCCCTTAGAGAGACCACGGAGAACACATCCTTCACATCAAAGGTAACTGTCCAGGAATGGGCAGCAGCTTGTAATTCAGACTGCCTTCTCTCAAGGTCGCCAAGCAATTCAGTGACAAACCCTGTAGCCTCACTAGGCAGCAGGCACCGACAAACAGGATACAGCAATGGTAAAACCTCTGTCTGTGCTGAAGCGGTTTCCCAAGTTTTTACAAGCACCTCTTTCATCTCCTCGCTTCCGAAAGTCCGTACCCTGTTATCAGACAACAAACGCCTGCCTACTAGCACCATTGGAACAAAGGGTATCCACCTTAAAAGGGCTAATGGACATTCCCACAGCAATCGCCAGGAGTGAGCCTTCTTATCAGCAGAGCACTCATTTACTACGCAGATGGGTTTAATTACACTCTCAAAGGGGGGAAGCTGATGCCCCACAATTGTGACTCATGCCATTTACTTTCAGCAATTCATCAGCCTCCGACTGGGCTTAACAGGCTGCCCGTGCTGCGAAGTCTGGGGAACGCCCGGGGCTGGAGTCTTTCTCCAGGCACAGAGCCTGTCGTTCCCCCGGGGCCAGTCCGGGCCACCCCGTGCCGGTACCGGGACGGAGTTCCGCGTTCTGGGACGGGGCTTCCGGGGCTCACCCCGCCCGGTGGGCGGGCTTGGAGGACTCGGCTCCCTCCGCCCCCAGGGTCCGCACCCCCCAGCTCACGTGCAAACGGGAAAGATCGCGTAACGGCTCCGTGCAGACCGTTTTCTGCTGCCCCTGGGCCGGTACAGAATGACACCGCCTCTGGAACACCCCTCCCTTCAGTCGGGAAATTCCTCTACCTTACTAACAGGCTCCCCGCTCTGTCCGCGGCCAAAACTCCCAGCACAAAGCGGCACACGGGACATCACGGACTGATCACCCGCGGAGCCGCCAGAAAGATAAAACTCCAGGACCACAGAGAGAAGCCGCTTTCTCACCGCCGCCACTGACAGGGAAACGCCACCATTCCTGACATTCGATTTCTCCCGCGCTGCCACCCCGCGATCCGGGGAACTTGGTCTGAAGGAGGAGCCGCAAATTCCCCTCAGCTTGTGCCAACATTAACTCGATGTTCTCTTCTAACAAAAGAACTCGCTCCCTTTCTTGTCTCAATTCTGGTCTTAAACTATTATTCTCTAACTCTACACGGAGAATTTGCCTGTGCAGTTTCTGTGGGCTGTCAGCTTGCTCACAGCCACTCGGCTGGGTAAACGGGGCTTTCTTCACCCCTTCTGAACCAGGGCTCTGGGTGCAACCGTGAGTCAGCCCCCTCTCATCTGACACCCTGCTCGCTGCGCCACATAGTGTTGTGGAGACAGTGGAGAAGAGCGCTCCCATGTCTCTAAAGATGATGAATTCACGCACGAGCCTAAATTAGATTTATTAATAAACAGAAGCGCCTCCAAAATTAAAGGTTCGGGTATCAATTGGAAAAGAGTGAACTACACTACACCCACCCTAACCAAAGAATAATGATCCGGATCCTAATACGCTCACCTTATACAGATGAGGAGTCTCAACCCCAGGGACAAAAGTCCTTAGGCGGGGTCCCACTAAGGGGGGAGATTGAGCACCCCTGCCTGCAGAGCCAGCTGTCACGGGGGAACTCCCGCAAGAGGGCTGCCAGCACCCCATTTTAAAGCCTCAGTCGAGCTGACTGTGGTCAATCAAGCCATACTGGCCTCTCCTTGGCTGCCAGCCATCTTCCCGGGAGTGCCCCTCAGGGTGATGGGTCATTTCCGAGGCAGCCCAGGTTTCCAGAAAATTCTCTGAAATCCGCCTAGCAACTGCTGACTCACAGAGGGGGGGCACTCCCGACCAGTGGGGGAAGGATGCACCTGCCACACTCAGCCAGATAAAAAAAGGGGTTCTTAATATTCTCTTGGTTTTGAGAAACAATTAAATCTGTATGTCTGATTCCATAAAAATAGCTGAAGAGTTTTGTGAGTTCTTCAGCTTTGGCATCTATTGCATTTTCCCAGGTTGAACGTAAAAACATCTCCACATTCCTTGAGGCGCAAACGAACAAAACAAGGCAGCTCCTGCAGTTCTGCAGCAGCAGCAGACAAAACAAACGTGAAACCAGGGAACGAAGGGAAGAAAGGAGGGGAAGAAAACCATAAGAAAAAGAGATGTTTAATATTGTCGTATGGCGATGATAGAAAACCCCAAAGCGGATGAGATATGTTCCAATGTTTCCTTTATTTTATGTCGGTAGCAGCTACACGCAGGGTGATTACTTTGATCTCGTGTCAATGCGGGACGTCAGAGGGCTGCGGGACCTCTGCCGTGATCGGCTCCTTGTTGCCCGAGGTTCCCTGGAGGAAATCTGGCGTCCTTGATGCTGGTGCTCATGCCGCTCAGAAATAGCCAGACTCCGCTCTTCGTGCCTCTGAGCTCGCCCCTCGCGACGACGGCTCCTGCTTTGCTGCTCGCGCTGTGGTGGGCGCAGAGGGCTGCGGGACCTGTGCTGGGAGCGGCTTCCTATGGCTTGAGGTTCCCTGACGGAAACCTGGCGTCGTTGCTGGTGGCGCTCACCCCTTCCAGCATCAGCCGGACTCTGTTCTTGGCGCCTCAGAGCTCGACCCTCAGGATGGCGGCTCCTCTCCCGCTCCTGCTGCGCTGGGCGCAGAGGGCTGCGGGACCTCAGAGGGCTGCAGGACCTCAGAGGGCTGCGGGACCTCTGCCACGATCGGCTCCCTGAGGCCTGAGGTTCCCTGGAGGAAACCTGGCGTCTTTGCTGCTGGCGCTCACGTCTCCCAGAATTAGCCAGACTCTGCTCCTCAGGCCTCAGAGCTCGCCCCTCCTGGTGGTGGTGGATCCCGCTTTGCTGCTCGCGCTGTGGTGGGCGCAGAGGGCTGCGGGACCTCCACCGCGATTGGCTACTAGAGGCCTGCCGATTCCTGGAGGGAAGCCGTCCTCTTTGCTGGTGGCGATCACCCCTCCACGAGGAGGTCGGGACATGGCGTTGCTGCCTTGGAGCTCGGCCCAGGTCGGGAGCAATTTGCTGAGCCCTGCTCTGCTGCTGTCTCTCTGGGGCCCTGGCCTGGCCACTGCCATAGGATCTGCCAGTAGAGTTGCCGTGCTGGTGGCCTGGGGCAGGCTGCTGGCTGCTTTCCCCAAAGAGAGACTGAGATGTCCCTTCTGAAGCACTGTGGGGAGAGCTGTTGCCCTGCGGGAAGCGGACCACCGCACAGATACCCTCTCCCACGTCCCAGGTGATGGACTGGAACGGGAAATGGCAGATAGGGCACACCAGTCTTGTGTCAGACCAGTCGACTAGGCAGAAAAAACAGAAAATGTGCCTGCAGCCGTCCACGGAGGCTGGGTAGATGATGGTGTCCGAGCACATTGGGCACTTCTGGTAGTCCGAAGGTTCCCGTGGCAGTGCCTGGGGCACCTGGTCAGTGCCATCAGCAGGAGTAAAGGTGCCGTTTCCTTGCGCTCCTTCCTCCGACGACATCTCGTGCTGAAAACACAAGAGAGAGAAAGAAGCTGAGGACCTGTCCTAGAGACACCAGCAGCACCAAGCAGGAGAGCTGTGGAAGGGGAGCGCTGAAGGTTGCCCGCTCTGCCTGGGGCCTGCGCTTGTGCTGCCACAAAGTCCCAGGCCCGCCCTGGGACAGACGGGTGACAGCAGGGGCGCCTTTGCGTGTTTGTGCTCTCAGGGCTGGCTTGTGACTGACCTCTCCAACACACTTGCGGGCAGGAGCTGGGAAGGCAGGAAAGCAGTTCCCGGCCTTTCAGCAAGAGCAGAACGAGCCTGGGGGTGCAACTGGTCTGGCCCGGTACCCTGGACCTCGCCGGTGTCCCCCGTCTGGCAGATCCGCTCTGTGTCCTCCAAAGGTAGTCCGCGGGATAGGGGTCCCTCGTCCCTCCACCTGCACACGTCTATCCCCGACAGACGAGCACAGCAGTGTGACCCTCCAGGGCTGCCTCACGCCAATAAATGCTTGATGTCAGCGAGGTAACCATGACTCTCTGGTGACATCACAAAGGCTTCAGGAGCCACACCCAGAAGCCCCAGTGCGGGGCCCCGGAACACCAAGCAGGATCACAACCCCGGGCTTCAGCAGGGACAGCTTTGGCCTTTTCAACCCATTGCTAGGGAAAAGCCTGTGGGACAGAGTACTAGAAGGTAAAGGGGCCCAAGAGAGTTACCTAATGTTCAAGGACCACTTCCTCCAAGCTCAAGATCAGTGCATCCCAGCGGGCAGGAAGTCAAGGAAGGGAGCCAGGAGACCCACGTGGTTAACCAGGCAACTGCTGGGCAAATTCAAGTGGAAGAGGAGTCTATAGATCATGGAAGGAGGGGCTGGCTGCTTGGGTGGAACACAAGACTGTTGTCAGAGGATGTAGGGAGGCAAGTAGGAAAGCTAAGGCCTCCCTGGGATTAAGCCTTGCAAGGGAGGTCAAGGACAACAGGAAAGGCTTCTTCAAGTACACTGCAGACAAAACTAAGCCCAGAGGCAATGTAGGCCCACTGCTGAATGAGGTGGGTGCCCTGGAGACAGAGGATACAAAGAAGGCAGAATTGCTGAGTGCCTTCTTTGCCTTCTGTCCCTGCTGCTGGGGACTGTCCTCAGGAACCCAAGAACCCTGAGGCCCCAGAGGAAGTCAGGATAAGGGCCGAGTTTGCTCTGTGTATTGGTTTGGCCTGGCCGGATTTTGGCGGCAGGGGGGAAGCTGCAGGGTGGCTTCTGCCAGAAGCTGCTGGAAGCTCCCCGAGTTTGATAGAGCCAATGCCAGATGGCTCATATCTCACAGCCGGTGCCACGTAAACTTCCCCGTGATCAGAAAACCCAAAATGTTGCTGGCGGCACCAACCTCTGAGCCGAGTGTTAATCATATGTGCTTTCCTGTCCCTTTCAGTGTTCCTTCCTGCTACTGAAGGGACTGAAGAAAACACTACCTGTGCCCCCGATCCTTCAACCAGTCGGCCTAGTGACTTAAAGCCCTTTTTAACCCTCTTTACACTCCTTTGCTCCGTCTCATTGCCGCCAGCTTGGACAATCAGCAGCGGGTAATAACCAGTGGGACGCACCAGAGCAGGGAGTTTTCTGGTGATATCCCTAAGCCGAGCTCCAGGGAGGCAACAGACTCCTCTGCGGGCTGGAGTCGGGCGGCACATGGGGCCCTCTGTTCCCCTCAGGATGCAATCTCCAACAACACTTACCCTCCTTTTCTTCTTTGTCAGACCGCTCCTAATGCACGGGGCTGACTCACTCACCTTAGGCAGCCCATGGGTGCACATCCACTCGCTGCTTCATTTCCTTGGCTCTTCTGTCCCAGAGCCACATACTGGTTCCATAGGGGCAACTGGGCAGGTGAGAGAGGCTGGGCAGGGATTTGCCTGCTTCTCTGAGCCAGGACCCATTCCCATTCCTTTCCATCGGCCTGGTGGCCAGAGGGGAGGGGATCCCCCGCTGCGTGTGGAGCTTGCTGTGTGTGCATTAGGGAGGGGCTCCACCAATCTCCCTCTCTTCCAGCCTCCCTGACACCCCTCAGCCTCTCCACTTCTTCCTTCAGCTCTGCCACGGGGCACAGAAGGCCATCCAAGCGACCGCCCCTGGCACAGGCACTGTCAGCTGCGGCCTCTGGGAGGCACAGGCTCGGGCACTCCCTGCAGCCCAAGGCCTGCACAGCTGCCTGCTGGCGCTGGAGCACCCGCTGGGTCCCCACACTTCTTCTCTGTTTCCTTCACTGAGCCTCCCACAGTGCAGTGGAAAAGTGGACCCAGTGCAGCCCTTCAGGCAGTTTCCCCCATTCCTCCTAAGCTTTCGAAAGGAAGGTGGAAATTCAGATGAACTAACCACTTGCTCCTCTCCCAAACACAAACTCACAGCCTTTTTCCTTCCCCGCTTCCCAAATATCAGGCTAACAGATTTTAGAAGAGACATGAAAAGACTTCATGTCGCTTGCTCAGTTTATCACCTAACTCTCATGATGATGTTAAAGCAGTAGTCTAGCCGGTGTACTCCTTCACATGCCACTCTCAAGTTTATGTCAGCAGCAAAAGCTGAAAGGAGCCCCCTTCACAGCTTTGACATGCACTGGTACCAGAAAAGCCCAGAATTCAATCATTTCTGACAGCAACCCCTTTCCTTTGCACATTTTGGTCCTTGCTCTCCTGTACAAAGTTAGAAATTGGCTACGCAAAAACTTGTCGGCTACTATACCCAGTGAAAGGGCGTTAATAGTCTTTACTAGGGTTTCCCAGAATTATTACTATTGCTGCTAAAAGAGCTGCTTTACAAAAGAGACACAGCAGGTGGTTCTCCCACAACAGCAGTAGCAGCAGCAGTTAGTAGTAGTGGACAGGACATATAATACAATACTGGGATTTAGAAGGCCCTGTCTGTGCAAAAACACAGCCAGGACAAGGGACAAAGTTACAACGTATTTATCTCCTGACCCAAATACAATATGGTGCTATTTTGTGGTGTGGATGGGTCTATAACTATGTTCCACAGCAAGGCTTAAACATTGAGGTTACAAGATGCACTCTACAATGAAACCCTGTTGTAAGTGGGTCCCATGACACAATTGTGTTGCTACTGTAGAGAAACTCCAAATAAGCGAGATGCCGTCTGACACCCTGCTCGCTGCACCAAATAGTGTCGTGGAGACAGTGGAGAAGAGCGCTCCCATGTCTCTAAACGTGATAAATTCACGCAGGTGCCACAATTAGATTTATTAATAAACAGAAGCGCCTCCAAATTTAAAGGATCGGGTATCAATTGGAAGAGAGGGAACTACACTACACCCACCCTAACCAAAGAATAATGATCCGGATCCTAATACGCTCACCTTATACAGATGAGGAGTCTCAACCCCAGGGACAAAAGTCCTTAGGCGGGGTCCCACCTAAGGGGGGAGATTGAGCACCCCTGCCTGCAGAGCCAGCTGTCACGGGGGAACTCCCGCAAGAGGGCTGCCAGCACCCCATTTTAAAGCCTCAGTCGAGCTGACTGTGGTCAATCAAGCCATACTGGCCTCTCCTTGGCTGCCAGCCATCTTCCCGGGAGTGCCCCTCAGGGTGATGGGTCATTTCCGAGGCAGCCCAGGTTTCCAGAAAATTCTCTGAAATCCGCCTAGCAACTGCTGACTCACAGAGGGGGGGCACTCCCGACCAGTGGGGGAAGGATGCACCTGCCACACTCAGCCAGATAAAAAAGGGGTTCTTAATATTCTCTTGGTTTTGAGAAACAATTAAATCTGTATGTCTGATTCCATAAAAATAGCTGAAGAGTTTTGTGAGTTCTTCAGCTTTGGCATCTATTGCATTTTCCCAGGTTGAACGTAAAAACATCTCCACATTCCTTGAGGCGCAAACGAACAAAACAAGGCAGCTCCTGCAGTTCTGCAGCAGCAGCAGACAAAACAAACGTGAAACCAGGGAACGAAGGGAAGAAAGGAGGGGAAGAAAACCATAAGAAAAAGAGATGTTTAATATTGTCGTATGGCGATGATAGAAAACCCCAAAGCGGATGAGATATGTTCCAATGTTTCCTTTATTTTATGTCGGTAGCAGCTACACGCAGGGTGATTACTTTGATCTCGTGTCAATGCGGGACGTCAGAGGGCTGCGGGACCTCTGCCGTGATCGGCTCCTTGTTGCCCGAGGTTCCCTGGAGGAAATCTGGCGTCCTTGATGCTGGTGCTCATGCCGCTCAGAAATAGCCAGACTCCGCTCTTCGTGCCTCTGAGCTCGCCCCTCGCGACGACGGCTCCTGCTTTGCTGCTCGCGCTGTGGTGGGCGCAGAGGGCTGCGGGACCTGTGCTGGGAGCGGCTTCCTATGGCTTGAGGTTCCCTGACGGAAACCTGGCGTCGTTGCTGGTGGCGCTCACCCCTTCCAGCATCAGCCGGACTCTGTTCTTGGCGCCTCAGAGCTCGACCCTCAAGATGGCGGCTCCTCTCCCGCTCCTGCTGCGCTGGGCGCAGAGGGCTGCGGGACCTCAGAGGGCTGCAGGACCTCAGAGGGCTGCGGGACCTCTGCCACGATCGGCTCCCTGAGGCCTGAGGTTCCCTGGAGGAAACCTGGCGTCTTTGCTGCTGGCGCTCACGTCTCCCAGAATTAGCCAGACTCTGCTCCTCACGCCTCAGAGCTCGCCCCTCGTGGTGGTGGCGGATCCCGCTTTGCTGCTCGCGCTGCGGTGGGCGCAGAGGGCTGCGGGACCTCCACCGCGATCGGCTACTAGAGGCCTGCCGATTCCTGGAGGGAAGCCGTCCTCTTTGCTGGTGGCGATCACCCCTCCACGAGGAGGTCGGGACATGGCGTTGCTGCCTTGGAGCTCGGCCCAGGTCGGGAGCAATTTGCTGAGCCCTGCTCTGCTGCTGTCTCTCTGGGGCCCTGGCCTGGCCACTGCCATAGGATCTGCCAGAGGAGTTGCCGTGCTGGTGGCCTAGGGCCAGGCTGCTGGCTGCTTTCCCCAAAGAGAGACTGAGATGTCCCTTCTGAAGCACTGTGGGGCAGAGCTGTTGCCCTGCGGGAAGCGGACCACCGCACAGATACCCTCTGCCACGTCCCATGTGATGGACTGGAACGGGAAATGGCAGATAGGGCACACCAGTCTTATGTCAGACCAGTCGACTAGGCAGAAAAAACAGAAAATGTGCCTGCAGCCGTCCACGGAGGCTGTGTAGATGACGGTGTCCGAGCACATTGGGCACTTCTGGTAGTCCGAAGGTTCCCGTGGCAGTGCCTGGGGCACCTGGTCAGTGCCATCAGCAGGAGCAAAGGTGCCGTTTCCTTGCGCTCCTTCCTCCGACGCCATCTCGTGCTGAAAACACAAGAGACAGAAAGAAGCTGAGGACCTGTCCTAGAGACACCAGCAGCACCAAGCAGGAGAGCTGTGGAAGGGGAGCGCTGAAGGTTGCCCGCTCTGCCTGGGGCCTGCGCTTGTGCTGCCACAAAGTCTCAGGCCCGCCCTGGGACAGACGGGTGACAGCAGGGGCGCCTTTGCGTGTTTGTGCTCTCAGGGCTGGCTTGTGACTGACCTCTCCAACACACTTGCGGGCAGGAGCTGGGAAGGCAGGAAAGCAGTTCCCGGCTGCGCAAAAACTTGTCAGCTACTATACCCAGTGAAAGGGCATCAATAGTCTTTACTAGGGTTTCCCAGAATTATTACTATTGCTGCTAAAAGAGCTGCTTCACAAAAGAGACACAGCAGGTGGTTCTCCCACAACAGCAGTAGCAGCAGCAGTTAGTAGTAGTGGACAGGACATATAATACAATACTGGGATTTAGAAGGCCCTGTGTGTGCAAAAACACAGCCAGGACAAGGGACAAAGTTACAACATATTTATCCCCTGACCCAAATACAGTATGGTGCTATTTTGTGGTGTGGATGGGTCCATAACTATGTTCCACAGCAAGGCTTAAACGTTGAGGTTACAAGATGCACTCTACAATGAAACCCTGTTGTAAGTGGGTCCCATGACACAATTGTGTTGCTACTGTAGAGAAACTCCAAATAAGGTACATGTCGTCTGACACCCTGCTCGCTGCGCCAAATAGTGTCGTGGAGACAGTGGAGAAGAGCGCTCCCATGTTTGTAAAGATGATAAAGTCACACACAGGCCTAAATTAGATTTATTATAAAGAGAAAGCGCCTCCAAAATTAAAGGTTCGGGTATCAGTTGGAAAAGAGCGAACTACACTACACCCACCCTAACCAAAGAATAATGATCGGATCCTAATACGCTCACCTTATACAGATGAGGAGTCTCAACCCCAGGGACAAAAGTTCTTAGCGGGGTCCCACCTAAGGGGGGAGATTGAGCACCCCTGCCTGCAGAGCCAGCTGTCACGGGGGAACTCCCGCAAGAGGGCTGCCAGCACCCCATTTAAAGCCTCAGTCGAGCTGACTGTGGGTCAATCAAGCCATATTGGCCCTCTCCTTGGCTGCCAGCCATCTTCCCGGGAGTGCCCCTCAGGGTGATTGGGTCATTTCCGAGGCAGCCCAGGTTTCCAGAAAATTCTCTGAAATCCGCCTAGCAACTGCTGACTCACAGAGGGGGGGCACTCCCGACCAATGGGGGAAGGACGCACCTGCCACAATCCCACCCCGTGACCACAGTCATCTCGACCTCCTGATGTGGTGGTGCAGGGCACCTCTTGCCTCCAGGTTCAAAGGGGGTGCAGTCTTGGTGAGGATTGATCACTCCAGATCATCATTCCCCAGTCAAGGCTTGGTTTACAATAGAACATAAGGCACTTTCAAAGTGCTATAAATCGTAGCACTAAGCATATATCAATACTCAACCAAATGCAAGGTAGATAGATTCCTCAAACATGAGGTATAACATTAAACCACCTCCCAAACACCAAACATATATGAACGTCTATGGAGTTAACAACATGCAAAATCACAACAACAGGTTATTAATGTGTGCTGCTCTCCCCACCCCGACAGTCCCCAGAGTCTATCCAGAAGGTGAGAGTAGTCCATTCAGTAGTATCTTTCTTCATCTTCACGTCTCCTGAAGAGCTGAGACACAAACTCCTCAGTTATAGACCCTGAAATGCCCTGTTATAATATAACCTGGCCCAGAAAACCCAACATATTGAAATCCCTTCAGCCAAACACTTTTCATTGCGGGCAACAATTGCCCCTGAGTCCTTGCCTTGTTAGTCTACTGCGCCCACATATGCATTCAGGACACAGGCACTACATCCATCTGCTGACCCAGCGCAGCACTTCACATCCACCTTCTTCTGGTAGTCGTAGCGGGTCTTCCCGCATTGTCCTAAAAGAGAACACAGAAGTGGACCTCAGCCCTTCAGGGCTGGGCTTTCAGGTTAGAAGTCTGGGATTATCCACCGGACACTAATACAGTGTGGTTTTCCATTTCTGTCTAGGGCCTCCCAAGCATATAAACCTCTAGGTTTCACCGGAGTCATGGGCACAATGCCTCTCGAGGGCAGCTTCAACCATGATTGGTTGTCCCACAGATATCTGTGATGGTAACTGCTTGATGTATTGGTCCGGTTTCAGAGTTATTGTGCATTCTTCGTCTAGGGCTAGTGCCCAGGAGCGGTTCTGATAGACAGAATCTTTGGACTTCCAAAACTTCCCCAGTGGTTATTGATGATGAAAACTGCTTGGGCCAACCATGTGTCCCAGTTAGATGGTGAGACAGCAGCACGCCGCTTAATCAATCCATTCCACGATCCCATTGGCCTGGGGGTAATAAGGTGTATGAAACACCCATTAATACCTTCCCCTCGGGCCCAATCTTGAACCACTGTGGGCTGTAAAATGGTGACCCATTGTCTCTTTGAATACTTTCAGGTGTAGGTATAACACTAAACCACTCACTCAGCACTCGCACTGCTTGGTCCTCAGTGGCCAGCACAGGGAGCTGTAGCTCTTGTCAGTCCTGAAACTACTTCCACTCCTACCAGGATGAATTTCTTTCCATGGGATGGTTTAATGGGCCCACATAATCCACTTGCCAGGTACTCCAAAGAGCCTTGCCCCGTCTGATATGTGGGGCAGGAGCTTGATTTGGATGGTTAGCTTGAAGTCTCATCTGGCATTAGTGGACAAGCAGCAAGAATTGCCATCTCAGACCTGCATAGCTATTGGCCAACCTCGAGATCTACATTCATAACACAGGTCTGCTTTACCTGAATGGCCTCGCTTGACATGTAACCATTCAGCTAGACGATCCCAGTCCCGTCACAAGAAGTTGCTCTGATTTGAGTCAAGTGGTCCACTTGTTCGTCCCCACCTGGAAGCAGGGGTTTGTCCCTTGTATGTCCTTTTACCCATACCACCTTTAAGAGTCCGTGATCTCCCTATTTCCAGTAGGCGCTGCCAGTCCTCTGCCCTCCATACCTTTGCTGCGGCTATTTCCCACTGGTTGGACTCCCAGTGGCATTCCCACTCAGTGGCACCCATGAAGGTCACGTAAGAGTCAGTGTAAATGACAGTAGCTCCATTTTCAGCAGCTAGTAAGAGGGCTCGCAGCTGACCAACTTGTGCACTGCCTTCTCCTATCTCCTCGACTGTCCTCCTGGTATTAACTTCCAGTGCCACTGCTTTGTACTGCCACTTTAGCCCCTTCCGCCAGGCCGATGCATCAGTAAACCACACACCCTGGGTGTTTGTGTCAGTCTTAAATTCTGGGGCCTTCTTGATGGGGGATGGTTTACAAGGCTGACTTAGCACGCTGGGTCTGGAGTCACAGGGTTGCTGTAGTTTAGATGTTTTCAGTGAGCCTTCCTTTAGTTGTAGTAGCTGACTAATCCCCTCTCTGTATAGTTCATCTCCTAAGAAATGGGGTGCTTCTGTATGTTGTGAAGTCCAGTCCCATACTCTGTTTTTCTTCGACAGGTTGTAAAGTGGGGCGGGCAATTACCTGAATAACCTGGTACATGTTTCCTCCAATAGCCCATGTGGCCCAGTAATTGTTGTAGTTCTGTCCTGTTACGTGGGGTTTGCCCTCTCTCTATGGCAGACAAAGTGTCATCAGGCACAGCCGGTGCACCAGCTATCCATAAGGGCACCTAGAAATTTTACCTCCTGTCCAGGACCTTGGCATTTGAGGGTGGACCATCTAACCCATTTTCGTTAGCACAGTACTAATGCATCGGGTCAATGATTTTATGCTCGTTGTTGTTTCCACCGATTAAGATGTCATCTATCTATCGATAAGTGCAGGCTCCTGTTGGCACCTCTACAGTACCAAGGAGTTGGGCCAAGGCATTGTGGGCAATTGTGGGCGAATGTTTGTAGCCCTGTGGGAGTCGATTAAACGTATACTGTATCCCTTCCCAAGTGAAGGCAAACTGAGGTTTGTCCTCAGCCCTTAGAGAGACCACGGAGAACACATCCTTCACATCAAAGGTAACTGTCCAGGAATGGGCAGCAGCTTGTAATTCAGACTGCCTTCTCTCAAGGTCGCCAAGCAATTCAGTGACAAACCCTGTAGCCTCACTAGGCAGCAGGCACCGACAAACAGGATAAAGCAATGGTAAAACCTCTGTCTGTGCTGAAGCGGTTTCCCAAGTTTTTACAAGCATCCTCTTTCATCTCCTCGCTTCCGAAAGTCCGTACCCTGTTATCAGACAACAAACGCCTGCCTACTAGCACCATTGGAACAAAGGGTATCCACCTTAAAAGGGGGGCTAATGACCATTCCCACAGCAATCGCCAGGAGTGAGCCTTCTTATCAGCAGAGCACTCATTTACTACGCAGATGGGTTTAATTCACACTCTCAAAGGGGGGGAAGCTGATGCCCCACAATTGTGACTCATCCCATTTACTTCAGCAATTCCATCAGCCTCCGAGTGGGCTTAACAGGCTGCCCGTGCTGCGAAGTTTGGGGAACGCCCGGGGCTGGAGTCTTTCTCCAGGGCACAGAGCCTGTCGCTCCCCCGGGGCCAGTCCCGGGCCACCCCGTGCCGGTACCGGGACGGGAGTTCCGCGTTCTGGGACGGGGGTTTCCGGGGCTCCACCCCGCCGGTGGGCGGGCTTGGGAGGACCTCGGCCTCCCTCCGCCCCAGGGTCCGCACCCCTCCTGCTCACGTGCAAACGGGGGAAAGATCGCGTAACGCTCCGTGCAGCCCGTTTTCTGCTGCCCCTAGGGCCTCTGGAACACCCTCCCTTCAGTCGGGAAATTTCCTCTACCTTACTAACAGGCTCCCCGCTCTGTCCGCGGCCAAAACCTCCAGCACAAAGCCGCACACGGGACATCACGGACTGATCACCCGCGGAGCCGCCAGAAAGATAAAACTCCAGGACCACAGAGAGAAGCCGCTTCCTCACCGCCGCCACTGACCAGGGAAACGCCACCATTCCTGACATTCGATTTCTCCCGCACTGCCACCCTGCGATCCGGGGAACTTGGTCTGAAGAGGAGACCGCAAATTCCCCTCACTTGTGCCAACATTAACTCGATGTTCTCTTCTAACAAAAGAACTCGCTACCTTTCTTGTCTCAATTCTGGTCTTAAACTATTATTCTCTAACTCTACACGAGAATCTGCCTGTGCAGTTTCTGTGGGCTGTCAGCTTGCTCACAGCCACTCGGCTGGGTAAACGGGGCTTTCTTCACCCCTTCTGAACCAGGGCTCTGGGTGCAACCGTGAGTCAGCCCCCTCTCATCTGACACCCTGCTCGCTGCGCACATAGTGTTGTGGAGGACATGGAGAAGAGCGCTCCCATGTTTCTAAAGATGATGAATTCACGCACGAGCCAAATTAGATTTATTATAAACAGAAGCGCCTCCAAAATTAAAGGTTCGGGTATCAATTGAAAAGAGAGAACTACACTACACCCACCCTAACCAAAGAATAATTATCCGGATCCTAATACGCTCACCTTTCACAGATGAAGGAGTCTCAACCCCAGGGACAAAAGTCCTTAGGCGGGGTCCCACCTAAGGGGGGAGATTGAGCACCCCCTGCCTGCAGAGCCAGCTGTCACGGGGGGAACTCCCTGCAAGAGGGCTGCAGCACCCCATTTATAAAGCCTCAGTCGAGCTGACTGTGGTCAATCAAGCCATATTGGCCCATCCTTTGGCTGCCAGCCATCTTTCCACCGGGAGTGCCCCTCAGGGTGATGGGTCATTTCCGAGGCAGCCCAGGTTTCCAGAAAATCTCTGAAATCCGCCTAGCAACTGCTGACTCACAGAGGGGGGGCACTCCCGACCAATGGGGGAAGGATGCACCTGCCACACTCAGCCAGATGAAAAAGCGGTTCTTAATATTCTCTTGGTTTTGAGAAACAATTAAATCTGTATGTCTGATTCCACAAAAATAGCTGAAGAGTTTTGTGAGTTCTTCAGCTTTGGCATCTATTGCATTTTCCCAGGTTGAACGTAAAAACATCTCCACATTCCTTGAGGCGCAAACGAACAAAACAAGGCAGCTCCTGCAGTTCTGCAGCAGCAGCAGACAAAACAAACGTGAAACCAGGGAACGAAGGGAAGAAAGGAGGGAAGAAAACCGTAAGAAAAAGAGATGTTTAATATTGTCGTATGGCGATGATAGAAAACCCCAAAGCGGATGAGATATGTTCCAATGTTTCCTTTATTTTATGTCAGTAGCAGCTACAGCGCAGGGTTGATTACTTTGATCTCGTGTCAAAGGCGGGACCTCAGAGGGCTGCGGGACCTCTGCCGTGATCGGTTCCTTGTGGCCTGAGTTTCCCTGGAGGAAATCTGGCGTCCTTGCTGTTGGTGCTCACGCCTCCCAGAATTAGCCAGACTCCGCTCTTCGTGCCTCTGAGCTCGCCCCTCGCGACGACGGCTCCTGCTTTGCTGCTCGAGCTGTGGTGGGCGCAGAGGGCTGCGGGGACCTGTGCTGGGAGCGGCTTCCTATGGCTTGAGGTTCCCTGACGGAACCTGGCGTCGTTGCTGGTGGCGCTCATCCTTCCAGCATCAGCCGGACTCTGTCTTGGCGCCTCAGAGCTCGACCTCCGCTCCCTGATGCGGCTCCTCTCCCGCTCCTGTGCGCTGGGCGCAGAGGGCTGCGGGACCTCTGCTGAGATGGGCTCCCTGTGGCCTGCCGATTCCTAGAGGAAAGCCGGCTTCCGCTCCGAAGGCGAGCACGGATCAGAGCTCGCCCTCATCACGCTCCATCCTCCTGAGCCGTTCCTGCTGTTCCCGGCTCAGAGGGCTGCGGGACCTCAGAGGGCTGCAGGACCTCAGAGGGCTGCGGGAACCTCTGCCACGATCGGCTTCCCTGAGGCCTGAGGTTCCCTGAGGGAAACCTGGCGTCTTTGCTGCTGGCGCCTCACGTCTCCCAGAATTAGCCAACTCTGCTCCTCAAGCCTCAGAGCTCGCCCCTCGTGGTGGTGGCGGATCCCGCTTTTGCTGCTCGCGCTGCGGGTGGGCGGCAAGAGGGCTGCGGGATCTCCACCGCGATCGGCTACTTGAGGCCTGCCGATTCCTGGCGGGAAAGCCGTCCTCCTTGCTGGTGGCGATCACACCCTCCACGAGGAGGTCGGGACATGCGTTGCTGCCTTGGAGCTCGCCCAGGTCGGGAGCAATTTGCTGTGGTCTGCTCTGCTGCCGTCGCTCCTTGGGGCCCTGGCCTGGCCACCGGCCATAGGATCTGCCAGAGGAGTTTGCCATGCTGGTGGCCTAGGGCAGGCTGCTGGCTCCTTTCTCCCCAAAAAGAGACTGAGATGTCCCTTCTGAAGCACTGTGGGCAGACTGTTGCCCTGCGGGAAGCGGACCACCGCACAGATACCCTCTGCCACGTCCCATGTGATGGACTGGAATGGGAAATGGCAGATAGGGCACACCAGTCTTATGTCAGACCAGTCGACTAGGCAGAAAAAACAGAAAATGTGCCTGCAGCCGTCCACAGAGGCTGGGTTAGATGATGGTGTCCGAGCACATTGGGCACTTCTGGTAGTCCGAAGGTTCCAGTGGCAGTGCCTGGGGCACTGGTCCAGTGCCATCAGCAGGAGCAAAGGTGCCGTTTCCTTGCGCTCCTTCCTCCGACGACATCTCGTGCTGAAAACACAAGAGACTGAAAGGAAGCTGAGGACCTGTCCTAGAGACACCAGCAGCAACCAAGCAGGAGAGCAGTGTGGAAGGGGAGCGCTGAAGGTTGCCCGCTCTGCCTGGGGGCCTGCGCTTGTGCTGGCCACAAAGTCCCAGGCCCGCCCTGGGACAGACGGGTGACAGCAGGGGCGCCTTTGCGTGTTTTGTGCTCTCAGGGCTGCTTGTGACTGACCTCTCCAACACACTTGCGGGCAGGAGCTGGGAAGGCAGGAAAGCAGTTCCCGGCTGCGCAAAAACTTGTCAGCTACTATAACCCAGTGAAAGGGCATATAGTCTTTACTAGGGTTTCCCAGAATTATTACTATTGCTGCTAAAAGAGTGCTTACAAAAGAGACACAGCAGGTGGTTCTCCCACAACAGCAGTAGCAGCAGCTTAGTAGTAGTGGACAGGACATATAATACAATACTGGGATTTAGAAGGCCCTGTGTGTGCAAAAACACAGCCAGACAAGGGACAAGTTACCAACATATTTATCCCCTGACCCAAATACAGTATGGTGCTATTTTGTGGTGTGGATGGGTCCATAACTATGTTCCACAGCAAGGCTTAAACGTTGAGGTTACAAGATGCACTCTACAATGAAACCCTTGTAAGTGGGTCCCATGACACAATTGTGTTGCTACTGTAGAGAAACTCCAAATAAGAGATGTCGTCTGACACCCTGCTCGCTGGCGCCAAATAGTGTCGGGAGACAGTGGAGAAGAGCGCTCCCATGTTTGTAAAGATGATAAAGTCACACAGGCCACAATTAGATTTATTAATAAAGAGAAGCGCCTCCAAAATTAAAGGTTCGGGTATCAGTTGGAAAAGAGCGAACCTACACTACACCCACCCTAACCAAAGAATAATGATCTGGATCCTAATACGCTCACCTTATACAGATGAGGAGTCTCAACCCCAGGGACAAAAGTCCTTAGGCGGGGTCCCACCTAAGGGGGGAGATTGAGCACCCCTGCCTGCAGAGCCAGCTGTCACGGGGGAACTCCCGCAAGAGGGCTGCCAGCACCCCATTTTAAAGCCTCAGTCGAGCTGACTGTGGTCAATCAAGCCATATTGGCCTCTCCTTGGCTGCCAGCCATCTTCCGGGAGTGCCCCTCAGGTGATGGGTCATTTCCGAGGCAGCCCAGGTTTCCAGAAAATTCTCTGAAATCCGCCTAGCAACTGCTGACTCACAGAGGGGGGCACTCCCGACCAATGGGGGAAGGTTGCCTGCCACACTCAGCCAGATAAAAAAGCGGTTCTTAATATTTCTGGGTTTTGAGAAACAATTAAATCTGTATGTCTGATTCCATAAAAATATCTGAAGAGTTTTGTGAGTTCTTCAGCTTTGGCATCTATTGCATTTTCCAGGTTGAATGTAAAAACATCTCCACATTCCTTGAGGCGCAAACGAACAAAACGAGGCAGCTCCTGCAGTTCTGCAGCAGCAGCAGACAAAACAAA
This sequence comes from Trogon surrucura, assembly GCA_020746105.1. NCBI lineage: Eukaryota > Metazoa > Chordata > Aves > Trogoniformes > Trogonidae > Trogon > Trogon surrucura. Next base: position 3,309,607 of record CM036658.1, read on the forward strand.
CGTGAAAGCAGGGAACGAAGGGAAGAAAGGAGGGAAGAAAACCGTAAGAAAAAGAGATGTTTAATATTGTCGTATGGCAATGTTCCAATGTTTATTTTTTTTTATGTTGGTAGCAGCTACACGCAGGGTGATTACTTTGATCTAGTGTCAATGCGGCACCTCAGAGGGCTGCGGGACCTCTGCTGAGATGGGCTCCCTGTGGCCTGCCAATTCCTAGAAGAAAACCGGCTTCCGCTCCGACGGCGAGCATGTATCAGAGCTCGCCCCTCATCACGCTCCATCCTCCTGAGCCGTTCCTGCTGTTCCCGGCTCAGAGGGCTGCGGAAGCTCAGAGGGCTGCGGGACCTCTGCCACGATCGGCTCCCTGAGGCCTGAGGTTCCCTGGAGGAAACCTGGCGTCTTTGCTGCTGGCGCTCACGTCTCCCAGAATTAGCCAGACTCTGCTCCTCACGCCTCAGAGCTCGCCCCTCGTGGTGGTGGCGGATCCCGCTTTGCTGCTCGCGCTGCGGTGGGCGCAGAGGGCTGCGGGACCTCCACCGCGATCGGCTACTTGAGGCCTGCCGATTCCTGGAGGAAAGCCGTCCTCCTTGCTGGTGGCGATCACCCCTCCACGAGGAGGTCGGGACATGGCGTTGCTGCCTTGGAGCTCGGCCCAGGTCGGGAGCAATTTGCTGAGGCCTGCTCTGCTGCTGTCTCTGTGGGGCCCTGGCCTGGCCACCGCCATAGGATCTGCCAGAGGAGTTGCCATGCTGGTGGCCTAGGCCAGGCAGCTGGCTCCTTTCCCCAAAAAGAGACTGAGATGTCCCTTCTGAAGCACTGTCGGCAGAGCTGTTGCCCTGCGAGAAGCGGACCACCGCACAGATACCCTCTGCCACATCCCATATGATGGACTGGAATGGGAAATGGCAGATAGGGCACACCAGTCTTATGTGAGACCAGTCGACTAGGCAGAAAAAACAGAAAATGTGCCTGCAGCCGTCCACGGAGGCTGGGTAGATGATGGTGTCCGAGCACATTGGGCACTTCTGGTAGTCCGAAGGTTCCCGTGGCAGTGCCTGGGGCACCTGGTCAGTGCCATCAGCAGGAGCAAAGGTGCCGTTTCCTTGCGCTCCCTCCTCCGACGCCATCTCGTGCTGAAAACACAAGAGACAGAAAGAAGCTGAGGACCTGTCCTAGAGACACCAGCAGCACCAAGCAGGAGAGCTGTGGAAGGGGAGCGCTTAAGGTTGCCCGCTCTGCCTGGGGCCTGCGCTTGTGCTGCCACAAAGTCCCAGGCCCGCCCTGGGACAGACGGGTGACAGCAGGGGCGCCTTTGCGTGTTTGTGCTCTCAGGGCTGGCTTGTGACTGACCTCTCCAACACACTTGCGGGCAGGAGCTGGGAAGGCAGGAAAGCAGTTCCCGGCTACGCAAAAACTTGTCAGCTACTATACCCAGTGAAAGGGCGTTAATAGTCTTTACTAGGGTTTCCCAGAATTATTACTGTTGCTGCTAAAAGAGCTGCTTTACAAAAGAGACACAGCAGGTGGTTCTCCCACAACAGCAGTAGCAGCAGCACTTAGTAGTAGTGGACAGGACATATAATACAATACCGGGATTTAGAAGGCCCTGTGTGTGCAAAAACACAGCCAGGACAAGGGACAAAGTTACAACGTATTTATCCCCTGACCCAAATACAGTATGGTGCTATTTTGTGGTGTGGATGGGTCCATAAATATGTTCCACAGCAAGGCTTAAACGTTGAGGTTACAAGATGCACTCTACAATGAAACCCTGTTGTAAGTGGGTCCCATGACACAATTGTGTTGCTACTGTAGAGAAACTCCAAATAAGGTAGATGTCGTCTGACACCCTGCTTGCTGCGCCAAATAGTGTCGTGGAGACAGTGGAGAAGAGCGCTCCCATGTTTGTAAAGATGATAAAGTCACACACAGGCCTAAATTAGATTTATTAATAAAGAGAAGCGCCTCCAAAATTAAAGGTTCGGGTATCAGTTGGAAAAGAGCGAACTACACTACACCCACCCTAACCAAAGAATAATGATCCGGATCCTAATACGCTCACCTTATACAGATGAGGAGTCTCAACCCCAGGGACAAAAGTTCTTAGGCGGGGTCCCACCTAAGGGGGGAGATTGAGCACCCCTGCCTGCAGAGCCAGCTGTCACGGGGGAACTCCCGCAAGAGGGCTGCCAGCACCCCATTTTAAAGCCTCAGTCGAGCTGACTGTGGTCAATCAAGCCATATTGGCCTCTCCTTGGCTGCCAGCCATCTTCCCGGAAGTGCCCCTCAGGGTGATGGGTCATTTCCGAGGCAGCCCAGGTTTCCAGAAAATTCTCTGAAATCCGCCTAGCAACTGCTGACTCACAGAGGGGGGGCACTCCCGACCAATGGGGGAAGGATGCACCTGCCACAATCCACCCCGTGACCACAGTCATCTCGACTCTCCTTGATGTGGTGGTGCAGGCACCTCTTGCCTCCAGGTTCAAAGGGGGTGCAGTCTTGGTGAGGATTGATCACTCCAGATCATCATTCCCCAGTCAAGGCTTGGTTTACAATAGAACATAAGGCACTTTCAAAGTGCTATAAATCGTAGCACTAAGCATATATCAATACTCAACAAAATGCTAGGTAGATAGATTCCTCAAACATTGAGGTATAACATTAAACCACCTCCCAAACACCAAACATATATGAACGTCTAATGGAGTTAACAACATGCAAAATCACAACAACAGGTTATTAATGTGTGCTGCTCTCCCCACCCCGACAGTCCCCAGAGGCTATCCAGAAGGTGGAGAGTAGTCCATTCAGTAGTATCTTTCTTCATCTTCACGTCTCCTGAAGAGCTGAGACACAAACTCCTCAGTTATAGACCCTTGAAATGCCCTGTTATAATATAACCTGGCCCAGAAAACCCAACATATTGAAATCCCTTCAGCCAAACACTTTTCATTGCGGCAACAATTGCCCCTGAGTCCTTGCCGTGTTAGTCTACTGAGCCCACATATGCATTCAGGACACAGGCACTACATCCATCTGCTGACCAGCGCAGCACTTCACATCCACCTTCTTCTGGTAGTCGTACGGGTCTTCCCTCATTGTCCTAAAAGAGAACACAGAAGTGGACCTCAGCCCTTCAGGGCTGGGCTTTCAGGTTAGAAGTCTGGGATTATCCACCGGACACTAATACAGTGTGGTTTTCCATTTCTGTCTAGGGCCTCCCAAGCATATAAACCTCTAGGTTTCACCGGAGTCATGGGCACAATGCCTCTCGAGGGCAGCTTCACCATGATTGGTTGTCCCACAGATATCTGTGATGGTAACTGGCTTGATGTATTGTCCGGTTCAGAGTTATTGTGCATTCTTCGTCTAGGGCTAGTGCCCAGGAGCGGTTCTGATAGACAGAATCTTTGGACTTCCAAAACTTCCCCAGTGGTTATTGATGATGAAAACTGCTTGGGCCAACCATGTGTCCCAGTTAGATGGTGAGACAGCAGCACGCCGCTTAATCAATCCATTCCACGATCCCATTGGCCTGGGGGTAATAAGGTGTATGAAACACCCATTTAATACCTTCCCCTCGGGCCCAATCTTGAACCACTGTGGCTGTAAAATGTGACCCATTGTCTCTTTGAATACTTTCAGGTGTAGGTAAAACACTAAACCACTCACTCAGCACTCGCACTGCTTGGTCCTCAGTGGCAGCACTGGGAGCTGTAGCTCTTGTCAGTCCTGAAACTACTTCCACTCCTACCAGGATGAATTTCTTTCCATGGGATGGTTTTAATGGTCCCACATAATCCACTTGCCAGGTACTCCAAAGAGCCTTGCCCCATCTGATATGTGGGGCAGGAGCTTGATTTGGATGGTTAGCTTGAAGTCTCATCTGGCATTGTGGACAAGCAGCAAGAATTGCCTCGCAGACCTGCATAGCTATTGGCCAACCTCGAGATCTACATTCATAACACAGGTCTGCTTTACCTGAATGGCCTCGCTTGACATGTAACCATTCAGCTAGACGATCCCAGTCCTCGTCACAAGAAGTTGCTCTGATTTGAGTCAAGTGGTCCACTTGTTCGTCCCACCTGGAAGCAGGGGGTTTGTCCCTTGTATGTCCTTTTACCCATCCCACCTTTAAGGGTCGTGATCTCCCTATTTCCAGTAGGCGCTGCCAGTCCTCTGCCCTCCATACCTTGCTGCGGCCTATTTCCCACTGGTTGGACTCCCAGTGGCATCCCCACTCAGTGGCACCCATGAAGGTCACGTAAGAGTCAGTGTAAATGACAGTAGCTCCATTTTCAGCAGCTAGTAAGAGGGCTCGCAGCTGACCAACTTGTGCACTGCCTTCTCCTATCTCCTCGACTGTCCTCCTGGTATTAATTTCCAGTGCCACTGCTTTGTACTGCCACTTTAGCCCCATCCGCCAGGCCGATGCATCAGTAAACCACACACCCTGGGTGTTTGTGTCAGTCTTAAATTCTGGGGCCTTCTTGATGGGGGATGGTTTACAAGGCTGACTTAGCACGGCTGGGTCTGGAGTCACAGGTTGCTGTAGTTTAGATGTTTCAGTTGAGCCTTCCTTTAGTTGTAGTAGCTGACTAATCCCCTCTCTGTATAGTTCATCTCCTAAGATATGGGGTGCTTCTGTATGTTGTGAAGTCCAGTCCCATACTCTGTTTTTCTTCGACAGGTTGTAAAGTGGGCGGGCAATTACTGAATAACCTGGTACATGTTTCCTCCAATAGCCCAGTGTGCCCAGTAATTGTTGTAGTTCTGTCCTGTTACGTGGGGTTTGCCCTCTCTCTATGGCAGACAAAGTGTCATCAGGCACAGCCGGTGCACCAGCTATCCATAAGGCACCTAGAAATTTTACCTCCTGTCCAGGACCTTGGCATTTGGAGGGTGGACCATCTAACCCATTTTCAGTTAGCACAGTACTATGCATCGGGTCAATGATTTTATGCTCGTTGTTGTTTCCACCGATTAAGATGTCATCTATCTATCGATAAATGCAGGCTCCTGTTGGCACCTCTACAGTACCAAGGAGTTTGGCCAAGGCATTGTGGGCAATTGTGGGCGAATGTTTGTAGCCCTGTGGGAGTCGATTAAACGTATAGTGTATCCCTTCCCAAGTGAAGGCAAACTGAGGTTTGTCCTCAGCCCTTAGAGAGACCACGGAGAACACATCCTTCACATCAAAGGTAACTGTCCAGGAATGGGCAGCAGCTTGTAATTCAGACTGCCTTCTCTCAAGGTCGCCAAGCAATTCAGTGACAAACCCTGTAGCCTCACTAGGCAGCAGGCACCGACAAACAGGATAAAGCAATAGTAAAACCTCTGTCTGTGCTGAAGCGGTTTCCCAAGTTTTTACAAGCATCTCTTTCATCTCCTCGCTTCCGAAAGTCCGTACCCTGTTATCAGACAACAAACGCCTGCCTACTAGCACCATTGGAACAAAGGGTATCCACCTTAAAAGGGCTAATGACCATTCCCACAGCAATCGCCAGGAGTGAGCCTTCTTATCAGCAGAGCACTCATTTACTACGCAGATGGGTTTAATCACACTCTCAAAGGGGGGGAAGCTGATGCCCCACAATTGTGACTCATCGCATTTACTTTCAGCAATTCCATCAGCCTCCGACTGGGCTTAACAGGCTGCCCGTGCTGCGAAGTCTGGGGAACGCCCGGGGCTGGAGTCTTTCTCCAGGCACAGAGCCTGTCGCTCCCCCGGGGCCAGTCCGGGCCACCCCGTGCCGGTACCGGGACGGGAGTTCCGCGTTCTGGGACGGGGCTTCCGGGGCTCACCCCGCCCGGTGGGCGGGCTTGGAGGACTCGGCTCCCTCCGCCCCCAGGGTCCGCACCCCCCAGCTCACGTGCAAACGGGGAAAGATCGCGTAACGGCTCCGTGCAGCCCGTTTTCTGCTGCCCCTGGGCCGGTACAGAATGCACCGCCTCTGGAACACCCTCCCTTCAGTCGGGAAATTCCTCTACCTTACTAACAGGCTCCCCGCTCTGTCCGCGGCCAAAACTCCCAGCACAAAGCGGCACACGGGACATCACTGACTGATCACCCGCGGAGCCGCCAGAAAGATAAAACTCCAGGACCACAGAGAGAAGCCGCTTTCTCACCGCCGCCACTGACAGGGAAACGCCACCATTCCTGACATTCGATTTCTCCCGCGCTGCCACCCGCGATCCGGGGAACTTGGTCTGAAGGAGGAGCCGCAAATTCCCCTCAGCTTGTGCCAACATTAACTCGATTTTCTCTTCTAACAAAAGAACTCGCTCCCTTTCTTGTCTCAATTCTGGTCTTAAACTATTATTCTCTAACTCTACACGGAGGATCTGCCTGTGCAGTTTCTGTGGGCTGTCAGCTTGCTCACAGCCACTCGGCTGGGTAAACGGGGCTTTCTTCACCCCTTCTGAACCAGGGCTCTGGGTGCAACCGTGAGTCAGCCCCCTCTCATCTGACACCCTGCTCGCTGCGCCAAATAGTGTCGTGGAGACAGTGGAGAAGAGCGCTCCCATGTCTCTAAAGATGATAAATTCACGCAGGTGCCACAATTAGATTTATTAATAAACAGAAGCGCCTCCAAAATTAAAGGTTAGGGTATCAGTTGGAAAAGAGCGAACTACACTACACCCACCCTAACCAAAGAATAATGATCTGGATCCTAATACGCTCACCTTATACAGATGAGGAGTCTCAACCCCAGGGACAAAAGTCCTTAGGCGGGGGTCCCACCTAAGGGGGGAGATTGAGCACCCCTGCCTGCAGAGCCAGCTGTCACGGGGGACCTCCCGCAAGAGGGCTGCCAGCACCCCATTTTAAAGCCTCAGTCGAGCTGACTGTGGTCAATCAAGCCATACTGGCCTCTCCTTGGCTGCCAGCCATCTTCCCGGGAGTGCCCCTCAGGGTGATGGGTCATTTCCGAGGCAGCCCAGGTTTCCAGAAAATTCTCTGAAATCCGCCTAGCAACTGCTGACTCACAGAGGGGGGCACTCCCGACCAGTGGGGGAAGGATGCACCTGCCACACTCAGCCAGATAAAAAAGGGGTTCTTAATATTCTCTTGGTTTTGAGAAACAATTAAATCTGTATGTCTGATTCCATAAAAATAGCTGAAGAGTTTTGTGAGTTCTTCAGCTTTGGCATCTATTGCATTTTCCCAGGTTGAACGTAAAAACATCTCCACATTCCTTGAGGTGCAAACGAACAAAACAAGGCAGCTCCTGCAGTTCTGCAGCAGCAGCAGACAAAACAAACGTGAAACCAGGGAATGAAGGGAAGAAAGGAGGGGAAGAAAACCATAAGAAAAGAGATGTTTAATATTGTCGTATGGCGATGATAGAAAACCCCAAAGCAGATGAGATATGTTCCAATGTTTCCTTTATTTTATGTCGGTAGCAGCTACACGCAGGGTGATTACTTTGATCTCGTGTCAATGCGGGACGTCAGAGGGCTGCGGGACATCTGCCATGATTGGCTCCTTGTTGCCTGAGGTTCCCTGGAGGAAATCTGGCGTCCTTGATGCTGGTGCTCATGCTGCTCAGAAATAGCCAGACTCCGCTCTTCGTGCCTCTGAGCTCGCCCCTCGCGACGACGGCTCCTGCTTTGCTGCTCGCGCTGTGGTGGGCGCAGAGGGCTGCGGGACCTGTGCTGGGAGCGGCTTCCTATGGCTTGAGGTTCCCTGACGGAAACCTGGCGTCGTTGCTGGTGGCGCTCACCCCTTCCAGCATCAGCCGGACTCTGTTCTTGGCGCCTCAGAGCTCGACCCTCAGGATGGCGGCTCCTCTCCCGCTCCTGCTGCGCTGGGCGCAGAGGGCTGCGGGACCTCAGAGGGCTGCAGGACCTCAGAGGGCTGCGGGACCTCTGCCACGATCGGCTCCCTGAGGCCTGAGGTTCCCTGGAGGAAACCTGGCGTCTTTGCTGCTGGCGCTCACGTCTCCCAGAATTAGCCAGACTCTGCTCCTCAGGCCTCAGAGCTCGCCCCTCCTGGTGGTGGTGGATCCCGCTTTGCTGCTCGCGCTGTGGTGGGCGCAGAGGGCTGCGGGACCTCCACCGCGATTGGCTACTAGAGGCCTGCCGATTCCTGGAGGGAAGCCGTCCTCTTTGCTGGTGGCGATCACCCCTCCACGAGGAGGTCGGGACATGGCGTTGCTGCCTTGGAGCTCGGCCCAGGTCGGGAGCAATTTGCTGAGCCCTGCTCTGCTGCTGT